>VRYO01001865.1:2948117-3005935 GCA_009812075.1 Sialia sialis
GGTGCGGCTTATAGTTGTGAAATTACTGTACTCTTTTACTGCTTAAATTTTGAACCTTAAGTGATTCAAGATGAATGAACTTCAGTAATCAGCTTGAATGTGTATTTTGTGCTTGCACTTACACAACTACAGTTAGCAAATAAACTTTTCTTTTTATGTGCCATCACAGATACAGTGTAGTGCTTAATCTGGGTCCAGATGTCCTGGATCAAGAGTAGTGGATGCAGCAGTAGTATCTGCCCCAAGAGCTTGGCAGTCTTGGTGATCCAGTCTCACACAGAAAAATACATGGAAAAGGCCTTACGTGTGCCTGAGCTCTGTTGTGCTCTGCATGCTGACTTGGCAGGCACAAGCTCCATCCACTGGATCCTGGTTGCTCAAGTATCAATTCATGATTCACACTAAACAGATATGACAAGGAGATAATTAGGGAAGCACTGCAGTTTGTCAGGTGTCTTGTTAAAACCACGTTTTTACTGCTTTTGTTGTTGTTAGGGTTGACTGGTAGGTTGGCTTTGGCATGAGAGAATTAAATTATTCTCTGCTTATGTTGAGGCTTGGGGAGGATCACATTAATATGCTGCTTTCCCTAAAAAGGGCTATAAAACAGCCTAGCAGAGTCTTTTGCTGATGTTTAATAACCCGAATGGTTGCCCTGGAGAGGACTGGGTAGACCTGGCTTTAGACAGAGCAGTGGTGTGGGAAGGCCAGGGGACAAGGCAGAAACAGTGTGCCCTGATCAGATCTGCTTCGAGGCTTCCCTGGCTGGGCTGTTCTGTCACACAGCCGAGTCAAAACTTCAAATTCTGCCCCTGCTTTAGCCTGTGCAGTCAGAGCTGGCTGTCCATACCCATTACTCTGTGGGTGAGGAGTATCAGCAGTGTCATACTGCACACTCACCACTTCTTACTCCACTGGCTACTTTAATACCCTGAATCATTAGCTTCTTCCTGGCTTTTCTGAATAACATTAGAAAACTGAAAAAGGGAGATCAGAGGGGTATGAATACCTAGGTATCAACCTTGATGCTCCTCTGCACTGGGCTGAATAACTGTGCTATCTCAAGAGGCAACAGAGAATGTTTTTTTTCTCTTTTTGGTCTGCAACTAAATGATCATTCTGACTGATGAAGGAAAACAGGCCGTGAGCTGGGCCAGTGAAGGAAGAGAAGAACCATTCCTTCTGTAAACAGCCTGGCTTTTCATCAGATTAGGTGCATAATCTGATGACACCATCAGTCATAAAGCCTGTGAACCTGAATTTTAATGGAGTTGGGGCACTTACACAGATAAACTAATATGATTCTCAAAGGAAACTTTAATCTCATAGACACTTGCTAACATCTCACCAAGCACCTGCCCAATCATCTTTAAAATCTATATCTCGGGAACCGATTATCAGAAGGCTGAGTGCTAAAAGACATTCATTATGCTGCATATTTTATACTACTATATTATGTAACAAGTATTTAAGAAATACTATTACTACTAGTAGTATTGTGGCTACAACAACTGTTAGCTTTCAATCTTCCTCTAAAATCCAAATTTGTATGGAGGGTATGATTTGGTGTTTCTTGTTAGCTTCAGCCAGGCTTCATCTGGCTTAATCAAGAGGTTCCAGGGATGGAGAGTCTTCTGGAGACAGTTTAGCTCCAAAGTCAGTAAGTTGGCTTCATCTTCATGTCCACCAGGTTTCTACCAGAAACTAAGAGTTTCAAGGATAATGAAATAATTAAATTATATCAAACACACGACTTATTATTTACATTAAAATCACTGGAGTAATTTTCTTTTCAGCCATTACACTGTTGTCCTACCATGGGAAAACAACAATATTTTCAGAGAAAAGAGGCAGTTCTCTTAAGAAGAATTATAGATTTCTAAGGATACTGGATTTCATTATTTCCTTCTTTCTTGGACCGGCTGATAAAATTTATCACCCTCTATCCTTCATGGTTTGCTTTGTCTTTGAGTAGGTGAGGTATTAAACAAACCTCCTACCTGAGCATTATTAACATAGGAAATGCAGACTGCTTAGCAACTACATAGATCTGTTTGGGAAAGGTGCTTCAGGCAGAAGACAGCATGTGGGAGAAGGTAAGGAGCATTTTTAGGAGGTCATCATAACTGTCTACACATGGTTTTCCAAGCCCATCTGGAAACAAGGTCTTGTTTAGCCACCATACAAACATGGGAAAAAAGGAACTACGTTGTGAAAGGCCTTGAAGAAGTAATTGTGGAATGGGGGCTCTTATAGTCCTGCTTTGGGGTGTCTGGCCATTTTCTAGAATGAGCCCTGCATGAGTTTGACTCTATAGAGTCAAATATCTACTTGGGACCTGTCTTTTTGTTCTGGCTCACTGTCATAAGCAAAAGAACAAAGAATCCATTTCACTCTCAAGTTCTTCCTAAACTGGCTCACCATGATTAAGTGGGATTCATGCAGAATAAATATGGAACTTGATAATTTTACATGGTTATTATGTATGTACCTCTGTTATATTAAATAAGTCTTCTGCTATAAATCTATCTGCAGATACCAGAAAGGTCTTTGATCAGATTCAGTAGTCATTAATCTTTTCCACCACTGGGATGATGGGAATCAGACCTAAATTCATTACTTTCTTAAGATTAATGTGCCCAGTTAAAGCTGCCAAGATCCTTATTAAAAGTTACGGTTCCAAAAGGTTTGTGCTGAAACAAAGTATTAAGCAGGGCACTCCCTTATCTCCTTTATTGGTTGTTTTCTCGTGAGACTCTGATGTAAGGACTTTGCTCCAGCAGTGTTACATTTCCAGTAAAGAAGGGAGGTCGCCCTCTCTTCTGACAGTTCATCACGTGCTTCCAAGAACAAAATATTCCTGCCCACTGCACTGCATCAGTACTGAACTTTCTAGAGAATGGAATTCTCCCTTTGGATCTTGCCTGAATCCATGTAGAAGCTTTTGAGGGTAGTTTCACTTTCTCCTGGCTATCACCTCAGCAAGGGATAATAGACTCAGTGTAATCAAACATTATTGCTTCTTTGAAAATTAAATTTCTCTTCAGTCATTCAGTTTAAAAAGATTTACATAACTGGAATAACCTAGCTCTATTGCTGGTTTCTTGGAAGACACCGCTAAGATGAATCTTATCTTCCACTTTAATTACTGTTTTCAAGCTCTTACAGTCCTTGTCCCGGTTACATCTTGTTGCGAAAACCACCAGAGAATGATATATTAAAATTTATTCAGACAGGTGGCAGAGACAAAATTAAAGCTAATAACTCTTTGAGAAAAGAAATCAAAGGTGGTTTGGCAATCCTGAGGTGTTATTTCTTGGTCCCTTGGCTGCAGTGGCTGCACAAGCAGTGCCCAAATGATTGGGCTGTGCAAGTGACTGTGTGCCACAGTTGATGTGCAGGACTCAGGACTGCTATGGTCACACAGCTGCACTAGCATCCTTGGGATAAGGAGCCTTGGAGCTGCACTGCTTGTGGCAATGTGTGAAGGCTGGAAAAAACATGGTAATTGTCTCAATAGAGGGTTCTGTCTCATTGGAATACAAACAAAATGACATGTACTGCATCTAAATGTATTCCTTTACTTCCATGTTGTGTTGATATTTTGTGACAAAATATTCAGCCCATTATATATAACGATTAAAAACATAAAAGAAAAAGGCTCTGGATTCTAAGTCAGGTTGCCTGAGCTCAGTGTCACTCTTGGCTGAGTAGTCAGTAGTGAAATAGTCCCACCCTCCCTCCTCCACAATTCTGCTCAGCCCTAACCCCGTGTCACCCACCCGCTCTGTGCTGGCACAGTTGTTGTGCAGCTGTGAGCTGAACAGGCCCAGGGAACTCAGATGGCTGGAGAGAGCAAATGTTCCAGGGGCCAAGCTCATTTTTAATTTGGATCAGTTTCCTGATGTGGCTCTTGTGTGGTTGTCCAAATCCTTGTACTGATCTTGTGCAGAGGTAGGACTGAGGTAGGAGGAAGGGTGAAACTTATCTTTTTGATTGTGTTGTTGACTTCAGCCAGTTTAAGGTGGTTATGAAAGTTAGTGATAGACTAAGCAAGCTTTTTTTTTTTTTTTACACCAAGGAAAAATACTTTAATTTTGAGCATAATGGTTTTAGAACTGCACTGACTGTACAAACAGGGCTCACTGTGAATAACAGAAGACAAGGAGAATGTGTGACTGGACTGAGAAATTCAGTGAGTTGCTGTGATCACTGCATATTAGAAAAGGCAGCTGTTGGACATTGCACTGCAGAAGAAAAAAAACCTGTTGCTCTTTTGCTGTTCATGAACCAAACAGAGGCCAAAGAATTGCAAAAATCCCACCAAAAATTATTAATTGACCCTTCAAAAGACAGAGTTATTCTCAGCTGGCTTAAAAGAAGCCGACAGCTCTGCATTGGGTATGCCTGCATTCCCATGGCTTTTTTTTTACTTTCCCATATTCTCGAGTTTTCCTTTGCTCTTTGCTTAAGGCGTGGAAGAAACTGAACTTTGGAGAGTAAGTAAATCAGATTTAATTAGTCATCACAAGGCAATGGGCTCTTAGTGAGCTCTCAATAGCAGACAGTCCTGACAATGAACATATGTGTATTACATTAGTTTCCGTTTGCACTTTGAGGAGGAAATTACCTTGCAGGTTTCAGACAAACTGGCAGTCCCACAAAGTGTTGGAAAAGGTAGCCCACATGACAAAAGCTTTTAGACCAATTTTAAATGCCACTCTTTTCTTGCTTGACCCAAATCAAATTTTTGACAAACAGGTTTGGGCAGCTTTTAAATAAAATGTTTATAAAATGTTACACAAATCACATTGGTAAATCCTCTGTATAGGTATAAAACTTTTTTTAAAATTAAGATGAAAGTTGCAACCAATCAAAATTAGCATTGCTAATATAATCTTCGTTAAGCACTCAGCTTGAGTGCATCCTGGCACCTGTCTTTAACTGAGTGCTGATTTATGTTCCTTCCTAAAGACCCTGTCTCATTCAGTGACCAGAACAAATAGTGGTCAGATAATGGGGAGTTATTTTGTTTTCTCCCCAGGTTCATGATCGAGCTAGCCATTATGAATCATGGTTTTGCAATATCTAGTTGCAAAACTAAGACTGCCTTGCAACTCACAGCTTATCCCTCTACACAGCTCATCCCTCATCTGCCCTTTCCTTGCCAAATTTAAGCTCTTTTCTTGAGTGAACAGGGGCACTAGAGCTTTTTAAAAAAAAAAATCTCTAGTATTTTCAGCCCTAACAAATAAATGCATTATTTTTTATCCTCTTCTCTGATATACTTATGCTGTTTCACTGATATTTTCTACATATACTCTGCCCAAAGCACACACCGAGGGCAATTAACGTTTGATGATGTTCTAAACACATAAAATCAATATAGTCTCAATGGGGGAAGCACTGGGCAACCTGAATTACAAGTGATGATTTCAGACCACTAATAATACAGTTTAAAGGACCAAAGCACCCTATGCATGTCCAGAAATCCTGCTGGTGTTGGAGGTGTCAGAGAGAAAGGAAAGGACTACATGGCTTTAAATACCCAGTCAGTGGCTTTTTAGAAAGGTGGAGAAAATGAAGAAAAAATAATTAAGGTGCATATTTGCCTCTTCAGACAGCTAGTAGCTTTCAGTGTGAAGTATTTTACCTGGATGTCTAAAAATATAATGTTTACAGACAAGGATCAAACGTTCAGTATGGACATCACCACAGAAGGCCCCAGAAGAAAACTGCACATAGCAAGGGATAGCAATGGTGCTTTATTCTGTCTGAAAACTTGCAGTCAGAGAGGCCTCACAGTCAGTGCACAGCTGTTCCAGCTGTTAGGATGTCCATTTGCACAGAACATGAACCCTCCATCTTCAGGGACCCTACAGCTACTCCACCCTGCTCATGTGCCCAAGCCTGCAGCACCTGGGAGACAGCGCTGATGGACCACATTCACTTGGCAGAGAGCAACCAGATGGAGGACTGCAATTTATGGCCTGCAGTTAGGCAGGCTTGCGCTGTGATCTAATCAAATCTTGCACAAAATAGGTCAAGGTTGGTCATTGTTCAGATGAGATACACTCTAGGGAAAACACGGGTACTATAAGAAACAGTTTAGGATTTGGATTTAGGATTCATCTGGCAGAGCTCCCAAGGCACGGTCCCAGTTTTAGGCTAAATTCCCAGACATCTGAGGTACCCAAACAGGTCCCTGGTCTGTTATGTAGAAGGGGCACTGTACTGCTGGAACCACATTTCTCATTTTTCAGACGAGAAATAAAATTACAGTCATGCCTTGTGATTAATTAAATAAATCATGCTTGTCTTTGCTTGTGGACATGACATTTTCAGAGGCAACATAAATGGAGAAAAGGAGCTTGTTTGGTTTCTATGATCCTAGTACAACCTGCTAGCCTTCTCTCTGCAAAATCCCATTTTAAAATTTTTCAGTACTAGGGCACTAGTCCCAAGAAATTTAAATTTCTCTAAGACTGCAAACACCATGAGAATTTTTGAGCAAGAGGCATGCAAAATAAAGCAAATTATATAATCTGTTGCTTTACAGATACATTCCTTTTCCTTTACATTCACATTTCCCATCCATTCACACTCCCACCTAACAATCTTTATGTCAACTCATTTCTCCAGACACTGGTCTAATGTGGTTTCATTTTTATTATGATTTTCAGCTCCTTGGTTTCAACTCTGTATCTTCTTCTTTGCCTGAAAAATATAG
This sequence comes from Sialia sialis, assembly GCA_009812075.1. NCBI lineage: Eukaryota > Metazoa > Chordata > Aves > Passeriformes > Turdidae > Sialia > Sialia sialis. Next base: position 2,954,848 of record VRYO01001865.1, read on the forward strand.
TATTATGGTAGAATTTTATGGGTAACTATTATTCTCAAAAAACATGGAAGTTCTTATCTCCAAATAATCAAAGATGATGACAAGTTACTTGGGAAATTAAGTAGTCAGAATGTAACAAATCAAACTGGAATTTAGCCAGGACACTGAAATTACATGATGGGCTAAATAGAAATATGATCCTCATGGATTTGGTAATTTCAAGTGGTCAGGACTCACTCTGCTCTCCAACTGCCCTCTCAACAGAACACCTCCATGCTGTGTGATGCAGGATGCTGCAGAGTGAATGCTAAGGCCAAAATGAATTTATAAAGCTTGCATTCTCTCTATGATTGCATTGCTCAGATGTATCAGTTAATCAGTCTACAAAAGAATTAATTTCTAGATTTTTTTAGTCTGCAAAGCATCCCCATATTATGTGCTTTGTTTTGACTTCTGTTTTTCTTTGCCTTATGGCCATTCATCTTTGCTGAAAGTGAATCAGAGGAGCAATGCCTGCCTCATCGTTGGTTTGTGGTGTATAATCATGTTAAGGACAGATCACTGGTCTCCTCCTTACTCCAGTGCCATTTATAACAGACAATTACCCCTGCATGGTGCAGTTGTCAGGATCTCGGCATTGTAAGTGCTCATTATCAGTTCGGAGACAGCTGAATGCAGTGTGTTTTCTCTTTAAAGCTGATTGGATTTTCCAGAGCTGTCTGTCATCCTAGAAGTTTTTCCTAGTGCAGCTCAGTTTTCCATCCACAGCCAAGTAAGGTCCTTTTGATGTGAACCATGAGGGGCAGAATTTAGGTACTTCTCCCTCCTATTCCAGGGATGACTACAGTCCAGAGGAAAGAACAGCAGTGTGTCTACACTGGGAGATCTCCAGCCAGTGCGCCGTGTTTAAAGAAGCCCTATTAATGGCAGTGACCATGTGCAAATGCCAAAATAAAGGAGGGGGGGTGTGTTTGAATACAGTGGCATTGCCTACAAGAAGGAACCAAAGCACTCTAGTTGGTTTTAAAATTAGGTGGGAAAGATGCAAGGAGCTTTAAGTCTTAATGACCTCAGTTCTGCAATTTGCCACTAATTAGTTCTACAATGAGTAACTGGGAACAAAACAAGGAGTGACAGACTAGGTCAGCCAGTGGTTTGCTAACCCCTTGTCTTGTGTTTCCTACTGGGGCTTTTATGTGATAATACTTGATTGTGTATACACTCTTTTACTTGTAATCAGGAGTGAAATTGCATGTGTTATACATTAAACAAACACACACTGAAACACAGTACTTGCTCTTTGGTCCTGGAGAGCATGGCTGATATTTGTGCAGCTCTTTCTTGTGGACATGCACATTGATTTTTTTCCCTGCCAACCATCTCCCTGACTCCTGTTGTCCTAACCCAGTAAGCCCCACATTTCTTTCTTCTACGTCTGTCTGCAGTTTACCTTGTGTTTATGCTCTGAAACTATATTTCTCTGTGTATTTACCTCCCTGATCTCACCTTAACATTTTGTTCTTTCTCTCCCTCCTTCTCACAAAATTAAGTCTTCATTAATTCTGTCAAAAGAGTATCTTATTTACTCCATTTACATTTTTTCTGCACGTTAACTATTTCTTCTCAGAGCGATGCACAGTGTGCTGAAGAAAGGTTTCTGGAAGCCTCGAATATTCTATCACTCCCAAATGTCTCATTCCTCCTTAAAATCCATCAGGCTTCCTCAGACCACATAGGATCTGTACTTTGAGGATTCCTGGATATGTTATGCATTTCTGTATCCAGAGCGATTGCACATACCCCAGTTCAGCTTAACATATGTCATAAGCAGTCAGTCAACACTGAGAAACTGAAACACTATTGGTTTGATGAGAAAACTGTGGTGCACAGCTCCCACATCATCTGGAATTGTTTTGTATTCTGCTTGCTAGGATTTGCCATTTGAATTTATCTTAGAGGGAGGTGCCTTAGCGTGCCTTTTTTTCCTTTTAAAACTCATCAGCTCGGTGGCTACCAAGAACACAAATGATGTAAGGAGGATATTAGGAGCACTACATCACCAGGGATCTGGCAGATGCTACCTCAGCATCCTTACACTAATAGGATGGATAGAGAAACATCCCAAACCTAGACCACTCCACCACCAGGTATTATTAAGGTGTACAAGCTATCGAGAAGACAGTACCCTGCAGGTATGCAGGTGTTGCTTATGCAGGGGTGGGGCACAGCTCAGCAACAGCGTTGAGAAAAGGAGGCCAAGACTTTTAAAGGGACCATGCTCCTCTCGCCCGTGAAACAGCAAAACCCATTAGTTAATCAGTCAATTTTTTTGTCCATTAAAGGGATTTCCATAGGCAGGAATGCTGTAGTTCTCTTCACACCATTAGCCTTTATTTCGCTTTTGATATGCTTTAATCAGCAGATACCTGTTTACCAAGCAGTAAGTAGCTAGGAACACTTCAACCCTTTTATCCATCTGGGCCAGCAGAGCGGGCAATCCATCCCTGTGGGGATTTGCCCCCCACCACACACATTTTAGTAAGGTTAGAAAAAATACCAGCTTCATTCTCACCTACTGGCCATGCCTACAGAGGCATACACACAGTACACACCCGGCTGACAGAATTTCTTTCCCTTTTTGTGAGGAAAGCAGTGGTAACCTTCGAGCATCAACCTGTAGGAAAGTAGACTTGGTTACACACTCTAGCCAGCAATCTTGTGAACCCAGAGCCTTGCTTTCAGCAAGACAGGCACGATAAAATCTTCCCTCTTTCTTCAATAACATGACTAATAAGTGTAGAAATTCCTTTCTCCTCTCTCCCTTTGCCAATATCTGTCTTATCTCCGGTTCTTCCTTAGACATAATTTCAAACATGAAAGACATGTCTATACTACGAACAGGCAACCTTGATTCTGGCATGAGATCCATGGCACGCTGCAGCCTAGTGCTGGAGAGCTGAAGCTTAGCATCTGGCATCTGTAAAACCTGGTAACTGGAATTTCTGCTGCCTGGTGTGCTCCTGTGCCTGGGGTTAGCCTGCTCTGTCTTGTGAGGGCAGCACTAGGCTCCACTGCAAATTTCTTTCCAAAGCAGGTGCACAGCTGAACAAACATGGCAAGCATTTATGAAATGAGCTCGCCATTAAACACCCTATCCAGCAAGTAAAGGGAACCATCATGAAGCCTTCCCGGAATTTTGGCAGCATTTCCAAGAGATCATCTGCAAATTGCTTGAGATGGGTATTACATGTGTGCTGTAGGCAATAAATAAGAGTGATTTTAAGAGGCAGTGTATATTGACAAAGTAACACCTCTCAGAATAGAACACAACCACTGGCACAAGCAGTAGAGACACACTAACAAAACCAGGATCTAGGGAGTGTCTTAAATGTGTATCTGATAGCACAAATACCAGATAAACAGCAAAGTCCAAAGAATGCAAAAGGTTACAACCACACTAAACCCACACAGTTAACATGCTGGTTTATTGTTATTAAAGATCACAGTAACTATACCTTAACTTAAGCACCCAGAATGCTCCCAGACTCCTGGGTGTGCAAGCCAGCTATGTTACAGCCTTATCTCAGAGTGAGACAGATGCATTCATCAGGCTCCCACTTTGCCTTTCACCACAGGGGAAGAAACACAGGCACACTACTGAGGGTGAGCTATGGCATGCTTTGGCCAGATCCCTGGTCACTGAATTAGAAACAGTAACAGTCTACTAATATTTTGCCCCCAGATCTGAATTTTACAATAACAAGATTTTTTTTGTTGGGGTTTTTTTGTTGTTTTTTTTTTGGTTGTTGTTTTGTTTTTTGGTTTTTTTTTTCCTTGAGACCATACATTTTTCCTCTTTGTCTTTTCGTTTCCAGTGTAAGTGGCTACAAGGAAGAAAAAAAAAAATCCTCTGGCACTGCCTTAAATGCAAACACTGAAGCTTTGTTACATGTGGAGGAAAACCTGCAGGCAAAATTAGTAAGTAGGAGAAACAAAGTAGCTGTTTCCATCACCAGGCATGAACGCCACAATACTGTGTGTTGTGACACAAGTCATAGAATCACAGAATGGATTGGGTTGGAAGGAGGCTTTAAAGATCTACTCCGACCCACCAGCAATGGCATCTTCAACCAGATCAGGTTGTACAGACCCCCATCCAACCTGACCCGGGATGTTTCCAGGGATGGGGCATCCACCGCCTCTTTGAGCAACCCTTCCCAGTGTTCTACTGCCCTCATGAAAAGTCTTCCTTATATCTAGTCTGAACCTATCCTCTTTTAGTTTAAGACCTTTGTCCCTTGTCCTATTGCTACAGGTCCAACTAAAAGTCTGCCCTCAGTCATGATCATGGGCAAATACTGAGATTCTCCTGTGAGGAAACCTGGTGTTTATGTGCCAGGTGAGGAAAGTTTTAGGACATATATTACACAGGCAGGTGTTCATCTCAAGGCACAATTAATTTCTGTGTAATAATTCCAAGGAAACTATAGCACTGGTACCATTCTTAGCCTGCTGCAGTAGGTTATGACATTTCTTTTGGTACTCTTTTCCAAATCTGAGTCAACTCCCTTCCAAATGAATTCCTCTTGCTCTACTCCCAGAGCCAGTAGATTATTTGCTGGGACACTGACCTAACCTGATAGATCCATTCAACATTGTGTGTGGGGGATGATTTTTTACAGGTGCAGCTACACAACCTGTTTTGTGCAGATGAAAATTGCTCCTACTCCATGCTCCAAGCTGAGCTGAAGCCCTTCAGCATAATGACCGTGGTAAGGTCTGACTGAGCTGGAACTAGTAAGAACTGACAGAAGTGCTGAGTTAGGGCAGCTCTGTAACTTTGCTGGCTGGTGGACAGCAAAAAGGCAGATGCCTGCAACATTCTGTGCTGTGTTTTAAGCCTTGCCACTGAAGGTGGGATGCTTGTGCTTTTTCAACACCCAGCAATGTTTTACAAATGTGGAAAGACTCCTACTAAACTCAGAAGGATACCAGAAGGGACTTTGAGACTTTTGAATTACCTTTACTAACATAGGTTCTTTTAAATATGCTTTAAAAATTTAAAATTAACTTTTTGTTTTATGAGGAAGGCAGCTGTCCAATCTGAACAAGATAAGTTTATAGTTTAAAAATGGCTTCAGAAACTGCATGGTTACCCAGCCCACCCCAAATCACATTATCCTACTATGAACGACCACTAGCTAATGCACAGCACCTCTTTTGTTTTGTACTGTTTACATTAAACGGAGTTCAACATGTGGTTCTGCCAAACCTGGAGTCACAGCAGAATGGGAATTTGGTAAGAATTTTAAGTGGATCAAAGGGAAGAAAAAAAGAGACTTGAGTGTGCAGTTTTCAGTTTTCTGTTGATTGTTTTGCCCTTCTGAGCAGAAATAAAAAGATGAAGGTAGAGAGGAAACAGGCTTTGCAAACTCTCAAAGATATAAGAGATCATAAGGCCTTGAAATTCTGCTGTCTCAAGACTTTTTTAACCCAATCTTGCTTTTGTGTGTGTATTAAGACTACTCCCCTTGCCCAGGAAAAGCAACTTTATGCTCGAAGAGGCCACAGATGGGGAAGCAGTTTGATCAATGTGGGAGGGATCAGCCCAAAATACCAGTAAGATATATTATGCCATCAAAAAAATGGCATGTCTGGAAGGAAAGTCTTGAGCACAAATTAATATTGACCTTAGCCAGAACAACTTGCTCTCTTCAACATCTGCAGCTGTGTGGTTACTAGGGAGTTATCTGGCATCATATGCTTTTTCACATCTGTCTACTAAATCAGAGATAGAAACACAAAAATCTAGCACTGAGGGACATTATATGGATTTGTGACACTCCCAGAGGGACTAAGAGTCTTCAAGCTAACAAAGATATTACAATGGGACCCAGGTATAATATTGGACTAACGTTGTGTCTGCTCCACTGTGCAATGGAAAAACTACATCTGTTTTCCTCTGAGGAGCTCTCTGAAACTTCCAAACATGGATAAACATGAACTACAGTATATATGAGACAATAAGTTTGGCATACATACATGAAACTTCATACTTCTGGGATGAGCAAAATGAATAATCTCGATTTATATTAATTGCCTTACAACACCATGTGTGAGGGAAAGCAACAGTGGGAACAGATTGAGAGAGGACAGAGAGATTCACAGTTTAGTTCATATGGTATTTTCATCATTTTTCATCATTTTCAACCTCACTAGCAACTTGCAAGGACTGAGCTGTGAAGCCTTAGTAGAAATGGGTATGACAGGGTTATTCACAAGGAGTAACAACGTTTTTCAGCATGTTGCATGTGAGTTAGTGAAATGAGTGGTATGCTGTATTTTCCCCGCCTGCATCATCTCAGGTTATGTTATGGTCCAGTCTAAATGACAAGGTGATGAAATTGTATAAGTGTAATGTGCCTTTATTTCAGCAGCATGCATGACACAAAGTGCAAAAATCCCTGAAGTATAACAGTTTTGAATAAGATGGTTCCAAATGTTCAGGTGTCAGTGGGGTATTTGTATGTTATTGCCCTATGCTTGTAAAATAAAGGAGTTGTTCTTAAATTATGTTCTGAGTGTGTATAAAAAAGTTCAACCAAATAAAAATGCAATAACACTTGCCCTAATTTTGAATAGTGTAACTTTTAATTCATAAAATATTTGCTTTCCTTTTTATCTTTATCGCAGTAAAAAATTACATTTAGGTTTAAAAAAAAATGGCGAAATTTCAAATGGGCAGTGAAAATTGATGTAATTTGAATGTACTAAGAAATTTGAGAACACAAAGCCATAAATAGGTAACCAATATCAAACAAATATATGCATGAGCAAACATAAACCAAAAAAAAAAAAGTAATTTTTAATTTACAGTCGTTGGGCAAGATGAAGAAATGTCATGTGATTTCCTTTGGAGAGCCACCAATATAACTTGACCCTTACAGAAATGGAATAATAGAATCATAGCAATCACAGAATCATATAAAGGCTTGGTTGGAAGGGACCTTAAAAATCATCCCATTCCAATCTCCCAGCCATGGGCAGAGACACCTCCCACTGGATCAGGCTGCTCAGAGCCCCATGCAACCTGGCCTTGAACACTCCAGGGATGGAGCATCCACAGCTTCTCCAGGCAACTTGTGTCAGTGCCTCACCACCCTCCCAGCTAAGAATTTCTTCCAAACATCTAATCCAAATCTCCCTTCTTTTAGTTTAAAACAGTTTTCCCTTGTCCAAATAACATTTTTATATACCAGGAACAATTGAGAAGGGGATTATAGACACAAGGTAAGCAAAAGTAGTTAGGAGTAGTAGAGATACTCCTTATGTGGCAGAAAACTATTGAATTTACTTTCTGCTGGATGAGCATAACAGGGCAGCTCAGACAAATGTCAGCACTAGTGCAAAAGAAGGGCTGCAGCAGCAAGATTGGTTTAGATGACTGAAAAAAGAGCTGCTGCTTTGAAGGAGATGCTTTTAAAATAGCTCTAATACCATGAAATATGATGTTCATCATTACCATGAGTAATGTGATATGGGCCTATCTCTTGATATTTCTTTCTGGAGTAAAACGTTCTCTTCTTGCTTCTTACCAGATAGAGGGCTTTGCCCAAAGATGGCCTGCTCCCAAAAGCTAAAAATCTGTGCACATGGCCAACCTGGCTCAAGCTGACACTAAATTGAATGCTCACAGAAAGAATATTTTGGATTTGTGTTTACTCACCCCAAGTTTTGACTGACCTATAATAATTTCTTGCATTTGGTGATACCTATGGCTCCAACTGTCATAAAATACATCTTTAATACTCTGATCTCATCTAGTCTGTCATTCTAAGGGTTAATCTGAAAACACACACATTCAATTAATGGAGCAGATTCCTTTGAGCAAGGAAACTCAGAAGCGTAATTGCAGCACAAAAAAAACTTACAGACCTAAAGTGAATTCAGATTTTAAAATTAATTTTATCCATCCTTTTTCTTGACCCTTCTTTTATCCCCATGAACACTGAAGTTACTTGTCTATGCGTTTATACAGAAAGCAAATTTCAGTGTCCTGCAGGAGTTGCAGAAGAAGCTCAATTTACTTTCACAGGTAGAAAGAAAATAGATAAAAGAAAATTCCTGCACATTAAAATAGCATACCTAGCTAATAACAGCCAGCTAAACACTGGCATAAAACAAATAATAAAGAGCTCTTTAAATGTGCAAGCAATGCAGTAAAAGATGCTGTAATGTGGAAAAGTGAGGGGTTTTTTTCCTAATCATAAATAAAATGTAGTTGCCCTAAATACACGTAAATAAGGCCACAGTGGAGGTGAGGTTTCCCTGAAGGTGGTGTTTGGTGGCACCTCAGTGTAGCCTCACACCCTCCACATCACCATTACTCCCTCTCACTGCAGCCCACCAACACGTTCCCTGAAGGTTACAGCCATACAGATGTTCCTTTCAGGGGCCCAGCTGTTGTACCATTCCTCCTCCAAGCCAGTCAGATCATGAGCATTCTGTGGGGCAGCTTATCAGGGCTATTCTTGAGAAAAAAGTGTGATTGTGCATTCAGCCCTGCAGCTGATGTGTGGGCTACACTCAAATCGCCACTCCAGCCTTTCCATTTTTGGCTCTACCCTCCCTTAGACTTGTGTAATCTAAAATTCAAGCTTTTAAGCTTCAGCCATTACAGCCAACACTAAAACACATCCAACAACTTCTTAATATCTATGAACTTCTTTCAAGTAAATCCAACATTTCTTGAGAAGATAAAACTGGTTGTTTTGTGATAATTTGGAACTGAAAACAGACAGCTTGGGTAATTGGAACTTACAAATGCAAAATCAACAGTGAATCCAGTTTAGCTTTTGGCATTGCATTATGTTTCTCTCAGCAGTAAGAACATGCTTTATTATGTTTTAAAATAAATATCTAGCAAACAAACAGTTAAGACGTTGTTCAAAAAATGAAGGGCAGTGTATTTTTTCCACTTGTTTGACAAGGTGATTCATTTCCACACTTCTTACTAAATCATAAGGTGATTTTAACAGGAGGAGAAACTTGGGGTTGTCTGAGATGGATAACTGGGTCAAGTTACCCTCTGGAAGAAGTCCGGGAACAAAATGTAAAACAGAGGAATCCGCTGCCTTTGCTTCATGCAAATCTGCTCTGGAAACTTGGTTATGTCTCATTTTCTAGGGCTTAACCACAGTAGCAGGCCTGCAGGGATGTACTTTCACTAAAATCTTAAGTAGCCTCTGCTGCTGAAATAAAAACCCAGAGTCCTCTCCCTCGAATCCCATGGCCCACTCTTCCTGCCCCCTTGCCATTCATCTGTGAAGCAGATCTTAGTTAGAGCTGAGCGATGGTATGGCTGGTTTGGCTTTGGAGCCTGGCAGAGTTCATCAGCTGGCTGTGCAAATGCTGGTGCTGGCACAGGGAGGGAGGTGGTGAGGGGAAGAGAAAAAAACCAAGAGATGTGTGGGGCTGAAGCAGAGTTAGCTCTGCTTGCAGCTAGAAGAGGCAGCCAAGCTGATTTACTGCCAAAAACATCAGTTCCACACCCTCCTTCCCCCTCTCCTCTGCACTGTCTGCAGCTGTGGAGCCAGGTCCTTCTTGTTTGTGCATCCCTAAAGTCCAAGCGACCTTGCAGTGAGCCAGCCCAGCTCATTAAACCATGGGACAACTGTCGATGTGATTTAACTGCACTGGAGCTGGAACGGCTCACTGAAGGAATAGAGCAAGAGAAGTGGAAGGAGTGCATGGCCAGCAGGCAGGGAGACAGGCTGAGGAGAAGAACAGAAGAACCTCCCCCTTTCAGCAGCAATGACCTGTTAGTTTGGCTCAACTGGATCTTCTAACTCCACTCTTGCACTCTTTTGGGCAGCAGTGCAGGCTTATGTCAGCTAAAAGTATTGTGAAACACATCCTATGTCTCATTTCAGCCATGCAGGTAAACAAGACTTCACATACCTGCAGTTAAGAATATGCTGATACACATTTTGCATTAAAGCCCTATCTCAGGAACATACTCTTTCACAGGAAGCCCAGCAAATGGCCTTCAGAGAGGTTTGCTGATCTGCATTTCAAAACTGTTGAGCATTATGCCAGTAGTAGTTCTCTCCTGAATGATAGCTTTAAGCACTTGTTATTGATTTAAATTTTGAACTAGTTTGTTTTGATTCAAAACATCATTACACCTACAACTTCATTTGTGCTGAGTTACTGTCCAAGCCTTCACATAAATTACTTCATCAGCTTGCCAGAAGGCCCAAGGCTGTGGTTCCTTGTGCAGACACTGAGGCTGCAGGAACTCCCAGCATCCCCCTTCTGTTTGTCCCAACCTCAAGCTTCTGCATCCTGTTCCTTCAGCTTTGCCTCTTTGTGGGACTATGTTGCAAAGTGGATATCCAAACTCAAGCACAATAAAAATATTCCAGCTGCCCTCTTTTATTTTGGGAGGAGGTAGTGCCTCAGGCTGTAGCTCCAGCAGTAATATTGGCTTGTTGTGTAACTGAACACCATAATTTCTTCCTGCACACACACAGAGTTTATACCTGTCCAAATTTCTCTTACAGCATCCTTTCCCTTGTGCCAGTGTGCACATCTGTGCCTGGGAATGGGAATAAGGGACCTAATCAAGCTCTAGGAAAGAAAGAGAACTAAAGGCAGTTAATTCCCTTCTCTGGTTCACAGCAAAGCTGTGTGATATGCTCATCTGACTGAGGCCATAGTTACACAGATATTTGCAGATATTTTCCCTACAGAAATCCCCACTGTTGTTTTTGCTTCCCCCCTGGCATATTCCCAGCCTTGAGCATCTTCCTGCATTGTGCCAGAACACAGGCAATTTGATTTCTGTGTTAAAGTCTGTAAAAGCAGATAGCTCTAAGAAACAGAAAATCTCCATCCACTTCATTATTTATGCAAGCATTTTGTATTTTTAAACAAGCCAAGGTTTAAAACAGTTCCAGAACTCACCCAAACAGTCACAAAACAATCAATGACGTCCAAATCTGCAGCAACCTTCTTAAGAAGATCATCCAGCATGGAATAGAAAAAGCTACTGAGCAAGAGCAAAGCACCCTCTGCACTACCAACAGGCACAACAGGCTGTCCTGGGTGCCCCAGGCACTATTGGCTTTGGCAGAGCAGACCATGCCAGATCCAAACCAGTTAAACTGGCTCCGAAAGTAGCAAAGGAGCCCAAAGGCAGGTAGCTGTTCACCTGACCAGGATGGATACAGAAGTAAAATAGTGTCAGAGGTTCTTTCCCATTGCAGTTGTCAGTTTTGATTACCAGGGTTGCTGGGCTGACAAATACAACTGGAAAGTGTGTGAGCCTTGGAGATGGCAATTCTACCACGTCCAAATATCCCAGCCCTGGTGAAATCTGCACTGTGGTAGGCAGGTTCTGCCTAGCACTGGTCTGTGCACTGTAAGAGCTGTGTCCCCTGACAGTGAGGTGGCCAGCAGTGTTTTGGCAGCGTGTGTGAGGTGAAGGGATTGCAGTTATCCCAGGAACGCTGCTGGCTATGTTGTGTCTGTGATAGTTTTGCTGCTGATGAAATAGGGTTCCTGGTCTGATAAGGAAGAGGTGGGGCATGTAATTAAGCAACCAAGTAGCTGGGAGCAAGTCTTGGGGTATTTGTGTAATGGTTCCTTGGGTGGACTGTACCTGTTTGGGAGAAACAACTTCTGCTCTTTATTAAACAAACAGCAAAGATAATTTACATGTCAACACCGTTAACTATTTCAGCAGTAGGCAGGAGCTAAGTCACAGACCTGCCCAATTAACTGCAAGCAATGTCTCATTTTGGTGCCACAGTTCAATAACATTTGGAGTTACCTTGATTTCTATCCCTCTGAAGAAAAAAGTTCAATGGAACTCAAAACATATTCAAGCCAAATCAAGATGCTCAGGCAAGAAAAGCGGCAACTCAACCTACTGCCTTTCATGACCCATGTGAGTAGGGTTCAGTTTAGGAGAGAGTCTTGGAGTGGTCAATTCATCTGTGGATTCCACTGCTGTCAGAACAGCTTTGCTTTTTAAACATTACAAAAAGGTTCAGTTGGTGGAAATGAAAATCACAGCTCACCACTGCTGCTCACCTGGTCTCCGCACTCTTCTCACAGCAGCATGATCACTCTGCTTACCAGCTGTGCTCCCCAGAGCTTGTCAGACCCATTTCCTAGGCCAGTTCAAATCACCAATCGAGCAGAAAAAGGATCCAGGTAAAAAAAGGAGGTGTCTAGACTTTTGTTGGGCAAGTAGTCTGAACAGAGAGTAACAGCATGGAGCATATATCAGAAATTATTCCAAAGTGAGTGCTCTCACCTTTGAGAGCCATGAAGTGTGGAGTTAGTTTCCAAAAATTATCTTTCTACTGTCCAGAGTCCATTAATGTAAGTTTCCCCCTTTCCTTTTCATTACCTGCCCCAAACTAGCAAAGTTTTGCCTCCAGTGCAACAATGCAGTGGTTACTTTGTTGCTTGCTGGTGAGTGAACTCTAACACTGTCTAAATTTCTGATACTGAAGGGGCAATTTCATTAACATTGTCCTGGGATTTAGCTAGCTAACGTGTTCTCAAAAATTAATATTTTATCCAAGTCTAGACAAGCACATTTAAAGAATGGGCGATTCTAGAGGCTCATATGCTGACTTCACCAATAAACAGGTGATAATCCACTGAGTCATACTTTTGCATCCTCAGGCATGGTATTAGAAAGTGATCAGTGAAGGTGAGAAAAGCAATTTGCAAATTCAAACTGGCATCAGTAAGCGGGAAGAATTTTGATGAACTTGGAAATATTCTAAGAAAACCACTGTAGAGTAGTAGGATCCTAAATGATACAGAGTTACAGAACTATGTGCATTTTGCAGAAACATTGACGTTAAGTTTCCCTCTGCTCCTGCCACTGACTGCTCCTCCTGCATCACTGTAGCCCACTGAGGCAGGCGGCATATTTGATGTTTTAAGTAACACAAATGCAGATCTTGTCAGGTATTCCAAAAAGCTGAATTTGTTCACTGAGCTACCTCAAGGAAGGGGGGTGTATTTCCTAACCACCTCATATCACTAAAAGACGACCTTGCAATCAAGACAAAGCCATTGCTAATTTTGGGCAGCAGGACACATTGCTTACATGAAAGATTTTATGACTAAGTACTTAAAATGACCAGACATAATTTCTGGTGAAACAAAGACACAGGAAATTCTTCCATTCCTAGCTAGCCAAAGAGATGTTCCACTTTTCACCTAAGGTGGTTTCTTTACCTCCAGCCTTGCTTCCCAAAACAATCTTCACAAGCTGCTAAAGCAAGAGAAAAAAAGCTCAAGACTGATAAAATGTTTAAGTAACAAGCAGTGTAAGTAAATTCCCAGCTTTGTGAAGTTTTCTAATTCCAATTTGTTTAAAAGTATTGTTCACATTTTCAGTCCTTTTGTCATCCTTCCTTGTTCCATTCCTGTTTATTCCTATCTTCACTTTCTTGTTCCAACTCAGATGCTCCAGTTCTTCAAGTGAAACAGTGCCCACCTTCTGCTCTCCTTGCCCCAAGTCTTTGCATGAAAAAATACACAGCAGTAAATGTGCAGGCTTCATCCAGGCAATCCAGCTGCCCGTGTTCCAGCAGGAGCCCCCAGCACCTCTAGCTGGTTCTCTGCGCTCCTCAGAGTCTCATCAAAGCACTGCCTCCGGGCTCTTCCCTTCATTTCCCTAATACCTGCATCTTCTGCCTGCTAAGGCACCTCCTGAGACAACCACCTCTTGCCCTCCAGCCTTGCCCTTCAGAGCTGCCTTGCACAGCTGCCGTGCCCGAACCGGCGAGCCTGGGCTCCGGCAGGAAAGGAAGAACCAGCGGGCTGCCGGGGCAGCAGCCTGGCTCACCCTGGGCCAGCAGAGGGAAGGGCACAGAGGAGGAGAAGGAGGCAGTGTTTTGGATGCTCTTGAAAGCAAAGGCTTTTTCTGTGAGCCTCGTCATTCCCCGGTTTCAGCTTCCTATGCTATCTACTGCCATATGCTCTCCAGTCAGCTGCCTTTCCCTCTTCTCTATTCCCACTTCTTTCCCAGGATATGTATATTATTTTCTCTCCCTTTCTAAAGCTTCTTCAAATATTAGGCAGACCTCCCTAGAGAGGCGACACCCTGGCCCAAAAGAAGTGCAAGACTGAAATACACATAAGATCAGTGTCCTGCTGGGAATATGCATTGCTGCTCTTAGCCTGACAGTGGCCTGGCACTTATATCTATGAGATTTGTATCCCTTTGTCATAATAATTTCCCTTTTATTAGCAGAAGAATAACCTTTTGAAAAGGTCCCAGTCAAAATCAGAAAAACGAAATAGGAATATTACTTTCAGTTACTACAGAGTTTTCATTAAATCCGCAAAATAGTAATTCTGTGCTAAGTGAAATGGAAATCACCCACCTGGAAAAGGCAATTGCTTCTGAAAACTCAAGAGAAACCCTGCTTTTAACAAAAAATGCTATCAACAGAACACATCTTTGTCACAAACTCACTAAATTTACAGGATCCAGACTCTTATAGTTCTTCATGGATTGGAGGAGAGACGCTACCACAAGATTTGAAACCAAAAAGGTGAATGCCAGAAGATGTATCAGTAATTAATCTTCCTTCCTTTTCTCTCACATTACAATCTCCCCTAGCTCTTCCGTGTCAGCTATCTTTGTGATCCTCACAACAAATTTCTCCCTTGGTCATGTTTCTATGTTCCTGTAGAACATTAACAAAATGTCACGATTTTCCTGAGAACACTGTTAACAGTTAATTACTCATGATAATTACTAACGGGGTGAAGTGTTTGCTTTACTAGGCTCTGCAAAGATACATTTTAAATACTTTAGGATAAGCTAGCTGCAAAGAGAAGTTTGTTGTTTGTTTGGGGGCTTTTTTTATCAATGCTACAGTTTGGATGCTGTGGAATGCAATTAGGCACATAAGTTTAGTCTGGTGAACATGAAAAACCTGAATAGACTATTCCCATTTCCCCTAGAAATCTATTTTTAAAGCAAAGAACTATGGAATGTTATTTCCTGTGAGAAATAACGGATATTAACTTAAAAAATATTTAAAGTCAAAATTAATTGTATATACCCTTCTTTTTCCAGCCCTATGACAATATTTTTCACCCATAACTGCCACTAGCATTGCAATAATTCACAGAATTCTTTTGCATCCTGCAGAAAGTTACCCTCATAGGGCAACACTTCACAATTCTTACTCTGCAAGTCATCAATCCCATCCTGCAAGACAGCAGTCACATTGATATCAAAAGTGTAAGATAAGCTCTTACTTTAATCGGATCTCCTATTAAAGACAAAAAAAACCCCACAGGAAAGTTGTCAATTCCTTACTGTTCTAGCTCAGAATGTATTCCCAAGTCTAGTCCACTGACATTAAAAAATGTTTGCTGTAATAATGATATTGCATGTAATATCTGTGAGATAATTTTAACAATTTTTTAACATAAGGAACATTCTTGCATTAATCAAAACTCACACACAACCTCATTGGATGAGATCTCCTGAGGTGAGATGTTGTAAATGCAGCAATTGAAGTAGAAAGACCACATGATTTGCCCACAATTATTCATTAAATCAGTTGCAGAGTTGGTGTTGGAAAATATGACCTTCCTGGGTCCCAAAACATGTCCTAATTACAAATCATTTTGACCTGCCTATGTTTGTCATGTATGAATGATATAACCATGCAGATGTAGGAAGTGACTATAAACGGACTGCAAAAGAAATGGAAGCAAACCTTTCTCTGGGGACTTTTCAAATCACAGAAGTTTCCTGGTAAAACTATTAATCCTTTATATATATATATATATATGTATATATATATATATATATATATATATATATATATATAAAGAAAAAAAAAGAAAAGAAAAAAGAAGAAGAAAAAGCTGTGTATTGCTGTACTATATCAAGGTAAAATTAACATAAACTTAATTTTCAATGCAACAGAAATACAGTTAACACAAACCTCAATCTGGTCACCAGGCTATAAACTGGTGCAATGAAATCAGATCAGATGTATTTCCTTTCTGCTTTTTAATTTTTTTTTTAATATATCTACATCTGTCAGGTATTAGGTATTTGGTACCCTCTCTAAAAACGTTCTGATCTTTTCAGACTCTTATTCAAAAATCTCTCCATAATAACCTCTTGAATTCCATCTATTTCTACTATGCTAGCAATATAATAAACCACGGTTTGCAGGAAGATGTAATGTCTTTTATTAGAACAAGTGTTAGGGATGGGAAAATCATCCAAGCTTTGACATATAAAAGACAGGACGTCTTTTTGATGTTGACAGTATTAAAATTGAGCAAAGGCTCCCAGGTGAGTATCAATGAGTTAAAGAAAGAATTAAAACACATTTGTTTATTGAGAAGCCTTGAATTACGTTTCATTTTAGAAAGTTCGTATTTAAGCAAGCTTTCACAAAAGCATTAAGTAGTGTGAACTTTACCAACACTTTTTGTTAAACGCTTAATCCATACCCACATCAAAACAAAGACAGGCGGCTGAGCTCTTTACATATGAGAAGGTGACTTTTCACACATAGCTTTAACAGTAAACCTTTTGCCTTTTTTTCAGGGAAATACAAATCTCAGAGATAATAAAGTTGCCTTAATTTACATTTCTCCCAAGAAGTGGAAATTACAAAACTACAGACAACAAACATTGGCTAATCAGTCTAGGGAAAAAGGTCCAAAGGGAAAACTCAGAAATGAGTTTGTTTAAAAGCTGCAATAGGCAGTGAGGACATGGAGCTATGAATGCTTTTGTTTTGCTAATCTACCTAATGTTCTATTGAAAAAAAAAGAAATCCTTGAATGAATGATTCCAGCTTTGTTCTAGTGTGAATTGAGTGGCAGCTTCTTTAAAAAATTCCAATAATTAGTTTGCATTTAAACAATTCTTCCCGAAGACCTTTTCTCAAACAGGTCTTTATATGGGAAAAACAACTGTTGATTTTGTAGTCATCATGTGAGTAACTTTAATAAAAGCCAGCAGGGCCTTGCCTACTGTGAGATTTTTTTTGAACCTGTAACCCTTAATCAGGATTGCTGTCAGCTGTAGAGCCTGAGGAAGCTGTCATACAGACAATATTCAAATGGAGCTCCGTTTTTCCCACAGCGCTGTTGGAAGGAAACCCATTTTTGTTAGCAAAGCCTGAGAGACGTCGGCATCCTGAACTGGAAACAGAACGAAGAAGGGTATCCCGGCCCAGTAAACACTTTCCAAGTGCAGTGTGTCCCCAGAGCTGGAGCTGCACACCAGCAACAATTTTTAAACATCTTTCTCAAATACAGGTTAGAAGTGCTAAGAATTTGTGGGAAAGTTTTCCTTCGGAGTAGACCAAGGTTTAATGTTTATTCATATGCTGCAGTAAGCAAATGAGAAGCTAAACACTTTGTAAATGCTGCATCATTTTGACTGCTTGATCTGCTCCACTGACAGAACAGTTTGGCGTAATTGCTGGCATACATAATATTTTCAAATGACAATTCTCCAAACAAGTCAGGGCCTGAGCTAACAGCAGTGAAAGGTGAGGAGATGCTTGCCTACATGTTGAGCTGAATTCTAGACTATTAAAAGCCACAGACAATTAAGATGTACAGTTGATGTTGTCCACAACATAAATGCATTCCTCTGCCTTCAATACTTTCAGTTCCACGGCAGGTACTGGTATCTGTCTTCAGCTGTAATTTTGTATGTGAAAGCTAATTTCTCTGATCTACCCTTTCCTTGCCATTAGACCACAACTGTTTTGAAACAGGCCCCAAACATTTTCAGTGCTGCCTCTGCCAGTAGTTTTGATTTAACATTGGTAGTACCACTCATACTGTTGCTTCTGAGTCATGCCAGGAGTGGAGCAGCTTCAGCCCCAGGCTCCTGTTTATCTTCTTTTGTAAATCAGGCAGGATTACAACCCAGGTTGCCTTGTTAATGAGAAAAACAGCTAATCAAGAGTGACTGGCAGAAAACAATGGACAGCACTTTAAAGAAATTCAAGAGACAACAAAGTATGGCCAATAACGAAGGTCTAGGGCTTTCAGCAACTTTTCAGTACTACAGCCATGCCAGAACACTGTCCTGGGATTAGGTTGGAAATTTTGTCTTGGCATCTCCGTGTTTGGCTATCAAATTCCCTACATTTAGCTGCCACCACAATTAAAGAACATCTTTTGTAGAAGCAGCGAGACATGCAAAGATATAGTGACAGCAACATTGATGGCAAGAGGGACCCACAGAGCAGAATGCTGGTCAATACATCTGTAGTCCTGCAGATACTCTGGCTGAGAAAAGAACCCCAAACTTACAGCTGAGTGTTAGCATGTCAGCTACGAGCAGCTATGAGCAACCTGTAGTTGCATGAGCAGCAATGTGGAGCCGGTCAGAGTCCCTGCAGGGATGAGTTATACAGCCACTGGAAAGATATCTGTAAAAAGGAGCTTGCACAGCACAAATTATGAGCTGTTCTTAATGCATCTGCTTATACCTGGCTTCAGAATAAAAGCTTGCTACTGAAAGTTGTCAGAAAGTAGCACTTTGCATTTTTGTCCTAAATCTTCCAAAGGTGTAATGCCTACAGAATTTGCCAATACATAAAACAGGTTCTGAAACCTTATTTTTCTTCCATAGTAGGAGAATATCCAGCTTTCCTATCTTGTAATGCTGTTTGGAACAAGAAAACCTTGTAAGTGGTGATACATAACACCATAATGCAACACAAAATGCAATTTTAAGTCCTTTGAATGTTTGACCTATATTACATAGGCCAGCCAGGTAGTTACTATTAGTGCTCTCTGCTCCACCTGGTCAAACTGCACCTTGTGTTATACTCAGATTATCCTTCCTGATACCTATTAGGGAGTTTGCCACAGCCTCTTGCTCTGGTTGATAGCATCACAGACTGCCTTCCCAGCAAACCCTGTGGCATATTTTTCTCTCCAGACCTGTGTTTCTGACAGAGAACCACAAATAACATATTAAATCTCTGAAAAATCTGTGACCAGTCTTCCACTTGAGTGATTCTTTTTTTAAATCATGCTATATTTTCAAGGCACTCTTCATAAGGAGAAAGACCAGAAATATTTTAAAATCACTTTCATCTTCCAGGCCTCACAAACTGAAAAGGATAGGCAGTCACAAGCTCTAGGAATCTACAAAATACTAGTCTTTTCTTCCAGCTAATACTTTATCTTGTTACTTTGACTACTAGCAAAGGTAATAGCTGTGATGCTAGTCACAATGATTTTGCTGTCAGATGCAAAAAGCTTCCACAGCAGCACATCCAGTTTGAAGACCAATATGATCTAATCAATAATAGATGAAAAAGATGCCTATATGGCTAAAAAAAGACTAGGATTGACAGCTTTCTAGAGATGTCTTCCAGACTGTATTTTTTTCCTGCCCAGATTACAAATTAAAGTCACGCTATACAGCCATTTCTCTTAAATAAACAGCCACCTTGAAGAGCATTACCGGCACCCCTATAGAGAGCTCAGAGCATGCAGACACCCTCTTTGTTAACAGCACACCCACTGTGACTCCTAGGATTTAAGTATAACAGAGGAATCAATGGGATGCATATGGAGGAGTGTATTCCAGATGAGCAGCAGCTTGCTGGAATCCTGATACCTCCCACCTCAGCAATAATACATCTCTCCCCTCCCTGTGGTTACTAAGCTAAAGGCACAGTCTGAGAGTGGGAGCTCTTTGTTTTAGCACAGTGATAGAATTCTGGTTTCAGGCTGAACCACTCTCCTCACGTATGCTGCAATTATTTTGTGACAAAGCCCATTTTGGAGAAGGTAAAGGACAGGCCTGTTGCAATAATATATAGGAGATTTTCCCTTTATCATTACGAGTTTTGGAAAACTGAAAAGTCACTGAACTTCTTAAGAATAACTAATAAAATTTCTCTTTCTTTTTTGTCCTAATGGAAACAAAATCATTATGATCCCAGTGTCCCTCTGCACATCTTTCTGTCAAAGTGAATATCTTTCACATCCAGCACAGAGATGTCAAGGCAATTAGATTCTTACAAAGTTTTATGCAGAAGGGGAAAGCACAAAGGGCAAAGACTCTGAAAATACTTCTCTGTGTATGCCTATCAGGTATGTGTCAGGGAAAGGCAGAAGCATAAAATTATTAAACATCTGGGAATGCACAGAATCCTCCTTTATGGATATTGTCCTGAGACTATAAGAAAAACAAAACTCAGACCTTGCACATTCTTGGACACTTGTCAAACAACAAGATGCAAATTGACCAGAAAACTGAATACATCCCTAAACCAGCCCATCTCATTCCAGCACCTGGGCTAAATAACAGAGTCCTTGTTTTCCTAGGTTTCGACCTTGAACAGTCAGGTTTATCTTACCAGGTTCCGTTTGGCCTTGGCACACCAGCTGTCTGAAAGAATTTCCAAATCCAGAATGTGATGACTCTGTTTGTCCTGGCACATCATACCCTGACCTAACATCTGAATGGGGCAATGGGTGAACTGTTTGGAATGCTCTTGTACACTGATGCAAGGGTCACCTGGATTTCCAGCTCCTTTTGAACATGATGGCAAACAAGCTCAGAGAATTAACAAGCAGGTAGCACTGTCTGTTGGCTTATCGTCTTTATCCTAAGCATTTCTGACTGCCCACTGCTGCTCCAAAATGGAAGTTATGCTACACAGATTTATCTGTCTTCATGTGAGCAGTTCTTATGTTCAGGTATTATAACTGTGTTCTAAATTACTTCCTAGCTCTAGTTTTACCAACACCGTCCAGAGTCTGTGCCATAAGCTGTGGCCAGCTCCAGGTTCCCCAAAATCGGAAGGACATGAACCTCTTGGTGTGAGTCCAGAGGAAGATGATGAAGATTATCAAAGGGCTGGAGCATTTCTCCTGTGAAGACAGGCTGAGAGAGCTGGGGTTGCTCAGCATGAAGAAGGCTCCAGGGTGACCACATTGCAGCCTTCCAGTATCTAAATGGGGGCTTGTAAAACAGATGGAGAGCAAATTTTTACATGAAGTGGCAGGATAGGGGAATGGTTTTACACTAAAAGAGTAGAGATTTAGATTGGACGTAGAAGGAAATTCTTTACTCAGAGAGTGCTGTGTCACTGGAAGAGGTTGCCCAGAGAATTGTGAATGCCCCATCCCCAGAAGTGTTCAGGTGCTGGATGGGAGCCCTGAGAAACCTAATCTAATGGATGGCCTCCCTGTCCATGACACTGGTGGGTGGAACAAAAAAATCTTCAAGGTCCCTTCTTCCCAAACCATTCTACACATAACTGATACGTGCTTGATAAAAAATAGTGTCACTGTATGTGATGGTGGAGGTGAGGAGAGAAGCACCTTTCCAGAATGTCACTGTTTTTAATTGATCTAGGCCTTGAGCTAATATTTGTTGCTAGCATAAAGAGATTGGAGGTTTCCATTAATATCTTTTTCCTTTTAAAATCTACTTTATGCAAGCAAGTAGAAGCTTTTAATCAGGCAAGGCAATAAAACATAGGGAAAGCATGGACAACACTGCAGAACTGCCCAGGAAAAGTGAATAGTGCAGCTATTCTGGAATGGTGGTGTCAGCCTGGAATGACTCCCTACTGCGACAATATCATTGATTTATTTTGGATGACAGTACACATATGCAAAATTATTCTGAAAAGCTATTCTAGCCAACAACACTAGGCAAGCAAGCATGAAGCATGATTTTCAGAGCCATAGGCAGTTTTACTGCTGTCCGGGTCACTTCAAAATCTGTGGGAATATCATGGTTTCAGCCTCAAATTCCAACACAAGTTAGAGCAGTATGAAGTATTTTCATTCATGTTAGCAGAATTTTATTTCAACTTCTTTAAAAACATAAAAGCCCTTCTTAAAACCTATTAAGTTTAAATGTGGATTAAAACCAAGAGAATATAAATTGGAAAACATTCATAGATTTTCCTCTTCATATTTTAACTAGCTAAAGAATTAATAAAACTTTGATAAACTTCTGTTAACGTTTTATACTGAAAATAAAAGTGATTGTGTCTGTGCATGTGTGAAAGAGTACAGACTTTCAAGATAACTTAATCTTTCTGACAGTTCTTTAAGCAGGTCTGTGAATAGGCCTAGAACCTTGAACAATTTTCAGCTGCTGAGCCACAAAAATGCAGGAACTTGTGGAATTCAAGATGTCTCTGGGTAGCTTCCAGAGGGTCATGGAGAGATAAGGAATTATAAGCAGCAAATAAAAGTTTGCTGGGCAGATAGCAGCACTGCCATAAGGAACATTTTGTAAATCTGCAAAGAGGGAGGCTGATGATGACTGTTATCAACAATTAAAGGGGAACCATCTGTGCCTGTACAAGGTTCATGAACAGAAATATCTGGAGAAGTTTGCAAAGTCACTGTTGTGTGTTGGCCTTGAATACTATCAGCATCAATCAAAATACCATTATTGGTAAAGAGCTTATCCCCACTACAGTTTTAGTTGGGACATAACAAAATCTTTTACTGCTTATTCAGGAAATTGAGCATGTTAGACTTTAACCAACAGGGTTTAGTCTTTCTAAGTTCTAACACTATATAGAGAATGAGTGCTAAAAAACACATGATTAAGTTAAGGGCTGAAGAGATAAAAAAACCAGAAAAACACCTGTCATAAAGAACCTGCTCATGTTGTTCCATATATATATTCTTCTCAGAGGCCACAGATTTTTTTAATACCAGAATTTCTGTGACTATCAAGCAAGTTTAATCTCTTTCACAAATATTTCCGTGAATTGGTTTTGAAAAAATGAAATAAAGAGAAAGTGTAGTAGCAGATGCCAATGCCACAGCTAGGAATAAATTCCTCTGTACTTGGGAACATTTTCAAAGGTGCTAACTTTTAACTTAAAACACTAGAATGGTTATACTGTTTCCATTACCTGTGGCACACAATCAACCTCAGTAGTAAGGTTAAACCTGTGACAGCCAACCAGACATTCCAGTATTTTTATATGCATCAGTGAATTAAGAATAAACTTTAAAAGCTCATACAAACAAACAAAACAAAACAAAACAAAGCAAAAAACAAAACGAAAAAACAAAATAAAAAGACCCAACAACAACAACAACAAAACCCAAAACCAACAATAACAACAAAAAACAAAACAAACGAGCTATCAGGAGTGTGAAAGCAGATTTTGCACAGGATTAACTGCTTAGAAAGGCTCAGAGTGGAAAGCATATTAATCCTAATGTAGCTGAGAACTCTGTCTCCTATTGAGCAAATAGTTTTAAAAAGCTGAGATGTACTGGAGCTAATGACATTAGATTTAAAATGCTTAAGTTTATATCAGATTCATATCATTTTCTGAATTGGCATTATTGATAGTGAAGCAATTTGTTTAAAAGGGATGAAATAAACCCAACAATCTTCATGGATGCAAATTCTGTCTGCAGCTTACCTTTCACTTGAGCTGAATAAAGTGCAGAATAATCCAAACCTGATTTGTGCAATTATTGAAAGTGAGCAGTGGTATCAGAAACACACATCTAGAGACAGAAATAGCTGTCAAGTCATTTAGCTGTGTCATGCAGAACTCATATACTTTTTTATACATATATATATACATACACATACATAAATAGCTTTTTTCATACTGATAGGCACATCGAAACTGCAGGGTAAGAGGAGATCTTGGCCCTTCTGATTCAAAACAATTTTAAAAGTCACTAGACTTTGTTTCTAGTTTCATGCAGCCACAGGAATAGCAATTGCTATAATCTATTATACTAAAATCTTTCTTGCAGCCACTTTGTGGTACTTCAGCCTATGCACAGATACTGTTTTAAGAAAATTCTTAGCTATTCTGGTTTAAAGAAAATAATCACCATATGAAGCAGAAGTCTGTATTTTTGGTTGTTTCCAGACTTGTCAATACAGTTCTCTCCTCAGTGTGGTTGTTTTTGTAATAAACACTTCAGATCTTTATTTTACAAGAAGTATATTGTTATTCCGAAGCAATTATCTAAAAATTAACACTAAGAAAGGATACTGATAACTGGGAAGCACACCTAAGGAAGTGTGTACTGCTGCCTCAAGCTACCTTAGGCTGAGCATTGGCTCTAAATCTCAAAAATTACATTACCTGTGTTAGTATTTTTACAAGATTTCTTATCCATTGATTATCTGGGTAGAGCTGGAAGCCAGTGAAAGAGGAGCTAGAAATAAGCATTATTGCATCTTTTATAACTCATCAGCCTCCACTTATCCCTGTATCTCTTGACATGCAGAACACTGGAAAAGGCAGTCCCTTTGAAGAAAACTGAGAACACGTGTACATGGCATTCGGGAGCTGACAAGCTGAAGAATGATATATTACTCTATTCAGATGGGAAACAAACCCTAGTACCTGGACAAAGGAAGTTTTACAACCATAAACCCGATCTATGATACACCTAAACATTTGCTGCAGGTGTAACAAACATTATGTTGGCAAGACAGAGAAGCTCCATGAAAATTTGGTTTCTAAGTGATGTAGACAAAGTGTAAAAAACAAAAAAAAAAGAGATAGAAAAAGTGTAGTTGTATGGAAAAGGCGGTATTGCTAGCCAAAATGTGTGGGACTTGTGGACTCTCTAAGACTTGACAAGCAGCAGTGGTGTTGAGCAGGGAGCTGAGCAAATGTTCCCCATCACATAAAGGTTCCACTCACACTGTCACCAAAGTCACCTG
Organism: Sialia sialis; assembly: GCA_009812075.1. NCBI lineage: Eukaryota > Metazoa > Chordata > Aves > Passeriformes > Turdidae > Sialia > Sialia sialis. The sequence goes on from VRYO01001865.1 coordinate 2,979,569, forward strand.
CTCAGAGCTCTGGCTCTCCATTGACACTGCTCAGGGTCTGGGTACCTAACACAGGTATCCTGATGGGATAACCATCTGCTTTCAAGGCTATAAAGGCTGAGCTAGCCTTCATGGCTAAGCAGACATCCTTTATTACTCAACAGACTGTCTGACATCAGTTACAAGAAAGGAAGTGTATGGATGCATCTTTTCTGAGTGACTTGTATACACAGCAAATTCTGGCTTAACTTGAGTGTTCCTTCTGTTATGAATTCCAGTTATTTGTCTCAGTCACTGAAGTAAGCTCTTGATTTCCTCCTCTTAGGCAAGTCTGACTTGCAAGACAGTTGCTTTTATCACACAATTCCTACAAGGTGTATTTTTATAGTTTTTTTTCAGAGTAGCAGCCTACAAAAAGGAATCAGAGAATTTCAGAATCAATTAGGTTGGAAAAGATCTCTGAGATCATTGAGTTCAACCTCTGAACACCACCATGTCAACTCGACTATGACATTTTTCTTAAACAGCTCCAGGGATGGTGATTGCACCATGTCCCTGGGCAGTTTACTCCAATGTTTAATCACTGTGAAGAAATTCCTCCTGATGTCCAACCTGAATCTCCCCTGGTGCAGCTTGAGACTGTCCTCTCCTCCTGAATGAAGTAATCCACACTAGTATATTTAGATTACCAGGTGTATTACAAGCAGCAATAATATACTCGCCAGCTAGCTCAAATACTGTCATTTTCTCAAAGGACAATCTGCTCCAAGCACATGAATAAACTTCACCTCTAGCCATGGTGAAATCTCAGTAATTATCACACAAGAAGGGTAAGTCTGTTTTGTTAAGGCCACCTGGAAGGTCTGTCATAAATAAAAAATTAAAAAGAAAAATTTGAAGAAAAATACTAGACTGATATCCTTGAGGGGGGCATATTTAGTAAGCAGCACTACCACAATCTCCTTTCTCCTAACCAGTAGGCCTCAATTATAAAGATTAAATCACTTAGCACTTTCCTAGACTCCAGCTACATCTCTCCTCTAACACAGTCTGTACCCTAATGTGAGAAAAAAAACCTACCTTGTGCTCATGTGTAAATAGATCAACTTCCTTAAAACTTAAGCTTCAAGAGACACTTTATAGAGGTAAGAGATTGTTTCAGAGATACTTACTGGGCTTCCCTCACAGCAGCAGCTCTGTCCATCCACCCAAAACTATAAAAAGTGCTGAGACTCGTGTCCTGATCTGTGCTCTGAAAGTAAGGCCAATAAATAGCCCCTAGGATTGGTTTCCTGATGAGGTAAACTGCTGACACACAGCAGCCCGCCTCTCCTCACACTGCTGGGACGCACACAGACGGTGAGGCAAAGTGCTTCCAAATAGCAGCTCTACGCTCACAGATTCCCTGTTTTTCAGAATCTATTTTACCTCAAGAGTAAGTATTTTTTAAAATACTTGCAGGTTTTCTTCTTTAAGGAAAGTGTCAAGAAAGCCTGTCAGCAATTCTCTGTGAGGACAGAGGGGAAGGGAATTTGATTTTTCATAGCAGATTATCACCAGCTGTCACACACTTTATATGCCGGCAGGTAGCAGGCTGGAAACAAATTGGTGTTATTTTATCACAGAGCTTAAACTCATTCCTTCACAATACAGCCACACTGATGTAGCTGCTGAGTGTAGGACCATAATTTGGACTGTGCTTATTAGATTTTTATATACAAACAATTCAGGACAATAGGAGCAAAAACCTGCTTTCTGTACAGCTACTTGGTATTGGCTGCATCTATGCTTACAGAAGAGAAAGTTGGCAGAGCAGTAAAAGCATATCTGTGTACATTATTCATGTACATTTATCTGTCAGCAGGTACAGGCAAAATCCTCCTGATAATGACTTTCAATATTGATTAAAATGGTGTGCATGCTTTACCATAACTGGAGACACTATTTTATGCATTCAATAAGCAACACTTGATAACTCACCAGTGATATAGACAAGTTTATTTAAAAGACAGAGCCAAATTTTGGCTCCCTTGAAGTTCCTTTATGAGCATCACAGGAATTTTACTTCTAAACTGTAACTGCCAAGGTGCTGCAACTCTATATTGACAAGTCTCCTAAATCAAATTCACTAGACTGTATCTATTTGGTGCGCTAAAGGAGACTAATGGTTAAAGCACTCATATCTCATTGTGGCTGAGGGAAAGCATCAGAGCTCTATACTTCACAGATTTCTGGGAAGCTAATAAGATGTGTGGCTGAGGCTGTAAGCCAAGAAGTGGGCAAATGGCAGCAGAAAATCATTTCAAGTTGCTTCAGGATCTTTGCTGAGTCATATCAGTTTCAGTGTCTGTACGAGCAAGTCTGTGTGGAATTCACATCACACTCAAAACTACCAGAAGGGATTTTTTGCCTGCCTTTAATATTTTTATAGCTTATTTACAACACCTGAAAAAACACCACAACAGATTGAAAAATGCAGACTCAGACAGTGTTTTTGAATATCTCACGTAGCCATGATTTGACAGATCCAAATCCAATTGCCTTGCACCATGACTGAAAAACAGTGTTCTCTTAACAGTCTGTCTAGTAGATGGTGAAATTATCATTCATACAGACAGAACCACTGCAGTATGAAACTTGTGCAAATTCCTTTCCATTTTTTGATGTAGCAGCTGATGAATGAGTTATTCTCATCCACACCTCACCTCTTTTAGGCCCACAGAGTGGCTCAAGGCACTTCACTTATACAAGGTGGATGGGCATAGTACAATCTGATTTATTTATCAGACAAAGCACTGAGAGGACTTTCACACAGAGAAATGAGTTCTGGATCCCATTTTTCCTCCCTGCTCTCTTCACTGCTTCATGAAAGGAAAAGAGACCATGCCTACCAAGCAGCAAATTATAATAACCATGCTCAGCTCAACAGTGTTTTATCATGGATTTGGTTGATAGATTTGGTCAAAAGGTCAAACTACTCCCATGGAGAACAAAAGTGGCAGCTCTGTATCATCTGTGAGAGCAAACAGACACAATTCTCACCTTAGCTTTGCCTGCTTCCCATGGCCAGCATTGCCCCAGACTTATCTTTAGGGAGCTCTCACCTGTACTCACCTTAACCAGACCACCTTTTCCTTGGTGTGAAATGGAGAAGGATAAGACTTGACTTCACCGGCACATCAAAGCAGATCTGCAACCCACCTTTTTTGCTGCAACCCGTGCAATAAATTCCAGTTTATGCAGTTAAATGGATGGACAGAACCAGCTCTGTGATTATTATGACGGAGATGTGTTATGTGTTGTCATTTATAATATCAGCTCTGTAGGGCTTTTTATTTTACTGTGATTTTTTCTTTTTAAAAAAACACCATATTGAAAATTTATGCTTGGAATATAAACCACTTTATGGGATCATAATTTTAACAGAGCTCCAAAATAAAGTTTTGCCAATGGAAAAGTGCAAGTCTATCCTGGAGAAATAAACATATCCTCATTCTCACTGCTACCATTTCTATTGTCAGAGAGCTTCCTGTATCCCTAGATCATAAAGACTTAGAACAATATAGCCCAGGAGTTAGTGGTAAAAAGATTTACTGTCATCCTACTTACTACAACAGTGTGCTTTGTTCGGTCTAGAGGCTTCTTCCATTTCACTCAGAATATCATGTGAACTAAAATAACTCAAGAGTCAAGAAAAAATACTAGACTGCATGCTGCAGTTTATCCCATCTGTTTCTAATTTAATCATACTAATTAGCTGAGCTATCATAAATACATTCTCCTTCTGTCATCGCTGTTCACATTCTCCATATTTATCTGCAGATGCCAGGAGCACTTATTTGTTCCTGCCACACGGTAAACATTGTTGTGTCAGGAGCCCTGCTGTGATAAAACTTCCCTGACAAACAGCTACCCCCAGGGAAACAACCAGTGCCCAGCTCGGTAACAAGTGGTAACAGGCTATCAGGTGATGACAAACACCCCAAGATTTTACATCTAACCGTTTGTCACACTTCAGCAGTTCAAAGCAAAGGTTTTCAGGAGCCCAGGACTAACCTTAACTATTTAAAAAAATCTTTATTGGCATATTAACCATGCAGTTTAACTCTGTGTTATCTATTACGGGTAGGAAAATAGCAAATGTAAGAGAGAAAATGTGATTACACATGGTACTATTTTACAGCCAGGTAGAGGGGAACAGTGCCCCTAAATTCTTGGAATCACAGATAGGAACTGCAGCCAGTCAAAAAAAACCCCAAAAAATCCCAAAACTAAAGAACAAGAGTACTTTTAAAATGTTGACAGTTTGTTTAAAATCACAATTCAGTGCCATTCAGTCTCTACACAGCAACATCTCTTAAACATATGATTTGTTTGGATACAGCAGTCACAAAATTTAGCTTGAAAAACTTTGCAGTAAAAAAATTATTTTCTATTTCCTGTTTCTCTCATGATATCTCATAAACTATAAACAATAAAAGGTTGTGCTTTTTAAGGATGCCTGTTATTATAAACAGATAAATAAATAATTTAAATCAAATGTCCAATATCAGATTTTGAGAGTTTAGGCAATCCCACTGTAAACCAGGTCATGGATTTAGAAGATACACTTTTCTAACAAAGAAGTAGATTCTGCATAATTTAGAAGAATTTTACACAGAACTGTATTCTCAGATGGATAAAGATGTGTAAATTCCTCAAAATCAAAGGGAACTGATACCCAGGAGGGTAAAGCAGACAAAACAGCCCATCAGCAACTCAACCACATGAAAGACCACAAAGAAACTGCAAAGCCACCCACGCAGCTGCCTGAGGAGTCTGTCAAGGAACGAGAGGCTCTTGTTCAGCTCATGTTGCTGCTGGAAATGTGTTTGAAGAGTTTGGCAATACATCTGTATTTTACAAATGGCACACAAAGATGAGAAAAATGAAATCAGATTGAATTATGTGCTGCAGTACACTGGTGGTGTCACATCTCAGCTAACTAGAATGTAATTTAATTTGCAAGATAATGGAATGATCTCCTGCATTCGTTACTTCCAGAGGGGCAGCTGACAAACATCCACAGTGGAAGTACAAACTTAACTAAAAGGTCACCTAAAAGGCAAAGAAGACAGGATCCTTTTTCTAGTATATTAAACTGTATTTTTTAAAATCTATTCTAGATACCTAGAAAGCCTCCAATTTCTGAAATATAAGTACCAGGCCTTGAACATCAGAGATCTACAAAACCAGAGTAGGAAGGGTGAAGAATCAATCCCTCTTTTTTATGCATCCTTCTGAAACTAACAGCACTTACTGGTAAAGTAACAGAATAACATAGCTATTGTATCACTTTCTATCACTTTCTACCTCTTTGGTTTATATAAATCTGACAGAATTGCCCCATTTTACTGTCTTTCCACCTATAAACCTGGAGATAACCCTTCTCAACATTCTGCTTTGCTCAGTAAGAAAGAGAGATGGCAAGACACCTAAATTTTTAAAATATTTGTCAATAAGCATTCCAAACAATACACTTCAAATTTTGTTCTCTACTACACCAACACTGAAATGTGAAGAGATTTTTTGATGAGAAAGCACTTATTTTAAACAAATTATTTTAGATGCCTTCAGTTTGGTACAAGGAGTAGAAGGGAGAATGAGGCAAAACCTGGAACACTGAAGGCATTTGTCTTCAACACTTGCTAAATGCTCCCTTGGGTTGTTCATGTTGTCAATCTGCAGTAAAATGAACAGGATCTTAAATACACATGGTGAAGACTTCGAACCCCTCATTCAGTCTCTGTTTAATCTTCCACAACACTTTTTGTTTAAATTTGTGAGTGACTCATAGCAGTGGCTTTAGCCAAGCTTAGCACAGCCAGACTTTGTGCGTGCCCACTCAAATACTGATGAGTCTGTTCCCACTGTTGGCTTGTAGGATTCCCACTATCACTATCTTCAGCTTTCTGGAGGAGAGATTATTCTTTGCATAGGCCTCTGCCAAAGTGTCTCATATTCTGGTGTTGGAAGTAGTTGGAGACAAAAGTCTCTGTATGTTAATTTTCATTTATGACCTAATATTGCAGACTACTTTTTATATTAACTCAATTGAAACATTTGTCCTTTTACAGGCCTCTGCATGGTATTCTTTTATTTACAGTGCCTTTTAAAACAAATCTATGTTGCAACAACATTCTCAAAATAAGAATCTATTCACATGCCATGGCTTATTGTTCCACACAGTTAGGGGACTTCTGTGATTTCCCTCCTGATCAGACCTGTGCTCCAGACCCTTCCCCAGCTCCACTGCCCTTCTCTGGGCTCGCTCCAGCTCCTCTGTGACTTTCTTTAGTGAGGGGTCCAGAACTGGACACAGCACTCGATGTGCAGCCTCACCAGTGCCCAGGACAGGGGAACAATCCCTGCACTGCTCCTTGCTGGCCACACCATTGCTGATGCAGGCCAGGATGCCATTGGCCTTCTTGGCCACCTGGGCACTGTTGACTCATGTTCAGCTGCTGTTGAGCACCCACAGGTCCCTTTTTGCCAGTAAGATTTCCAGCCAGTATCTTAAAAAGCCGACATGATCACTATATGATACAGAAAAGATTCTACGCTAGCTCACTTTTTTTGTGATGGATTCTTCTCTTCTAGTGAGATGGTTTTAAGCCATATCCATTTTGTCATCTGGCCTGTTTCCTGGCTGCTCTAATGCCTATATCAAGCCTGAGGGAGGCTGTGGAAATGGACACTTTGGAACGGAGTAGGATCTTTCCTTTTAGCACCACCCCTGAGTTTAGGTTAGTGCAAGTGATCCTGGCACCACACCTGAGGATTCTGGAGGCCTATTATTAAGTGCACCAGCAGTAGTGAAGCGTAACCGGGTTTAGTTGTGCCTGAAGTTTCACAGCAGTTCAGTAGAGTGCTCTGAAACACTCTTGTATATTTAAATAAGAGCCAACCAGTTCTTAATCCTGCTTTTTAAGTAAATGCGCAAGACTTCGTCATATACTGAGGCACCATGGAAAGTATAAACACTTCAGGATTGGGATAGGGTTGAATTAATGAAAATTGACATAAAAATTGAGATGGGGAGTTGGCTACATTGAAATACCATCCTAAGAGCTTTTGCATTAGTTTTGATGCAAATCCTGTGCATTTTTACTGGCTTCCTATTGCGTTGAGCTGCATCTGATAACAGGATACTTCCAATGCAAGATCTGCCTCAGTGAAAAGCAGATTTGTTGAGCTTATATTCAGGGAATGAATTAAAGTCAGGTGTTTTCCTGAAGAAACTCGATGGTGACAGCTCTGATTTCAAGTTACACATTTCAGGGCTTTTTCTTGGCATTTATGCAAGTAGACTAGGACTTTCCTTGCCTGTAAGGAGACTACTATGACCTGTAGTGGATTTGGAGAGCTGAAGATTTTCCTGTGTATAGACGCAAGATCTAAGATAGATAAATTCTGAATTGGTAAACCTTAATTTCTAGTCCTCTCTTCACCTTTTTTTAAAAGGAGTTTGTTTCTTCATATAAGACTACTACAATTACATCTGTATTTACAAAGTCTCATTTTTAAAATCAAAGTCATTCTAGTTAATCTTTAGTTAAAATTCTTACTTAAAAATCATACCCTTTGATTTCATAACCAAATCAGACTGATGTAATCCGTTTTTTTTGTGCATGGCTGGAGACTCCACATGTACCAAGAGATGCATTTTACAATTGACCAGCTAATTAAGATCTTTGAGTATATGGTGTCAATAGGTCAGCCTAGACCTCAGGGCAGCAAATATGACTCATTTCTCTTCTGATTATATCATACTTTTTCCTGTTTTCAGATCTATTTCTACAGCAATCTCATTGACAAATTGATTAAAATTTGGGGGAACTTGGTATTACGTAAGTAAGTTTAAATACTACATAATGTACCATAATTTACAGGCAGTGACAGTCAGAGAAGTATCTGGAAAATCTGCTTAGTTCCTCCCATTTATTGCAATCTATAATACAGTGCCAACTTGTAAAATGAGAAGTGGAAGATACTGCTGCCCAAGGATGGAAATATTATTTCTGTTCCTATTCTGCTATAACCCATCAAACACCAGGACAGAACTACAATTTAGATGCCTTTCACTGCCAGCTATGTTGATGTAGGCAACCAAAGTGGTTAATAATTATCCAGTTCCTTTCCTAGATTCTTTGGAAATATATTATCTTACAGATACTTAAATCTTTCCATTTATTTAAACTTTTGATGAAATTTGGAAGCTTCCATGTTCAACCATCCTTCAAGCTCCTGAGAAAGTGACAGAATTTCACAATAGTGTTTGCTGCTAATGCTGTAACACGAAATAAGTTCTGGGCTTCACATTAGCCATGATGTCTCATCACAACAATGGGGCCTAGTGAAAGAAGAAAGTAGTCTCAAATAATATTTGGGTTCACATGATCCGAATGGCTACCAGATGGGGCTCTGAGCTGCCTGTGGACCTGCCTGGGGGGTGGGAGTTGCCCATGCACAGTGCAGAGGGATGAATGGGCTCTCTGTGTCCCCACTGCCCCGAGTGGGAAATTGGGCTGATCACATCTGGCGAGAGCCCTGACTCTGCCACTGGAGTAGACATCAATAGGGAACCCATGGGCAGAGGGGCTGACAGTGCCTCCTAAGCTGTCAAGCTGTTCCTTAAATGTCCCTTTTACATGATTCATTAATTCTCTGGCATTAAGCAGCAAGCTTTGCAGCTGAAGAGATGAGAACATTTTCAGCAGCAGCATGGATTTTAGTGCTGTTGGCTTCAAACATCCTTTCTCAGTCAGAAGTAGAATTACAACAAAGGGTACATGAAATGAAAAAAAATGACTGAAATGTATATATTTAAGTTTCCAATTATCAGAATATATCATATAAATAGAAAAGCACACCAGATTACTTATCTGCAATACAGGGAATTTGTAACAGTAAATATTGTAACAGTAGCTACAATATTTGTATTTTTGGTGTATTGGATTTTGCTGTGTATGACACAGCTAAAATTACAGCTAATTTTCTGATACTTGAAACATTGGTTCTCAAGGATGGCAAGTGGATGTTTAAGTGAGCTTAAGAATCAATCACAAATTTACACATTAGGCTAAATAAAATCTATAAAACATCCTCTCTACAATGTGTACATTAGTCATGAATCTCAAAGAACTGCAAAAAGTAGAACTCAAAGCCATTATTCACTTACAGCTTTTGTGTGTGAAACCAGGTATTCTAATAATCTACTTAATTTGTAAATTAGATCTACTTCTATATTATTACACAGTTTAAAAAAAAATATTGGAATTAGAAATGTGACAATTTTTAGCTCATAGAATGGTATGCAATGGATTGTTTGGTTGTGAAATATCTCATGAGGTGTTTGCTATTTTGCTTCTTAGGATGTATCTTCTTGTATATTCACAATAGTGGCATTGGGTCAAGTCCATATTGGACAGAGAAAACACGGTGGAATGATTTGCAATGGCTCTTAGGTGCCCTAGAGAGGTAGTTGAGAAAATGGTGTTTCTCTGTTTGAGAAGTTGTAATTCCCTTATGGTGAATACCATTGAGGTGGATACTGCATCCCTTGTGTCCTAGCCCAGTGGATTCCATGTATATAAGCAGGATAGAGCTGGTTCCATACCAGGGAAAAGACATCTTGCAGCACTTTGAGTGAAATGGAAGATGAATAGGGAAAATCTGGCCAGGGTAACTGTATTTCATTGAGCTGAACCTCACTTCTCTCCCAGCTAACCCACAGCTTTTCTCTGCACTGATAACCAGTAACCACGATTAAGCCCAGAAGTAGCTGCCTTTTAACGTTAACTGCGAAGAACTTCACGTGTAAATACTGATTTATCCTAAGTACTGTGTACACTAAAACATGAACACAAAAGTGTCTGACTCTTGTGGTATGTCAAACCCAAATGAAACAAGAAAGAACCTAAATCATGCAAGACGTTGAGGTTTTCAATCCGATTTTCAAACAAAACCGTTTAGATTTACTTCAGAACCTAATTTAATCTGGACTCTTATGGGGGAAAAAAAGCTGAACTCATAATTTTTATGCTTGAAAGAAATTCTCTTCTTTTTATAGCAACACCAATGACTTATGGTTTTGCTTTTTTTTTTTTTTTTTTATTGCCTTTTACTGTATAGCATAAGAGGCAGTAAGCAGTGTCCTAAACAGACAGCTAACTCCAGATGGCATGGCAAACACTTCGATGTCAGATGCTCCTAAGGATGCACATTCTCATCACATGGTTCTTGCAAACTGTTAACCAGTTTATTAAGCATTGACTCAAAAATTTCAGACCAAGGAGAAAAAAAATCCCTTTCAAGCATTGTTGCAGACAATTCAGCTTTGAGAGAAAATGAGGCATGGCAGTAAATGCTGAAGCAGGAGTGAAGGGTACAAAAGCAGCCTGACCAGTGTCTGAACACTCTACTTCTACCCTCTTACTGCTTTCTTTCCAGTAAATAGTTTTATTTCTATTTTGCATTCAATTCACCCTTCTCGGGCCTGATTTTTTTAGTGGAACTAAGAAAAGCTAGGAAACAAGTGCTTTTTGTAAAAGATGTGGAAACATCATCCCTTTTCAACAAAGAGGTTTTATGTGTTTTCCTTACCTGCTGCACTATGGGAAAACAAACTTCCATTCACTTTGCAAACTGTAATCATCTGTATTCTTGTTTTACTGTGCCCATTGCTGCAATTATAAAAATTTCACATTGCCTGAAAGAATATATTGTAGCCAAAAAATGCATATATGTACATATATACTTCTGAATATTTTGCAGGCTGAGAGGAAAATTACTCACTGGCTTGTCAGTGTAGTGGCTAATGCTTTCACTTGTTTTTGCACTGCACAGAATTAAACTGACCTGCTCTAGAATTTATGGAAATATGTCTACACAGGCAAAGACTAGACACAAACACTGAGAAAAAAAAACCCACTTGGACAACTAAAATTAATAGAAGGAACCAAATATATTTTCCTCCATTCTATCTCATAGTATGGAATGGAAATGTTTATTTTGTTGGCTGATGTTTATCCACAAAAATAGCAACAGACAGAAATTTTATAAGATGTGATATATTTGTAGGAAGGTTGAGAGAGAGCTGAATAAATCAATGACTAATATAGTGATGAGGGACATAATGGCTTATTTCTACCCATACTTGACATCATGCATTAATTTTGTAGAATTATTCAGGTCTTGAAATAGGGCAGAGGAACAATCTTGATGCCTCTCAAAGGAGATGGTGAGGAGACAGCTAGGAGAAAGACAGCTAATAGAAACAGAACATAAAAAATGTTTATGAAATGTGTCAAAGCAAGCATTGTGGGCTCCGATTAGTAAATCTAGAAGAGACATCCACATCCCAAAAATTAAAGTTTAACATGTTTTGTGATGGAAGCGATAGAAGAAAGATGTGCAGTCAAGCAGAAGAGAAGAAGACAAAATGTCACTGCATTGCAATGAGTCCAGTTCAAATTTTAGTAAGCAAATGAGAATTTCTAGGATTATAGAATCACAGAATTGATAATGCTGGAAAAGGCTTCTAAGGATCATGGAGTCCCACTTTGAGCCAGCATGGCCAAGTTCACGTCTAAACTATGACCTTAAGTGGAACAACCATGTGTTTTTTCAACACTTCCAGGGACACTTCCACTACTCCCCTAGGCAGCCTGCTCCTCTGCCTGGAACCACTGCCACCATCCTTTCGGGGAAGAAATTTTTCCTAATGTCCAATCTCAGCTTCCTCCGGCACAACCTGAGGCTGTCTTGTCACTTGTTATTTTGGCAAAGAGGCCAGCTCTCACATGGCTTCAAACTCCTCTCAGGCACTTGTAGAGAGTGAAAAGGCCATTCCTGAGCCTCCTTTTCTCCAGGTTAAACATCCTCAGCTCCCTCAGCTGTTTCTCATCAGAGTTGTGCTCCAGACCCTTCATCAGCTCTCAGCTCTGCTGCCCTTCTCTGAACCGGCTCCAGCCCCTCAGTGTCTTTCTCAGAGTGAGTGGCCCAGCTTCCCCTAATGCCGGTTGTTGGTACTTCAGTCCCACAGAAACCACAGGGATAGATGACAGACAATCCTCAAGCAGCTATGGTACCTCCTAGACTGAATCCAAACTGGGAACTTTTCTGTTAGCACAGTCCAGCTGGGCAAGTCCTGAGGCTGGTGCAGACCTCAGCACAAACATGACAAACTTCTCCAGCTTCCAGCAGGAGTCACCTGGGAAGAACTCTCCACAGAGCCGCATATCTGGGCCACAGATCAGGCCAGCAACTCACCCACGCCACCTGCACACACAGGGACAGCAGAGGCTCATTCTGCAAGGGGACACCGGGAGGTCAAGTGCTATGGAGGAGTCGAGGGGGGCTGGCAGCTGGGTCAGTTACTGTGACAACAGGACACCAGTGCTAGTGTGGGGGAGTCATCACTACCCCTGGAGGTAAAGCTCTCAAATCTGAAACGGTGTAACTACTGCTTACACAAGGGTCTGCCTGTGTACACGGGGGCACACACATCTAAGTTTGGGATTTGTGATGACAGGTGGTTTAGCTAAGGAGGAAGATCTCAGTGTTAGGACCATATTTGGAAGAGGAATGGTTTTCAAGTTTCCTTTGCAATCCTTGATATATTTTTAGTTCAAAAATTTTTATGAAAATAGACCTCCCTAACTGATTTTACGAGTACAGAGCCAAAACACTGAAATGAGAAAACTTTATTCCTACTTAAATGGAAAACGTATAGTTACCCATAGAAACACTGCTCCCACAGACACACACACTGACAGCACTAAAAAGGGAATCTAGTCTGTTATGTTCTACTCCTACTACTGCACTCAGCAAAATGCATAGAAACATGTGTCATTTTAAGCACATGCTTAACCCTTTCCTGAATTGGAGCCTAAAATGTTCCCAGTATTCCTTCCAGCCCAGTACAGCTACTGGATTAGATGCATGAGGAGAAGAGTATAAGGGAATGTGCCTATTCTATGGGAAAGACTACTTATTTTAGACTTTCTACACATACTGTATTCTTCCTTGTCCATTCCTGCTTCATTAATATTAATAAAAGCTTGTGAATTCAAGACATTTGTAATACTGAATTACATTACTCAGTGGCTCTAATTATGTTATTTCTTGAGTTCCAAACTGACTCCCAGCCATACTCATATTACCAGGTATAAATAAGAATATGATTCATCATTTACAGAAAGCACATTACATAAGTCAGTTACACAGTTGCACAACTGAGCACACAAACTGTCTGCACTGTAGATACAAATAGGAATAGGAATGGAAACAGAGGAAGATTTTCTATCCTTAGTTTTAAATCAAACTTAGATTACTATACGAATCATGTGAGCTCTGGCTGAAATAAGAACAGAAAACACCCATCACATGTTTCAGATATTTCAAACTAATAATAGTCTGGGACTGGTTTTCAAAGAAAGACATAGCTGTGCTTAGGAAGTGTGTGAATCCCAAGTACAACTGCTGTGAATAAAAGCTTTGTTTCTTTGATTCTGTCTGATTCCTCATGAGAAAAATTTACTCCATATGCAGTACATACAATGGTTTTGCAATTCTAATGGAAAGTGTTAGCTACAGGCAGATTATACAGCATCCAGACTCTGCTACATTCAGCAGTGTGCTGTGGCCTACAGATGTGGCTCCAATAATAGTAAGTGAGCTCATCCTTAGTGTGGAAGATTATTCATTAGGGAGAGAATAATGTAAGTGATATGATCATTACATCACCTTTTCCTGTACATTATTCTCACTACAGCTGACAGGGACAACATTTCTCACTCTAAAGTTACATTATTTTCAAATTTTGCAGACTCTAGGTAGAAGTGGTGTTTGAAAGTATATGTAAAGATTTATTTGATAGTAAAGAAGGGCTAGTGCTGCAGGGTTGAATTACTTGTTCATTATTTCTCTTTCCTTCATAGAAAATATTTATTCCATAGTGTTACATCCCATATCTATCAACAGTAGCTATTGTAATTTGTACGTGATTTTTAGAATTTTTTTTAAGAATAAGGTTTTAAAATGTTTATCACAGAATCCCAGAAGGGGTTTTAGTTGAAATAAAGTGCCAATCTGCCCAGTGTGTAAAAGAGATCTTAATATTAAACTCAAAATTGCTGGAAATTACAGTCTCAGGGAAAATTATGTTCAGATTACAGCAATAACACATTTTGATGAGGATGGAATCAGTGAAGAAATATGAAAATATTTTTTTAGCTTTTTCTGTGCTTTTGATAATAATGGTTTATATAGCTATAGTCAAGGATGATGAGAGAACCATATTCATTATGATTGAGACGAAATTAATCATGGTAGTGTGTTTACTGATACTACCGCACAAAGAAGGGTAATAATGTAAATCAAGAGCAGAAGCCTTCCTAAATTTGAAATTATGCATATTTTGGTCTTACTTTTCCAGATCAGGCTGTTGTTACACAAAGTTCTCAGCATCAGAATGAGAATTACTATCAAAATTTGTGAAAGCCTTAGCCTAGCCTAAAATAGTACAGACATACATATTTGTATGTCATGGCCTAGATTTTCAAGTTTCCACTAAATAAGGACATTGGGAGGAACTTAAATTGCTCCTGTGCAAATCTAACAATTTCTAAAACTGAACTGATGTAGCAAAAAAATACCAGTTTCAAAAAATGCAAACAGCCATCCTATTTGTGCAGCAGACATTCTTCAGACAACTAATAAAGCTTCAGAAATAAACCCATTCTCTCCATCTAAAACATGTTGCTGGCTTAAACACAGGAGAGTGCAACAGATCCAGGGATCTTGCGTAAGGAAATCAGCACAAAATATTTACCCAGGTTTTGGCTTCTTTGCTATGGTATCTACCTCTTGCACTTGTTGCACTCACAAGGATTTCCTGCTGTTGTGTGCACCAAGCTGCTTTACTGCAGGTGTTTCTGCTTCTGTACTATATTGTTTTTCCTGTCCAAACAGTTACCAAGCAATGCAGGATCAGTCACTATGCAGTGTAAGTGCTACAATACCAATAGACGAGTCTCCCAAATGCAATTAAATTAAATTCTGGAAACTTGCTCACAGAGAGAAAATTACTTCTTTTCTCTCACTCCTCTCATTCCCAGATGTGAATGGAATAGAAAATGTTTTCTCTTTCTTTAAACTTAGGTATTTTGAACTTGATAATTATGATTTACAAGTTGTCTTTAAATGGAAGATTTTCCTGAGACAAACAGTTTAAAGATTACCAGCACTACCAGTAACAAACAGTCTGACAGCAAAGGGCTCGCTTCCATAGAAAAATGGAACAAAATAGCACTAGGTATTATCCATAAAACCAGAATGCTTTGCCATTACCTCTCAGAAGACCTGTTAGATTAGCAGGCCTATATAAAAAATGACTGTTTAAAAAATGTCTGCTATGAGCTGGGGCAGGAGCTCCTGGATGCTGCTGCTGCTAAGTCACGAGCAAAGTGGCTGGTGGCTGAGGGCTGCTGTGGTTTGGGAAGTTTCATCCAGAGCAAGGGTTATGTTTTGCCAGCTTACAAACTCGTGTGGGAACATGAGGCAACTTTGCTTGGAAAACTTTGTGGTGTAGATGAGGCCTGAGGAAATGAGGCTCTCAGTTCCAAGGCCACTTCTTACACGGGCAGATCTAAGTGCTTCCAGTCCCCTTTCCTCATCCCTGATCACTTTGACGCCTGTGCCCACGCCCTGTTTGTTCTACTGCGATTGTCTGTGGAGCTGAATAACAAACCAGAACACAGAGCTGATCCAACACTAAAAGCTCTCCTCCTCCTCCCCTCCCCTTTTTTTTTCTATTTTTGAGGGGATGCTGTTGAGAGAAAAACCCACAGAACCAAGACCTGCAGGAAGCCCAAAGGAAATTAGATACCTAATTAAATCTGTGGATCTGACCTTATGTGACCTGTTTAGAATTGTGAGAATCCAGCTCTTTGGATTCTGGCAGGTTTTTCAGATTCTTCCCTGGCACCCTAAAACTCAGTTAATCTTTTCCATTTAGTTCATAAATGGTATTTTAATCTGTTCTTTTCTAGATGCTGAAGTTACATTTCACAAATATTTCACTAACTCAATTTCAGTGGATGCTGAAAAATGTACTAAAAATGTTGACTTAAGTCCTAGCTGAGGGATATGTAAATGCAACTGTATTCCAAAGATATTTGCATTAAAGATCTAATTGAATTAACTGTTCACACAGCTTCTACAGTCAGCTTGTCATGGCCTCCTTTCAAGCTTGACTACATCCCTTTTTGATAGAGAGATTTAAAAGGTTTTCTGCCTTCCCCTGGGATTAAAGATAGGGATGAGCACTAATTAGCCACCTGCACCCACAGCACAGGGCTACAGCTTGTTTACCTTACAGAATCTGCTGCACCCCTGGGGAAAAAAATCAGTGTGGTGGGTTTTTCCTTTTAAACTTTTCAAGTTCAGTTTTTTTCAAGAGAGGTTTAACAGTTTGCACAATTTTTAGCATTACTAATAGGAGCAAGACTCCCTGTTTCTCACACTGCTACCTGGATTCTATAGATCAAATAGTAACTACTGGGGTTTTTCCTTACCTTTTTAATTTTTCTTGTTCATCAAGTGAGTCACACATTTGGTGTTAGCTGCAGCACTTTGTTGCCCATAAGATATAAAATGAGACTTTGAAAATAAAAGTAACATTTAGCAATCACAAGAGCTTTACTCATGTTAGCATGATGTAGAATCGACTAAATAGGCAATTAAAATACAAGAAAAACACCCAGAAATAAAGAAAAGAAACTTCCTAATAAATCCTTTAATATAGTGATGCTTAAGTAGCTTTTTAATTTTTTTTATTGAATGAAGCAGTATTTAGGACTAGCAGCTGAAAGAGTTGCAATTTAAACTACAGTCTGATTCTTTTTTATTATTTTTTCTTACCTTGGCATTTTCTGACTAAGAATGGTAAAAAAGTGTTCTGCTTTGTTTGTCTTTTATAAGTTCTGACTCAGTGGCAGGCAAGTACTACTTATGGGCCTGATGTAAAGCCTAGTGAAGTAAACTGGAATGTTTCCAATGACTTAATTAGACTTTGGATTGGGTCTGAAGTGCAGCAATTTACTCAACTCTGGAGCATAAATTACAGACATAAAAACCAAATTATTTGTGTGTTGCAGGATTACTGACAGCAAAATGTATGATGTCAGAAAAATAATAGGCAGAGATAGCCTGTGCAAGTTGGAAAAGCTTAAAATACAGCCAAAGATAGGGGAATACTCTTTGGCAGGAATAGAGACAGTCTCAGTCCCAGTGCCAATGGAGGAAAATTGAGTAATTTGACAATTAAGTGATTAATCCAGCAGGAGAGGACACTATCTGTCTCCCTCAGTCACCACTCTGCTGCCAGAGCATTGGACTAATATCTGGATGAGATGATGGTCTGCTGGTCAGCAGGAAGGGCTCTGAGTCTGTAGCCCCTGGAAACCCCTCTGGAAATGTTAAAAATTCCAGTGGCCAAGTGCCAGAGCAGAAGTGAACAGTGCCAGCCAAACACATCAGCTCAGTTTGTTGCTAGAGTAAATAAGATAATGTTGAAGAGAATGGAATGTGAATGTTACTGAACAAGAAGTCAAGCAATTTCCACCTGAACCATAACATTTTGCTGTAGAGAACTATCTCCCAATTATTGTTCTTCTGAAATTCCATGCTGCATGTGCCAGTGAGTTAGGAACGATACAATGAACTAGCAGGTATTTGTTTCAGTCAAAATTTACATAATTTCCCTTTGTTTGAAAACCTTGGGATGCCAACATCTTACCTGAGCTGCCTCAGAAAAATTAACTAAAATATTTGTTACAAAGGGGTTATTTGGTTGAACCACCTATTCTCAGGTAAGTATTTTATTTCAGTTCAGAAGAACCTAATCAGTGAAGTGTAATTCTGCTTCGGAAACAGATTTATTATTTTGGAGTAAACTGATTTTTTGTTTGGGAAAAGCCTATCCAAGCAAGAATCCTTATCTGGAATAGTTCATTATGCAACAGCTATGTCAGTCAATCTTGGAGTATGTATCTTCATTTTCCCTTTGTTAGCAAATCAGGAAAGATTTTTATTTGGAGAATCATTTACATAAAACAGTGTGTATTTTAAGAAAGTGAAAAGAAATATGAAGAAATGTGAGTAAAATACCTTTACATCAGTAGCTAATACTACATTGTAGGTCACATAACTGAAAGACACATCAAAATCTGGTATGCAGAATAAAATTATATTTTTTGAAAGACACAAAGATGTGAGTTCAACTTCAAATTGAGGTATATATTTTCAGTTAATGGGCTTTGTCTTACGTACATTTACATACAAAATTTATTAATACACTAGCATTTTCTCTTTTGTTTTTAAGTAATGTTTTGCTATTAGAAGTTATCTCCTTCTCCCAAAAACAAACCCCCACTCCAGTGAATAAGTAAGAAAAAAGTTTTAGCATTCCCTTTCTATTCAACTTCCTCCATAATTTGTCTCCATTTGTTTTCACTATTTGTTTTCAGAGTTGAAAACAGAGGATGGGCAGAGAAATTGGACAGACAAATGGAAAATAAAAGTCAAGGTTTTGGATTTTTTTTCTGTTATTACATCAGGTGACACAGTAACAAACACAGATAAGGTACTGAACAAACAAATCTTTCCTCAGATCACACCTGTGCCTTAAAGTATGAGCACTTTTTACCATTCTATCAGTCTAATAATGGATTCTCTTCACACACCTTTCCTCACTTCCTGCCTCAAATTGTCATGGTCATCATAACACTTTCCAGACTGGAACAGAAAGAATGGGAAAGGAAAAGCATAGAGAGAAGAAAGCCGTTGAATAATAGTTGGAAAGAAAAATCTTGAGTAACTGGAAATATCTGTCTTTTAAAATCATTATACAAGAAAAGATGCTTTTCTGAGAGAATTCTTCCCCTTCGTTTTTACACTGGCAGAAACTGCTGTGTTTTTCCTAAACAGCATCTGTTTTCTGCTGGGCAGATTAATATAACATCACCTCACACACTTGTGCTCAACTTTTCCTATGTATACTCTGTGTGAATTACTGTCAACAGATAATAAATTATTTGATGCAAAGAGTTTGTTTAATGTGATTAAAATAATTTTAGTACCATTCCCAGGCAGGATTGTTATACTAATTTTCCCACATAAGAATGGCAATTAGACAGTATGAAAAGTGACTTCCAGTTCCCAAAGTTTTGTTTCATTTGGGAGCCAATAAGATTTAGTGGCTAGACAAGTTTAAAAGACAAGGAGCCAGAGGAGTAACTTTTTCAGGAAGGTTGATCAGTTCATTGAATCATCTTGGGCTACTCAGTTAACTGTTATGTTCCTTAGCTAAATCTGTAACACTGGGTGAAAACACCTATACATCCCCTCAAAAATACCCAACCTCACTGAGAAGCAGATGCTTATGTCTGGTTCTGTTCTTTAAAGCAAATAAATTACAAAAAAAAAGCAGCAAGACAAATATGGCATGAGAACAAGACATTCCTTTAGCAATCTTACAAATCAAGCTGAGACATAGCTGCAATGAAAGCCTTCTCAACTGCAGTGCTGCATATCATTGAGTTAAAAGCCAGTACAAAACACACTCTGATGTCTATTTGATTATTAAATGCTTACTTTGAAACTAGAAGGCAGAATTCAGACTTCACTTTTATAGCTGCAGAAAAAACAGTGGAAGTCCATGGAGTAGCATCCTGTGAAGTCTGTCTCCATGCTCACAAAAGAAACTTTTAAGTCAAGGAACAGGCATTGCATTCTTTGTTAACACATGTGCTTGCTTGAAAGCACTGTGCATTTTTATGGTACTTTACCAAAGAGAAAACAGTTGTCATGGCCATTGTTTTAATCTGGACACCAGCTCAGACTGTCTTGTGAAAAACAGCAACACTACTATTCCCATATAAAGCTGTACAGCAAATGGAAAAAATAATGTGGCAGCAAAGGCACAGAATAGAGATCAGGAACCCACCCAGGCCTAATTTCCAGATGTATCAGACACTTCCTGCATGATCATGTACATATCATCAAATTTTGTTCTTCCAGTTTCCTCATCTACAACATGGATAGGAAAGCTTTTGTTCAAGATGTTCAGTGCATGGAGACTGAGATGAAAAAGTCTTAAAAGGTCTGCAGTTAAGGAGGAACTGCGCATTGTTAACTATGGCAGCCTTACTTAATTGTTTTCCTTTCCAGTTAATGCATTATTCAGTTAATTTGGCTTATCACTGAAAACATTCTGCAGCAGAGGCATGCACAGTTTAAATGCCTCAAAGTGTCATCATCAACTGAATTAATACTAACCCTTACACAAAACGCATGTGAATGTTGCTCTTGAAAACGTGCAGAATGGGCCTGTATCCCACTGAAATGCAACACAGCGTGTGGGAAATCTATCGTTTCAAAGAGCATTACTTGAAGTCACTGACAAAACCTGGGAACAGAGTGGTATTTTTCAGCAAAGCAGAGCGCTGTCAGTGGCACTCCTTTGCATAATCTTAATCCCAAGCAGATACTGCAATTCTGTCCCTGCACACATCAACAGTAGGACTTGACCTTGCCACAGCACAGGGAGCTACTAATGCATACAAAGAGCCTCTCGTGGCATCAAGCCAACAAAACAGTGCACTCCTGTGCCTGTACTCAGCTGGAAGAGGCAGAATAAATGGGAGAACAACCTGACAATGCCCTGCTGCTTCATTTACACCTCACAGCTGTTGTAGTACAATGGCTGGGGACAGACGCAGCTCAGAGAAATTTAGCCTTGTGTTCTGGAGCTGGGCTCCCTTCATTTTCAGTCAAAAATCTCTTTTTCTGTTGTAGTGTGGTGTTGGGTTGTTTTGATGGGATTTTTTTGGGGATGGAGATTGTGTTCGGGGTTTTTTTGGAGTCGGACAGCAGGCATGGAGTGCACTGCCTGTGCTCCTCTACCAAAACGCCAGCCGAAGTCCCTGCTGGGCTCTCACCTCACACTGAACACGTCAGAAAACCCAGAGCCCAAAATGCCCGGGGAGCTACCGGCATCTAACGACCAAAAGCTGAACTACAACCCACGGTCCCTGCCTTACCAGCCAGAGGAAAACACTGGCCCGAAACGCCACGGATTTTCACTTGTCCGGGGGCTCAAAGCAGAGGCAACAGAAGGCTAGAGCTGGAATGCCAAAATTTAAAGAAAAATCTTATTACTCAGCATGATTAACTCCTACAAAGTCCGTCTCTCTATATTTCTATTTACCACTAGAGCTCTATTAGTAACATGACTTATCCTGATTTTATTAATGAATGTAATTTCATGCACTTGCACTTTAAAGAAAGTCGATAGTGCTAGAAATTGCTGCTCCTTCCAAAACACTTCAAAGAATAAATATTTTGCAGCAATATTAGAGATTTATATATTTGAATGATATTTTTTCCTGCCTTATTAAAAGACAGGCTTCTCCAATCACATAAAGCCTTGTCACACATGAAGAAGAGTACCTGGTTTCTGGAGGATTCTGATTTTGTGCCTGATTTAAACTTAAGGCAAAAAAATGCTTCTTCCCTGGTAACTTCTCTGGGTCTCTAAAATAAAATAATAAAAATAAAATCAATCAGGTTGATTTAAAATTTAATTTTAAACATGCTTGCTTGGCAAAACAAAATAATAATACTACACAAGTAGCATTTTTAATTAGTATGAACTTTCTATTCAAGCTGCTGAAGAATTAGATTTGCTGAAGTGTTGGACCAGTTTCTGAGAAGCTTCTTTTTCTGCAAGCAAGGTGGCAGTATTTCCTTCGTTTCTGTTCATTCAATCAGCTCACTTGAATGCACTACCTCTGCTGATTTTTTTTCATTATTTCCATCCATAAATAAAAAAAAAGAGGTGGACAGGATGATCTCTACTAGTTCTACACACTAGAATGACTGAGTGATCAAACCAATCACATTCTCTTCCTTCAAGAACACTTTAATTGTTTTAATAAAACCTTTTTCAATGCAAAACATATTTAGATAATCTCCTTAAGAAGAAGGATCAAATACATTTATAGTAATCTTATTCAACTAAAAGCAACCATGAAGAGGGTTTTTTACCTCATTGTTTTCTTTCAATTCCCATATTTATCCGCTAGGATTTTGGTATGAACCACAAGTAAAGTGTAACAATTACCTAGGGGAAAAAAAAAAAAGAAAGAAATTAAACAGTCCTCACCTTCCCAAATAGTGAAATGTATGTACAAATTAAGATGTTATGTTAAAGTCTAAAATGTCTCAGATGTATTTAACTATACCACATGCTCTTTGCTAGCAAAAAGAAATGGTAAATTATACATGAAGACCATAATCAGCACATTTTAATGGTTACCAAACAGTGAAAAATCAGTCTTTAAGATACAATACAGCTCTAATTTAACATAAACAATCATTTAAATCAAACTTTTCTGCTCACTGGCTTAAGACTAATTTTCATGACTGATTTAAAGCACTCCTCCAAAGTGTTACTGTTTACTCATTCCAAGCTACAGGAAATATTTTTTTCTGCAAACACTGCTGCCAGACTCCTGGCTTTTTCTAGCTGCAGTCACTCAGTTACTTCTGTAAACAGGAGTGCGGCACTGGTTCCCTTGGTCGTGTGGGAAGCTTCTGGCAGCCTCTCGCAGAAGCCACCCCTGTGGGCCTCCTCTGCCAAAACCTTGCCACATAAACCCTATACAAAGCTCTGGTAGCATAAAGAAACTCTGAAAAGAGAACTTTTTTACTACAGTGTACCTACTCGTTCACATTAGCTAAGGTGATAGCCCCCAGTTCAGAGCCAATTACTCATGCTCTATCTTTACACCACTACAAAGGCTGTTTTAAATGGAGAGGGTTCTGCCATCTTCCTTCTACGCTTAGAGTGCAGCCATTCCCGAGTTCTGAAAGCTTTTAAAAGCCCCGTTTACCTCAAATACCTTCTTGCCTCAACTCTCAGCAGTTCTTGACTTTACAAATCATCAGACCAACATCTTCAAGATGGTTTATGAAGTGTTCCTCAAGGGTGGAAGGAACAGCTTTTACCATAACAGCTTTTTGTCATTTTGGTTATACTGAATGGTAACCATTTGTCTAAAAAAAAATTCCAACCAAGGAAAATATTCTTTCCTAAATTAGAGACTTCAATGGGATATTCTTCCCAGAATCTGAAGATACACCTTCCACAGCAGCATAAAAATTACTTCTGGTATAACTCAAAAGTGTGACCATCGTGTCACATGCAGCCCTTCTATCCTGTCTTTTTTATTCTATGTGGGACAGTGTTAATTAGTTGCTCCCACAGGAATTAATTCCACAAACTCAAGCCAGCCCTTCTTTTGCTTGTTCTGTTGTGCTGAGATATTAAGCTGCTGCCTGTGCCATAAGCCTCTCATTTTTGGGTGCTGACCACCTGAATGCTGAGCACCTTGACTCTGATGTGGCATTAAATCTTATAAATTTCCAGCCTTGACCAAAACTCTCCAGAAGGCAAAATGTTACATGATTAGTAAATCTTTGAGGAATAATTATTTCAAAAATTTCAAGCAGATTGCATTTTTGTAATTCTCTGAGATGTGCTGAAGGGATGCAGATCCTGCGAGTGTACAATCTTTGGCTCATGCATAAAGCACAAATAAGCAGTCAGCTATAAATAGCATGTAGGAATAATGCAACCATTACTATATTCTGCTATAACTTCACCTCTATTCTGCATGAGGGGCATGAAATCCAGGTCTAGTCTTCATCAGCAGAATTAAATCCAAGATTGTCCACACACAGACATCCATAAATAAAATGGTATCATGGAGGAATTAAACTAAAACTTTTAACAGGCTGTCAGATTCAGTTCAGAAGGGGTTTGGGACAACTCAAACTCTAACATTTTTTGTCTTTCAGGCTGCAGTTTCAGGACATAAATCTAATCAAGGACTACTAAGCAAATAGACAACTTAAAATATTTTTTCTAGCCAGATCACCCGGTTATTTTTTTAAATAACCCCTTAAGATCCAGACTTTATTACCACTACTAATATTCATGCTAGCTAGCATGAAGTATTACTTTATTAATGCCCCCTAAACTCTTTAACTTGATCACGTGTTTGAGAGCTGAACAGAGAATCACAGAATCATGGAATGGTTTGGGTTGAAAGTGACCTTGAAGATCACCTAGTTCCAACACCTCTGCCATGATGTCCTGGTTTTGGCTGGGATAAGAGTTCATTTTTTTTTTTTTATGTAGTTGGTACAGCGCTCTGTTTTGGATACAGTATGAGAAAAATACTCTGATGTTTTGGTTGTTGCTAAGTAGTGCTTACCCTTAGTCAAGGACTTTTCAGTGTCTCATGCTCTGCCAGTGAGGAAGTGCACGAAAAGCTGGGAGGGAGCATGGCCAGCACAGCTGACTCACACAATCATGGAACAGTTTGGGTTGGAAGGGGTTCTAACTCAAACACCTCTGCCATGGGCAGGGACCCCTTCCACTAGATCAGGCTGCTCAGGGTCCCACCAAACAATCCCAGGCATGGGGCATCCACAACTTCTCTGGGGAGCTTGTGCCAGTGCCTCACCACGCTGAGTCAATAATTTCTTTCTGGTGTCTAACACAAAGCTATCATTTTTCAGTTTAAAGCCATGTCCTCTTGTTCTGTTGCTATAGGCCCTGGTAAAAAATCCCTCTGCAGCTCCCTTGTAGTAAGGTCCCCCAGAACCTTCTCCAGGCTGGAAAAACCCAATCCTCCCAGCCTGTCTTCACAGATGTGCTCCAACTCTCTGAGCATATCCATGGCTTTCCTCTGGACTTCGTCCAACAGCTCCACAGCTCCAGTTGGGTATACCCCAGAGCTGATGCAGCACTGCAGGTGGGTTCTCAGCAGACCAGAGGGTCAGGAATTCCCTCCCTTGCCCTGCTGGCCATGCTGCTTTTGAGTTCCCAGCCAGAATAAGCTTTTTCATCAGGGGAAAAAAAATTGAATTTTAATTTGTTACACACTTGCCTACTCTTCTCACAACCTTCCCACTACTGCTTTACAAACATTTCACATATTTCTTCATGTCTGCTAGAGCATTTCTAAAGAAAAGCAATGGAATATGAGAATACACTCTTTGTATATTATTTCAGAAATACACACAATTACTGTGGAACCACACATGTACCGAGGGCACAGTTCAGCAACTTCTCCTTCTGGCAGTGCAACCAGCGGTGGGATCCAACTTGTATGGCTGTGGGATATCCCTTCTAACCTGGGTGGCTGTGGAATGTCCCCCCAATCCGCGTGCTTCTGGGATGATCCCCACAACCTGTGTGGCTGTGGGATGATCCCCCATAACCTGTGCGGCTGTGGGATGATCCCTCCAACCTGTGCGGCTGTGGGATGATCCCCCATACCCTGTGTGGCTGTGGGATGATCCCCCATGACCTGTATGGCGGTGGGATGATCCCCCATAACCTGCGTGGCTGTGGGATGATCCCTCCAACCTGTGAGGCTGTGGGATGATCCCCCATACCCTGTGTGGCTGTGGGATGATCCCCCATAACCTGTGTGGCTGTGGGATGATCCCCACAACCTGTGTGGCTGTGGGATGATCCCTGCAGCCAGCGTGACGCGGGGTGTCCCCTGTTCTATCCCACGCCTGTTCTCCGGGCTGTTAACTCCCTAAGAAAAAAATGGCCCGTCAGGAAAACGCTTGGAAACGTTTCGATTTGCACCCCACAGGTGCACGGGTGCTCCAGCCGGACCGTACAGCGGAGGGCAGCGCTGGCACATGGGAGTTCCCGCCCTTCGCTGGGACCTGCTCGGTGAGGGGAAGGAGAGGTTCCTCGGCTGTACCACTGCGGGCCTTGAGGGTGAGGACGACATGAGGCGACTGCCGATCGCCTCGGCACCATCCGGCTCCTCCGAGCCGACCGGGGCCGGATCCTAGCGCAGCAACCCAGAGCTGCATCCCGCTCGCTGCTCCAGCCCGCGGGCGGGCGCCCCACCCGCCTCTTCCCCCGCTGGGCGCCCCCCCGCGCGGCGAATGGTGCGAGCCGCAGGTGTGGCCGGCGGGACAAACCAACAGCGGGCGGGGGGGGATCGGTGCGGCGGGAGGGCGGGACGGGACGGGGCTGGCAGTGGGCGCATCACCGGGAGCGACGCGGGCGGAGCGGCCGCCGCGGGAGATTGAAGTGCCGGGGCCGCGGCGGGGCGAGGAGTGTGAGGTGCTGCCGCCGCTGCCAGCGTCAGCCGTGGGGAGGAGAACAGGAGGAGGGGCCGGTAAGTGCTGTGGGCCGGCGGCAGCGGGAGTGCGGCCGCGGCCGCGGTGGCGGTGCCGGGGGGG
>VRYO01001865.1:3006198-3116704 GCA_009812075.1 Sialia sialis
CTGAAAAAAATTTTTTCAGCTTGAGTCAGCTTCCTGGGCTGATTCAGGGTATGGGCAGTGAGAGGAGAAACTCGTGTCTGGAGCTCCCGCACGTGGTACAAGTGCTGGTTGAAAGTGTTAATAAAGCTAGTGGCTAATTAGAACATCTGTATTAAGTCTAATTAGAGCATCTCTAGGAATTCTAATTAGAACATCTGTAATAACACGTGAGTTATAATTTGGCCATTCTTATCTTGCTGGAGCATTTATTTTAATGCTGAGGTGTTTCAGGTGCCTTTGGGTGGGTGCATTTCTCCTTGAGCCTTAGCAAATATGTGCATGGAGTAGATTTCTTCATTGAGAACGAGACCTCTTAAGAAATGGATTGATTCTTGTATAGCAATAGTTGGAAAAAACTGTGTGGGTCATCATCACTTGATCAGCTTCAAGGGCTGATTGCAGGAAGAGCAGGATTTTAGAACACTGACAACTAGATGACTTTAATGCTCTAATCTGCTGTGTATTCACTTATCTGAAGCACGTTTTACATCCTGTCACATACTGAATGGTCTGCTGTGTATAGGCATTCTTGAGTCTAACAGATGTGATGAAAGGCATTTGTCTTTCCCCTCAGAAGCCTTTAGAATCACAATGACAAAAGGCCGAAATATATAAGAAGACAAATTTGTTAAATATATTAGAGCGTAGTTCTGTCTCTAAACATGACAAATAGAGTGAGGAAAAAATAGGATGCACTCAAAAAATAGGATAGTAAGAAACTCTGTAACTGGACACCAGTTTGATAGGTCTCAAAATCATCTTTCCAAATCCCTTTTTCTACAGAAGAAGCAGCTCTTACTTGCAGGACTCTGCTACTCTGGGTTCCTCGAGTGAATGTGGTAGTTGAGTCAGTGGCAGCAACTGTTTATAGTTCAGTCTTGTTAGATGACCTTCCCCATTTCTGGGGAGAACTTGGAGCTTTCCCTCCAGCCCCTTGCTGGTATTTTTATCCCTGTCCCTGTCCTTGTCTAAAACATCCATTCCTGAGCTGCCTCACTAGCTCATTGTCTTGGAGGTTTGCCTGTGGGTAGAGCTTTGCTTTCACTTCTTTCACTTTCTATTCTCCTTGTTTACAGAGATCCCAGGAAGTGGCATTTGTTTCTTGTTCCTTTCTGGCAAACTTGAGCTTCTGTTAAGAAAGATTATATGATACTGCTTGTAAAGAACTGGTGGAGCACTAGAATTGAGCTGTAACTTATGTTGAGTAAATAAGTTATTATTATTATCTGGGTATCTCAAGTCACCACCCTCCCTAGGCTTATCACTGTCATCTGAAACTAAAAATCAGGATTTCCATTCAAGTTGCCTTGCAAGTTTGAAGAGCAGTCTTTCTTGTTACATTTTGTTCATCAAAACCTTCTAAATCCGTTTACAATGCCAAGCAAAATTTAATCATGCAATTGTAGTACAAATGTTTGGGCTTCTTACAATTAAGAGCAGCATACAAGGAAAGTAATACATTAAAAGTATTGAACGGCTGTGGCTTTTTAAAATGCATTTTTAATTAAGCCCTCTCTTACTATTTACTGTTTTATTTTCATCTTCTTTCTTGCAAGTGGATGTGTTGAAAAACAATTTTACAGTCTCATCTGTTGTTGGGGGGAAATCCCAGGTCAGACAAAGCCAAACTAAACACACAAACTCCACATACTATGGATTAGGTTTCAGAAAATATCATAGAATGTGAAGGGGTTGGAATGGATTTGAAGGATTATCTAATCCTAACTGCACTTCCCTGTGCATGGACACCTCCCACTAGACCAGGTTGCCCAAGGCCTTATCCAACCTGGCCTTGAGCACTTCCAGGATGGGGCATCCACAATCTATCTGGGCAACCTGCTCCTGTGTCTCACCACTCTCACAGTGGAGAATTTCTTCCTAATACCTAACTTAAATTTTCACCCTGTGAGTTTGAACCTGTTATTTAGTGTTCCATCACTACAGTTCCAAGTCCCTCTTCTGCTTGCTTTTAGGTTTCCTTCAGATACTGGAAGTTTGTTGTAAGATTTCCATGCAGCCTTCTCTTCTCCAGGCTGAACAGCCCAAACTTTCTCAGCCTGTCTTTGTAGGGGAGGTGCCCTAGCCCCATTATCAAGTCGGTGGCCTCCTCTGGACTTGTTCTAACAGTTCCATGTCCTCCTTGTGCTGGGAGCACCAGAGCTGGACACAGTATTCCAGGTGGAGTCTCAGCGGAGGGGAGTAGAGGGGGAGAGAATCCCTCCCTTGCCCTGCTGCCCACGCTGCTTTGGATGCAGCCCAGGATACATCTGGCTGTGCGGGCTGCGAGCGCGCACTACCGGGTTATGTTGAGTTTTTCACCAACCACCCCCGCCGCGTTGGTTCTAAACTCAGAAGCAGTGAAATGATCGTGGCCGGGAGCGAGGCTGACAGCCCGGCCCGGGCGCTGCGTCCGCCTCCTCCCGCTTCCTCCTCCTCCGGGACTACGGCTCCCAGCAGCGCCCGGGCTGAAAGTGAAAATAAGCGCCAGGTTACGCTCCTGTTTGCGCCCTCCCCTCCCTCTCTCCCTCCCTCCCGGCGGGCCGCACGTGTCCTTCCTTTCCCTTTTGTTTTCCGCCCGCAGGCCGGCTGCGCGCCCGGGACGCGCCCGCTCCCCCCGGCGCCGGGACCCGCCGGAGCTGCCCCCGGCCCTCCGCAGCCGCGGCAGTGACGGAGCCGCGAGTCCGGGCTGCGCAGGAAACTTTGCCGCTTCTCGCCGCGCTCCCCACATGCGAGTGGACAACGTGAAGCCGGCTGCTGCTCTTCCTGCCGCTCCCGTTCCTGCTCCTGCGGCTGCCGGCGGGCCAGCGCTGCCCCCCGCTCCGGCCGCTGCACCTGTGCCCGGCCCCGGAGCTGCGCCGCGGCTTCTCCTCGCCATGTGGGACTAGGAGGGGTGCGGCGTTCTCCTCGGTGAACATGGATGCGGCGGGCAGGGCCGGCGGAGGGGAGCAGAGCCATCCCGGCAGCGGCGGGGACGCCCCCGGGGACTCGTCCATGGACCGCTACCTGCGATCTCAGGGCTTGTACAGGAAGAAAGTGGCCAAGGATGGGTCCTGCCTTTTCAGGGCTGTGGCCGAGCAGGTAACTGGTTACATAAACAAAGCTCCTTCTCACGAAAGCATGGGAAGTGGATCTCATTAGTGGGTGGTAATTAGTGTTAAAACGCAGACAGGTATAGGTTAAGGTTGTGCAGTCATGTTCCAGTGAAAAACACGACTTTATCAAAACAATTTCCACCTTGCGCGGTGAGAGAAGTTACGTGTACAGCTGACTCCTTCCACCAAGAAATCCTTATCTGTTTTGACCTTCCACTGCCTCCTCAGCTTTTTTCAGTATAAGATCTCAACACAGGAATACAGCTGCTGGGTATGAGATTGTTTAGGAAAAGGAATTTAGTGGGAAGAGCTGAAAAGCCACCTTCTTAGTTTTGTTAATTGGTTGACTATAAAATTAGAGAAAGTGAGTAATTTATTTTCTGTTCTTCCTGTTGAATTCCCCTCCCCCATTTCAGTGTTAGTGTTAAGACAGCGTCATCTTGTCTTAAGTACAAGCAAACAGCAGTGGGAGCTCTGGTGCTTCTGATTGTGGGAACCCAGATTCCTGTGCTAATTATACACAGATCACTTAAAAAAAAATTCCTTTCCCTGCTGAATTGATAAGTTCAGGCAAACAAACACTATTGATTGGAAGTGGGTGTTTTTTTTTTTTTTATCTCAAAGAAATAGAGACATATATATATATATATATAAAATGTATATTGCTGTTCTGACTTTTAAATTAATACATAAAAAGTTTCTCTTGCACTCCAGTGTTGATAGAACTTTTTTTTCAGCTATTACATTTTTAACATCCCATTCTTATTATGGAATCATTTAGGTTAGAAGTGATCTCTATGAAAGTAAGGGCTTTAATTCAGAGTTATTAAGTACTTACCTGCAAATTTGGTCTAATTTGTGTACTTGTTATTCAGAAAAACTTAATTTGGAAGTGATTTATTTTGAGGGTGGTGTATAAGGACTACAAGAGATGCTGCAACTTTTAAATTGTCTGGAACTTCCCTACACTGTACTGAGATAACTTGGACCCTGTGATGAAAGTAATAGTTTTCCAGTAAAGATTTGAATGGGAGGTAGGATGTAGGTGTCATATTGGGAACTGAATTCCTGGCTTCCAAAAAAGAGGTTAGGCCTCTTGAAGAGAAGGTAATCATGCACTGTTGGACTTGGTTTGAATGAATGCTTGTTGGTAGGTGACTTCCTCATCCATTCCTGCTGTTAACTTCCTTCAATTAGATGAAGTCCTGTACGAAGGAGGCAGTTAAAGGTTAACAATGAATTCTATTAATTTGCTTCGTAAATCCTCCTTTAATTGAAGGTTTGAATTTAGCAAACCTGTGAATTCTGCAGTTACTTGATTTTTTGTTAAGTAGTTGAGGATTGACTAGCCTGAAGATGTGGCTGCTGAATGAGTATGCATATTAAATATTCTTAAAAATAAAACTAGAGTATTTCCAAGCCTGTGTTTAGACAGCAGTCATTAATTATTTGTGGCCTGTCATCAAAACTCCTGAGATCCAATGTCACCTTGTTCTCTCTCCCTTTGTAGGTGTTGCACTCTCAGTCTCGGCACATCGATGTTAGAATGGCTTGTGTTGACTATCTTCGGAAAAATAGGGAAAAATTTGAAGCAGTAAGTGTTTTTGTTTTCCTTGTCAGCATTTAAGAAAAGTTACTTTATTCTTCCTGCTTTGGTATATTCTGCACCTCCCTATGTTTATGCCAATATTCATCATAGCTAAATAACAGTGGGTGCTATTTAAATTAATTAGCACATATGTGCTAGTAACTCATTTTCATAAGCCTGGAGAGACTTGTGTAGTCCTTGGACTGGAGTGATGTGTGGGAGAAGTTTTTCATGCTCATGAAGAAAGAAAAGCAAACTTAATCTTCAGTAGTCTATACTGAAGCTACTATAATCTGGATTTTAGTTTAGTATAATGCTTACTTTAATAAAATTTATAAAATGTTCTTGTTGCGCTAACTAATTGCTTTTCCAGTATATAAGGGATTTGACTGAGGGGATTAGTGAAATTTTTTTCAGGGTCTGCAGTTTGTTATGCATTGGCACTGTAGGGTTTTTACTTTAAAAATCTGTAACTAAGCTTTTCATCAACCATGGATGTAAAATATTTTGCTATTCATTATACTTGGTCAATGCTGTCAGTGTTAACATTACAAATTCCATTTTTTCCATCCTTTTAAAAGAGCATTAATCACAAATAGCGCTTGTGTTTGTGTTTGTATGGGTTCCAGTGTGTATACAGTTACCTGATTTCCAGGACAGACAAAAAGGGAGTATGTGTAAGGGTTTGCTAATAGAAGGTTGTTACTCTCTTTTTCTGTTCTAAATTTACCCAGACCCAAAATACAAAGACTGTTTTAGGTATGTACTAGCATAGGGAAGAGAAGAAGAGCAGGAATAAGGGTGTGTCTTTGTGCTGTAATTTCTGTCATAGTACCCTCAGCTCAAATGTGAGTGATCACATAAATGTGGAAGTGATCAGGAATTAATGATACAAAATACAGCAGTTTTCTCTGGGACAATGCTGCTCTGACTTGACTCCTTCTGGTTGTTTCTAACTTTTGGATGTCTCTTCATTTTTTCACT
Organism: Sialia sialis; assembly: GCA_009812075.1. Classification (NCBI taxonomy): domain Eukaryota; kingdom Metazoa; phylum Chordata; class Aves; order Passeriformes; family Turdidae; genus Sialia; species Sialia sialis. The sequence continues at coordinate 3,011,902 of VRYO01001865.1, forward strand.
GCCGACTTATCTGACTCACTCCAGTATCTGCCTCTCTACTTCTGTTCTTGTTCCGTTATATAGTGTTTTGAAATTCCATGCCCTTTTTGACTCTTAAGTGTATGTTGTTTCCCATCCCTGACTTGTTAGCCCTAGCTGGTTTTAGTAGGGTTTTAGTATTGTTTTGACCTCTTTCATCCAAACTCCTGGTCCCACTGTTCTTTTTTCCCCTCAGACATTGTCCCAAGGATGGTCTCTCCTCTGTCCATCTTTGCTGTCCTGAAAAGTTTTTTTTAAGTTTTTTGTGAGAGTAGGTGTTTCATATTTGTTCTCATTTCCCAGTGTTCTTTCATCCCATGGGTACCTTGCTTCAGCTCTGCTGAACACTTTGCTGCCTCTCTCACTTTGTTTTCTGTCAGGAATACACCACTGTTATCTCTCTTTAAAAAACCCCAAACAGTGTAAACAACAAATGCCTCTTTCCCTAATCTCCTGGTTCTGCTGTTCACTTGTTGTCTCCTTGGTAGTACATGGTGGTACTTCTTGATGTTCCTCTTCTCTCTGTCTGTTGTAATAATTTCAGCTTGAATTTGTGTCTTTTCTCGGCTGATACTGTTATAACAAAGATTTCAGGAGTGTAGCCACCATCTTAATTTCCATCCTCAGCCTTTCTTGAACTGTTATCTTGAATTGCTGCTGTGTTATATTCATTCTCTAACTTCAGTTTCCTATGAGAACTTCTGGTGTCCTTCCTTTCTTCCTCTGTGCTTTATCTTCAGGTCAGTTAATTTTGGCACAAAAAGTAACTGCTGTCTGTGATCATGTGTGGCTGATCCACCTTTTTTAACTTCACACACAATTGCTTCTATGTAAATTAAAAATCTGGGCCGGGCTTGTTAGTTCTGCTCCCTTCCAAATGGCTAAAGCAGAAGTTTCAATCTCACTACTCCACTCAGTTCTCTTTATTTTCATATTTCTTAATCACTGTGGATACAGCTTGTAGCTCAAGTTCATAAAGGGATTTCCTTCTTTATCTGCATCTCTGTGGATCTTTATTTCAAGTAAATCAAGCAAATTGTGACTAAAAAGTAATTTTAAAAAGCAGCCTCTTTGTGGCCAGTGTGGCTGAAACACTTTGAAGTTAACTTTAGCTTCTTTCTCTGCTCTTGACAAATGTGAATTAGGCCTCATTGTGTGTGTTAGGGAGTGCAGTTGAAGGATCACTTTCTTGGGCTGGCTCTTGAAGTGTAGCTTGATTGTTTGCATCCTTTCCTGAAAGTTAAAGCAGTTTGAGGTTATACAGAGCAGAGGAAAAAGTGCTGTATAAGTTGGCTAGATCTTACCACTGCTTCCATGCTATGGAAATGTGACTCGTGTTTCTGATTTCCATTGCTATTTATTTAACAAGACATTTGAATTCAAGTCCACAATTCTCTTCTTCAGTGATGCTCTGCATGCCATAAACATCTACACGACATCATCTTTGCTTTCTTTCAGATTCCCCATTTGGCTTCCTTTCTTTTTAGGGAGGTTTTGTTTGGTTTATTTTGACTTGTGTGATGATTTTGAAAGCCATTTATGTGGTTGTTTTCCACAAGGCAAGCCAATGTGTTTGACTGTTCATTCCTCCATCTTGACATCCCTTTACATTTAGGTTGTAAGCTTTTTGAGGACAGGGGAGACTTCCATTTCCAGTGGTACAGTGGGTCACAGTTTGGGGATTCCATATGCTGCACTATTAAAAATGAGTAATCACTGCTGGTTGTTTTTTATTTTTAATACAGTTCATAGAGGGGCCCTTTGAAGATTATTTAAAAAGTTTGGAAAATCCACAGGTATGTTAAACCTGATTTATAATAGAAAGCAAGTACTTCTGTTGAAGTTGATTGCTAATGGGATTTTTTTTTTTTCCTCTGAAGTGTTTTTCATTGAGCTTTGAATTATGTGAATATGTTTTATGTATGTACTCTCTATTGTAAAATTGTTTGAGAAATTTTGTTATGTCTTGCTGAACTCCAGATTCAGTGTTGATGTATTTATTTTCAACAATGATCTCTTGAGCTGCTTATGAAGAGGTATAATTGTATATTTGTTTGAACTTAGTTTTCTTCTGTTTTCAATACAGGAATGGGTTGGACAAGTAGAAATAAGTGCCCTTTCTCTTATGTACAAGTAAGAAAATCTTTAAATATACTTTACTGAGATAATTTCTGTTGTTTTGTTAGTAAATCAGTTGGAACAGCAAAAATAGAATTCTACCATACCATACCATAGTCCTCTGTAAAATTATAGATGTATTTGAAAACTCCAGCTGTCAAGGGATTAATCAAAAATAGAAAAGTGAGTTTAGAAAATGACATTTAATCTGGGATTGAATACAGGTTTGCAGTAATGCCATTTATCTCACCTGCACATCCAGTTGCGAGTAATCCCATACAGTTAGTATTTTTTAAATTTTAATATCCTAGTTTTTCTATTAAAATTGCTTTTCTTCCTGTTTCTCACCAAGGCTTTAGTACTAACCCTATTGCTCATATGTGGGCTGTACCCATTTCTTGTATACTAAATCTTTCTTCACAAAGTACTGAGAAACAACATGCTGAATATTTAAAACTGCTTTCTAATTATTGTGCAAAGGAGTTAGTAATCTACAGCATCTTCACTGCTGCTGTTTATAAACCCATTAAAAATTCAGAATTTCAAAATGTTTACTATAAATTAATGGCTTTGTCTATTGATGAGACAGCTGATAAGAGAGGAGAGAATCAAACTCGTTAAATATTACCTTTGGGCACTTTGAGTGCTATGTGTGGGACATTGCATCTCTGCATTTTGTGAGGTGAATGGGCCAGCTCAGAGTTGTTTGTCCTGCATGGGTTGGGGAGGACTGAGCTGAAAGTCAGAGCAAAGATTGGCTCAAGAGGCTTGGTGAGGAGGTCTGATGGTTACACTGAACCAGGTCGTAGAGGGATGTAATTCAATTTAAGTCAGCAGAACTGGATGCTTAATCACATCAGAAACTGAATGATCACGATCTGTTGTATTTCTGGCCATGAGAATTGTATTCTCCTAAATAGGAATAGTTTATTTTCCAGTCGTGCCACCCTGGTATCCAAGGCCACAGCTGATAAATGAATTGAGACAAATCCTGGTTGATAATAGTGTTTTTTTGTTGTTTTAATTTCCGTGGAAAGCATCAGGAGAGTTTTGTGGCACAGATGCAATTTTTATGTGGTATTTCACTGCAGAGGTAGACACACAAGGCTAATTGCTGCCATACTTGTTTTGGGAAGACAGGCTTCTACTGAAAAGGCAATTTAGAGTCTCAGGGAAAGTAGGAGTAGTGATAGAGGTAAGGGCAAAGTGATGCTTTCTTTCTTGCCTGCTGGCAGACTTTAGGGAAGTTACAATTTCCTGTTCTATTCCAATAAGTGACTTTCATACTTTTCAGGCATAGGCTAGAAATTGAGTACAAATAGCTTTGATTTCACTTTCACTCCTCAGAGCTCTCACAAATACAGGTTGGTTATCTGGTAAATTTTTCTTTCCTCTCTGAGGTATGTGGGTCTTCTTTCCCTCTCAGAATTGCTTTTTCTGGGTAGTTGTAAAAAGTTTGTTTTTTTTATCTAGAAGCCATGAATATAGTAAATTATTTTGCAAGACTGATAGCACTTTTGCCTGTGTCGGAAAGAAGTTGAAGGAAGTAGCAGGTTGTTAAGCAAGGGAGCATTATGGATGAAAGGGAGAAAGAGAAAATACTTAAGTATAAAGTACTTAAAGTATAAAATACTTAAGTATAAAGACTGATTATAGCAGAGAAACTACCAGGTGTTTTCTATGGTTATGTATCTTACTTGAATTTGACTACAGTGTAAATTTTTTTATTGATACAACTTTTAAAATAAATTCTTAACTGCTATTTTTTTTTTTCAGGAAAGATTTCATAATATACCAGGAGCCAAATGCTTCTCCTTCACGTGTAACTGAAAATGGCTTTTCTGATAAGGTAAAAAAAACCCCAAAACTATGGCTATTGTGACAGGCTGAAGTAAGACTTTATAAAAAGCAAGTAGTGGCATGTGACTTTTATTATTCAACACCATGAAATGTTCTGAGAATTCAATTTTAGCGGTTTATATTGTACATGTTTAATGCAACTGTGCTGTTAATACATGCAACAACACTTCTTAAATAAATGGGGTGTATTTAGGGTGTGGCGTATCTTCCTGCTAAGATATAATCCTGTAGAAATCAGTTTTCAGGCACTAATGTCTTAAATTTTTGGGGGGCTTTTGTTCAAATTCTGTTTGCTTTAAAGGACATCCATCAAACATTTTGATTATTGATACATTGAGATCCTGAGAAATAACAAAGCATATGGGTGCCTTAAATTGAATTTAAAGGTAGTGCTTATGACAAATCAAGTGAGATACAAAGCCTAAAATATCCTTGTGATTTTTTAATAGGTATTGCTGTGCTTCTCAAATGGAAACCACTATGATATTGTGTATCCCATAGAGTATGCAGAGAAGGCTGCTCTGTGCCAGTGTAAGTATTAAGCTGTTAGTTAAAAAAAAAGTATTTTTACCAAAAATCTTAAAGCTGTTAGTATTAGGTTTCAGGAAAAGGCTGTGTGTGCAGGTTTATTATAGTAATTTTAAGTAGCTTGGTTTTCAGTTTGAATTGTCAATGACTTAATTATTATTATTATCTGAAATGGTGTGAGAAAAACTGATTTCGCTGGTAATTAATTTTGCTCTTCCACTTCCTCCTCCTCTTCCCCAGCTCTGCTGTATGAATTGCTCTATGAGAAAGTGTTTGATATGGACGTAAAGAAAATTATGGCAGAACTTAGTGCTGTTGGTGTGACAGAGGAAAGTAATGGAAGCAGCGAAGTGTCTGCTTCAGATTCAGAAGATGACAACTACAGGTAAATGAAATTGAAAAGTTGCCTGTGAAAACAGGTTGAATGAGTTTTCTGAATTTCTGGTGAGCAGTAGAATCCAACAGTCAGAGTTGAAAACATTTAAAAATTACTAAGAAAAAAAGCATAAAGAGGTAGGGTTAGAAGTATGAAAGAATGCAATGTGTAATTGTCACTTTCCTAAGGGACAGGCTTTTGGCCTTCCTCTGTTCTTCCTGGAGTGTAGCTTTGAGTTTCTTTACATAATGGATTATTGCCATTGCAACATGTGCCTCTTCCTGTTTAGAGTAGCAGAATTCCCTGGGAGAACTGTCAGTGTGCCAGGCTGGCACGGTAAACTCTGTGAGAATGACTTGGCTTATTCTGCAGCTGAGTATAGTTACAGGAATCTGATCCAACTTGTGTGGCTTCCACATCTGGGGGCTGGAATACATCCTTGAGCTGAAGCTAATGCAGACATCCAGATATAGCTTGCTCCATTTTGATCTTGATCATAAAGAAGTGGGTGTATATTCTTTTTGGTGGATGCTGTAGCAAGCTTTGAAACTTTGACCTGACTCCTTTTGCACAGTCAGTCATTCACTATGCTATTTTTGCACTTACATATTGGCAGGTTTTCTTCTGTTTAATAGGGTTCTTAATTCTGGCTTGTGTGAAATCCCCCTGAAACGGTGAAGATGATGCTGTATCAGTGGATCATGTCCCCTCTTCCCACTGATTGTTGCAGTCCTTCCCCAGGGCTCTGCTGAGCAGCATGTGGCAGAAGACGTTCTTTGAGCTGTTTCTCCCACAGGTTCAAAACAACAGAAAGGAAGATGATGGAAATCATCACAGAAAAAAAAGTTCTGGGAAAGGGATTAGCTTATTTTTATGTTTAGAAAAAAAAATACTAGGGAATGTTGCCAATTAAAATACAAAGTATTTCTGACTCAGGAAACAATTATTATAGCTAAATGTCGGCTAATGGAAATCTTCTTTATTCCTTTGTGTTCTTGGAGCTTTCCTGGGATTCAAATGCAGTAGCCTTAGCCTATATCTTTGGGATTCTTAAAGTATCCTGCTAACCTCTTTAGCACCTTTGGAAATAAGGTCATAGGCTCGCTGAAGACTGTGGAACTCAATGTTTTTGATTTAAACCATATGTCCTATAATGCAGGGGCTGGCGTGTGTACGTGACTCTTGACCCAGTTAGCACAAATTACAGACACTTTGTTGAGTTTATGAAGTCTTAAATGTTTTGCTTGTCTTAAAGTTGACTTCAGCATGTCTTATCAGCTAGTTTTCCAGCAGATTCTTTCCATTTTATGAATATAAACTTTTCAATTATGTTGTTATTAAGTGCAATAGTTTTGGGAGAAGTTAATGCTGAGAGTTGCCTACAGCTGTTGTAGGAAAAATACTTGGGACTTCTGTGGAAAGTATTTTTCCAGTGATGTCAGGTGTAGAAAATAGGAATAAATTAGAGTGCCTGATGCAAGTTAACTAATGGAGTACTTTTTGGTTTTGAGTTGTTTTTTTTTTATGTCTGTTTTTGCCATGTTTTCCTCATGTAGTTGCAAAAATTTTAAGAGGACTTTTGTTTGCCTGGTCTTCCACCCCTTGCTTTTTGTTTTTGCTTTTTTTTCTCAGTGACAACAAAGCACACATAAGATAGACTTCCTAAAACTTGTACTTAAAGTCTTATTTCTTTATCAAAGAAAGTTAACAATACAGTTGTCTTTTTTAGAAAGCTTTTTCTCTTCAAGAGGTGAAGGTATTCTGTGGTATGCTTATTGTGAGGAAAACATGTAGAGAATCGTAGTGTTGCTATTTTTAGCCCCTTTTAGATGTGTCTTATCTGGTTTTCAGGCCTTAGTAATGCTGTAATTCATTAGGAAAACATAACTTGCCTCTCCTATTACAGAAGTAAAGCTACAACAGTTAGTGATATGAACGGAATGAAGTCTCTCTCTGGCAACAAGGTATGTATCCATTGGGATTTATTTTATTTCTAATAATTTGTACTTGGCTCTATTTTTTAGTATTTAATGTTCATGAGAGACTCTTGAGTTAATAGCTTTTCTTACATGTAATATCCTAAAAACTGCCTGCTTTTTTGGAAAGTAATATATATTTTTGATGCACTCAGAGGTGAATAGTGTCCTTTTTAGTACTGCTTAGTTCTTAGATTTGTTCTGGCATCAAATAAACACCTGGTTAAAAAAAACACCATTTAACTATTTTTTTCAAAGCTCTTTATGCTCTATGTTTTTTCAGCATTTTTAAGTTTGAGTACAAGGCTTGTGCACTGAATAATGCAAAGTTGGGTATGTCTCTTGACCATTTAGCACTTTGTTCTGTTCCATGCAGCACCTTGAGAGCAATGGGAATCCCACCTCGTTGGTGTTGCCTAAAAAGGTTCTGAAATCGCTTGATCCCTTGGTTTACAGAAACGTTGAATACGATGTTTGGCTCCAATCCAAATGGGGTGAGTAACACAATACTTCACAGTTGCAGCTATTGCAAGCTGTGTGAAGTGAAGCCCACCTGAGGAACTGATGCAAGAGGTAGTTTGGGTTTTTAGTTTGATTTTCCTCACATGGGTCAGTGGGCAGATTTAGGCCTGGAACACCTGGCTTGCATTTTTACTGCGTTGAGAAAGTGATCCTTTTGGCATATCTAAACTAACAGTATGTTGCTGCTTCTGTATTTACAGATCAGCAAAAACAAGATTTCTCTATTGCTGCTGGCATGCAATACTCCATTGGAGATAAATGTAAAGTAAGTAATAGACACATTAGCGTTTTGCTCAATATGTCTAATTTCCCTCTTAACTGTTTTGATATTCTTACTTTCTAAATACTCTTGGCTTGTATCTTCAGCTGGGGATATACTTGTTTTTTAGTTGTTGGCAGTGTTCATGACTTACAGTATACAACTGATCAGTGCAATTTTGCTCCATTAAAAAACCACAAAGTTGACTCCAAGAATATATGTAATAAGATGACTGGAGCTTCAGTGTTAAGCATAGAACTGTAGATCCGTGTGTTTGTTTGGCACTGGAGATAGTGATTACTCTTTATATATTGGCTTTGATAAAATCTCAGTACTTCTAAGTAATAACGTATAGCTTGCTTTAGTTACTGCAGATACTGAAGTCTTGGGTGCTTTTTCCTCTTAGGGTGTTGCAACTGTGTTACACAATTAGTCTTCAATTCTATTAACATTTTTGTTAAATGTTGCTGCTTAAGAAGAAGCAAGGTTTGTCATTAATTCTCGGGGTGTAGATCAGTCTCCTTAAATGTGCTAATTAAACTGGTGGTGCTTGCCTAAATGTGTTTCTTTATAGGACATCTATTAAAGTTACTAAATTACTACCGACAGACTATTCAGTTGGGGTAATTGTGCAGCACAGGGGTTCTTTCAGTTTGTACTTTTCTGTTTGTGTATTGGAATCAACTGTAGTGACTAAACTGCAGAGAAGACACATCTCCAAACCTAAAAAAACCCCACAAAGTACCCCACAAAGCCACAAGCTGTCAACCCCCCAGCCCCCAAACTAACCCAACCTAATGCCAAGTTGATTATTTATTGCTTAGTAGTAAAGGCTTACAATTTGCATTTAAGACCTTAGGGCTGTCTTTTGTTGTATTTATTGATGGGTACAGATATTATTAGGAGAAAGCACACTGGTAATTCACGTATTCTCTCTGTCAAATTTTACATGTATGTAGCAAGACAGTAAATACATAGTATAAAAACATGGGACGAAAATCTCAAGTGAACAGTGAAAATTAGAGTTGACCAAATGAACACAACTGTAAAGCCAAATACTGTTGTGAAACATGAAGAAATTTATTTTTTATTCAACAGAAGAATTTTAAGAACACAAAGTCAGACAAGTAACACTATGATCATGTCTGAAGAGCTTTTATTGGTTGTTCTTAAAAAAAACCTTCTGAAGAATAACTCCTGAAGTAATTAGTGTTCATTATGTTCCTAATTAGACTGCATTTCACTGAAGTGAAGTGGATTTTAATAGGGAAAAGCTTTGAGTTTTATTGTGAGAGAGAGTGTTTTCAGTGAAGCTGAAAAGCCTGGCTGCACTGATTGCTTTTAACTTTCTCATGTGGTTTTGAAAAGCATATTTCATTAAGTACTGTTCCCCAATAAGCTGTTTGTTTGTGGGCTGTTTGTTTAGTCCTGTGTGTGTGCTTGTTTTAATAGTATTTTTATTTCTTTGTGAAGAAGGAATAGAGATTGAAGATTGGCTTTTGATTAATTTGCTGAACTGTGATGTGTATTTATCAGGTCTTCTGTTGCCCAGAGGAAAAGTTCTGTTTCTAACATGGTTGATATTTTAAAGAGTTACTTCCTCTCACAGTAATCTTTGAAGCTAATCCACTTTTTTTCTTATTCTTGTTCTTTACAGGTGCGCTTAGAACATAATGGGAAATTTTATAATGCTCATATTCAAGAAGTTTTTTCAGAGAATGGGCCAGTTGTTGTATTTGTAGAAGAGCTTGGAGCAAAGTGAGTGCCTAATCTCTTTTGGAAGGGAGCACCAAACTGAACAAAGCATTACTTTGGTTCAGAGTTAACTTCAGCCCCTAAAATGTATCTGTTTCTTTACTTGGAACAGTACTACCACAAATTTGTTAAGAAAATAGCATACTATGAAAAAAAGGAAAAATTAATTATCACTTCATACTTCTTTTTCTAGTGCCAAGTAGTCTGGGTATTATTTGCAAAGTAGGACAGTAACTACATTAATACTATTTTAATTTTATTTTCTGTCCACAAGATTCAATGCTAAACAGATTGACTAATAAGGTGTTGCTTGTAATTAATAATTAGATGCTAGATTTGTGACAAGCTTTTCATATTGAAAGGTCCATTAAAGCACTGAGCTCCTCTGCTGGTTGAGTAGCTCTGCCTGATTCCACACAGTGTCAAGTTGTTACTTGGATCAGCATTGTCTTTGCCCTAACTGGGACAAAAAATGTGTTTAAAATTGTTGTTGTGCATTGTGGATTTGATGGTTTTGCTTGTGTGGGGTGGGGTTTTTTGTTTGTTGGCGTGTTTTGGTGGGCAGAGAGCAGTTTGAGACATCCCGAGCTCTGCTGTAAGTCCTAAGACTTCTGGGTCAAAAAAACCCACACTGATTGTAGTTTGGGAAGAGGAAACACTTTCAGTCAAGGTAAATAAGAAAGATGCCCATTTATCTCATTTGACTGCCATTAAAAAAAAAAATTACAGGATCTGGAGATTATCTTGCAGTTTGAACCCTTTTAAAATTGGAATTTAACTTGTTTGAATGTCTGCCTTTCAAATAATGTAAGCAGTTGCTTGGACCATCCTCCAGCATCCTCAAATAAAAAGGCAGTAGTTATTCTGGGATATACACCATCAATGTAACATTTTTCAATCTTGGTACTTATTGCAGCATTGGTAATAAATTTATCTGAGTATTGCTTTTATCTAAGTATATTACTTTTTGGGATGATTCTCTTTTTTTTGTCTGCCCTGAAGACATTGTAATAGGCACTTCACAAATGGTTGATCATTCTTTACTGGATAAGTTTGTGCCAACTTACCAGTTTCATGTAAAAAGGAAAAAAAAAGTAGGTTTACTGTTCTACACATTGCTTGAGTGTTATCATAAAGGCAAAGGACTTTGAATGCAATATTCTCAAAAATGGAAAGATCCTTCAGTATTAGTGAACATGTATTAATTTATGCAGGCCGCAGTCTGATCTTTTAAAATATTATTTGCTTCATAATTCCTTGTTTTGTAGGCATGCTGTCTCACTGAAGAGCCTTAAACCTCTTCCACAGACCTCTCCTATGGAGGGCTGGAACACTGTGCCAGGGAAGAAGATAAAAAAGTTTTACCCAACATGGGGGCAGAATGCTCAGCCTGGTAGGACTGTACCTGTCTTTGTGTGTCAGAATCTTTGTCAGATGTTTTGTCCCAAAAGAGCTTAAAATACGATTAAGACAGAAACCTTACCCGATTTCACATTGTTACCGCAGATGCAGAGTGCAGAGGGCCAAAGAATCAGAGCAAGTCAGTCAAACCCCAGTCAGCACTACCTCCTCGACTTCAGCATACTGTGGGAACCAGGCAGCACCAGTTCTTATGTTCTGGGCCCCAACCTCATCAGACCTCAACTGAGCAAAAAGCTCCAGGCAGGAGTCCTTCCCAGTCTGCAAGGTAAAATTGCAAGCAGCATCTTTCCTGGCAAATTTTTTTTTTTTTTTTTTCTTTTTAGAAACTGCCTACAAAGCCACATTGTTTTTCTTGGAAGTGGATTTTCATGTGGATTCTGTTTTACTAATTTTTCTTTTTGTTTGGGGCTGAAATAATGTTGCAAGTGCTTCTTGAGCAAGGCTGAGATCTTCCCTCAGCTTCTGCTGAACCTGTCACAGGGCATTGCTTTGTTTTCTGATTTACCACTTAAAAGGAGTATGAGAAGAGCATTTTACCTGCATTTGTTGGTAGTGACTTTTTGATTCCTTGGGCTGCTGCAGCAGAGTTTCTATTTCCATTGTTGCATCTTCTTTCTACCTCCTAACTCAGGAGTTTGTATTTGTTTTGACCTGGAATTTCTTAGTCCGAGTGATTCTGCTTCCTTTGTCCCGCGCAGGAAAGCGGAGCGTGAACGAAGTGAGGAGTTGAGCCATGGCAGCAGGGACTGTAACTACTTTGGGCTGTCTCCGGAGGAGCGCAGGGAGAAGCAGGCCATCGAGGAGTCTCGTTCCCTTTATGAGATCCAGCAGCGGGATGAACAGGCTTTTCCAGCTCTTTGCAATGTATGCTGTATTCCTTGTCATTAACTGTGCACTTTCCACACTCATCTGTGAACCTGTCATTAGGTGTTGGTTTGCTGTCCTTGAATCACACTGAAATTCAAAAATTAGGGATATTCATTTTGCACTCACTTTGTAATTAGAAATACAGGTATCCACCATGCTTTATATGTTAAAGATAAGAAAATACACATAGTAGTTTATCCTGGGAATACTTGAGCATCCACCACACAGTGCTTTAGGTGTTTAAATATGGGAGACACATGAGCCTCTGTAGCTGTAGGATTTTGGATAGATCATTCTATTGATGCAATTTTAATGAAAGTGGGTGGGAATCTCAGTACATCCAGGGAAGTGAGCAGATCCTGTGGGGAAAGAGCTGCTCTCCACATAGGTTTGTTCTGGAGATGTGTGGGGCTTTTTGGGTTTAAATCCTAGGGCAAACAGAAACAAGAACAAGGCTGGGAAGAATGACTTGTAGAAGACTGAAGCCTAAGGGACAGAAGTTGCTCTCTTCCCCCTAAGCAGTAACAGTTTGCTCTATTTGCTCACTTGCAGGAGGAGGATGTGATTTATTGTCTTAGTGAAACAGATTGTCACATTAGCTAATGACATGAATGCTCTTAAAGGGCTCTTGGCAAAATGTAGCAATAAATGAGAAAGAGTGGATGAATATGCAGAATACTGAGCCAGACTCCTCCCCTTCCCCTTTCTGCATATCACAGATATAAATATCATTTGTCATGAAGGCATAATAGTATTATAGCAGATGATGGTAAAATATCACTGGACTGATTACATAAAGTGATATTTCTGTTTTTGTCAACTTCTGCAGAACCAGTCAGTCTGTCAGGCTGCTACACAGACAGTGGATAATGTAAACCAGAAAAAGTTCTTGAGTAATGAAAGAAGAAACAGCAAGTGTACAGCAGAGGTAGAAGAGCAGAAGGAGAAAGGTAAAACTACATGGGTTTAAACAATGGCTGGGTTTTTTTGTTTTGTTTTGTTTGCTTAGTTTCATTACCAGCCCCAGAATTTATTCAAGATGGGGCATCTGTCTAGGCAATAAGGGGAAAGTAGCAATACCAATCTAAACTGGGCTGGAGGTAGCAAGGGCGTGGTTTGTGAAGAAAGTACATTTCTCTGCTTTGTGAATGTGGCTGAGAGTAGACTCCTGGCTGGGATTTTTGTAGTAAATGGGAAGAGGAATGAGAGAAATTAAAAGACCTACCAGAGCTACTCTAAGTTAGACTCTTTTAAAATTCTAGAGTGTGTGGCAGAAAGTGCCAGTGGGATGAGCCTTAAGAGTTATTATGAGAAAAGCAGGTGAAAAGTATTCATCGTGGCATGGTGAAGAATTAGCATACCATGGTACAGGAAGGGGAGAATTTGGTGTACAGAAGGGTTGGAAAAACAAACCTGTTTACAGTAGAAAGCTCTGTCACATGGTCAAAATTTTGTTTGGGTTTTCCCCTTCCCCCCGGTCAGTTACAACACTTCAGCTTCTTTTCATGGACTTAAAACTTCTCTTCTTCTGTGAAGAAGTGGAATATGGCAGTAATAGATGAAAGCTGTAAGTGCCAGGAGGAGGTAGTTAATAAATCTTTACTAATTGTAGAGGAGTTTTTTAAGGAACGTTCACATTTTTTAAGAAATGTTCATGTAGGGAAAGCTGGAGAGAAAGTAAAGACTTGAGTGTCATGATGGATTTGGCTGAAAGGCATGGCATGTCCAGCTTTCTCTGCTTTTTGTGACACTCTGGATTGTGTTACCTCTTGTGAAACTAGGTTAACAATCCTATGGGAATTAAGTCTACTTCCTTCTGAGTGTTTAGGGATTCCTATTGCTGCTCGGGGATTTGGCAGTAATTCTCAAAATCAATACTGTTTCCGTTTATACTGCTGTCTAGTTGTGACAGAGTATATAACAAGCTTTTTAAAAGTCTATATCTACTGTGATAATCTGGGCATGAGTTTGATTGACAAGCAGTGGTAGCCAGGTCTGAACATCAGCCAGAATGTGAAGAACTTGCTCAGATCTTATTATGTCACGACTGGTTTTTAACACTGTCTTCCCCACTGAGTGTTTACTGGTGCTTTGAGAAACGAAACTTTGTACAGCAGTCTGAAAACTTTTTCAGATTTTTTTAATCCACTGCAACTTTCCACACTGCTTTTACTCAGTCAAAAGTAGACAAGACTTAGAGCTTCTTCTTAACACTTGAATATGAAATACTGATCAGAGCACTTTCACTTTAAGCAAAGTCCAAACTTCTGTTTCATTAGGAGCAATTTGGATGAATATATTTAAAGGGACAGCTGCATTTCATTCCTGCTTTCCCCAAGCATCACTGAAATGGTTTCCAAACAGCACTAAAGAACTCCTGTAGAGCTTGGAGAACCCAGGTTGAAGTAGCTGCTCTGTTACTGCCCAAACAAGTGTTTGTTTCAAGATGCTTTGATCTTTGATAAAAATAGAAATGTAAGTTTTCTGAAGTAATATATATTAAGATATAGGTTTGGTTTTGAAAGTTTAATTTTGGAAAGACAAATTAACTGGCTTAAGTTGTGATAGCCATAAGTGGTGTAATGGTTCATTTACTAGGTTATGTCTTGGTGTTGCAGAGTCAAATTCCAGGCAGATCCACTTAAGTCAGAAGCTTGAGCCAAATTCATCTGAGGTAATCTTAAAGAAAAGACCAAATTTTTTTTTAATGTTACTGCTTCTCTGATACATGATTAGCAGAGCAATAGCTGCCTTTAGAGCTGTGATTGCTGCTGCTGCTGCTTTACAGCTTTTAGTGAAATATTCCTAAGGCTGGAGGCTTGTATTTCTATCAGCTTTCCTCAGCCCTGTAACCTATACTTAGTCTTTCTCTGGAATTGGAATCCTCAAACCTGGGCTATTGAGAGTGTTTACAAATCTGGATTTGTAATTGCTTAGTACAGTCTGTACTTTCAGAATAATGGGACCACAGAAGATTTGATGTTTGCTAATAGCTATTGTGCTAACAGACCATGAGCTCTGAAGTTCAGTGAAGATTCATGGCCTCTTGTTGGCTTTTAACCTTTGCTGTCCTTTCAGTGAGCAAAATGTCACACTAGTATAATATGTGATGGGTGCTTAGCCCACTTTATATGGAGTGTGGTTTACTGTTTGTGAATAACTCTTTGTAAAGTTAATCTTACTATTAGACTAGCTGTATATGTTGTTTCTAACTTTGCTTTAGAAGAATAGTCAAGATGAGAGTTACCCAAAAGCTTCATCTCCTTTGGAACAAGTAAAAACAGATTCTCCGATTCTTGCTGAGCAAGTAAGAAATGTTTGTTTGATTTCAAAGTTTTCCAGTCAGGAGACTTCAGACAAAGGGGAGCTTCATCATAGCCACGTATGTATTACAATACTGGCTTTTAATTACAGTCATTTCTATGGTGATAATGCTAAAGTTTCATAGTTAGTGTTAGGAATTTATGTCCAGCATAAAGATTGTAAAAGGATAATCCTTGATAGAAAAGTAAAAGTATATCCTTTTCTGAGAGAGGGTTTGTTTCATATTTTTCTACCAAGGTACCTGTGCTTTTCCCTTTAAATTATTTAGCTTTTCCTTTTCATGTTTCTCTGAGGTTATTGGTAATTTCTTGTAAGGGTGGCTTTTCTTTTGGGTGGGAGATACACTTAAGTGTAACGCTTGAGGAGATGATTCCAGCACTGATGGCTCTGTGGTACAGGCATGGCTGGACAGAGCTCAGAGCAGAGCTCTCCACACAGTGATGCAGCTCAGGTCTCTTTGGGTATGTTCCTCATTAGTACTTCCCTGTGGGGATGGTGGTAGTCTGGATAAGACTGAGTCATAGGGGTCACCAGCCATGATGGGATTTAGATTTGTTTGTCTTTACAGAACCTGACAGAGTGCTTGCCAAGTGTAACTCCAACACCCTCTCCGGTCTTCTCTGAGGTGCATTTACCTCCAGCAGTGCCTTCTGTACCAGCCATTGTGCCAGCTTGGCCAAGTGAGCCAGCAACATATGGACCAGCAGGTTTGCAGAAATACTAACATTAATCAGAAATTACTAACCCTAGAAAATACTTTAACTCTCTTACTAAGTTGAAGATACCCCCCAGGAGTCTCGTATAATTTCACATTCCAAAGGCAGGCATTCATAGGAATGTAGTTTCTCTCTCCTAGTGAGAGTTCTAACAGATCTTTGATTGCCTGTATGTACAGTTTGCTTGAGTCCCAACCTGAAGGTTTAAGAGGGTTGTGTATTTAATTGGCTGTTCTTCCTCTTGAGTGGGATAGTACTGAATTTTGAGGATCTGCTTAAGGTAGAATATATTGTCAGTATGTTGAAACCTGGTAAGTGTTTGTGCTCTGTGTCCCATGTTGTAATAGGCTCCTTGGTTGACTTAGGACTCAGCTTGGGGTTTGTATGCCTGGAACTAATTGATCTGTTTGGACCTGAGTTGCAAAGCCAGCGTAATGGGGTTTTTGTGTGCTGTGCATACCTTGTGGTCTCTGGAGTTAGAATCAATAGTGCTCATTAGATCAGGTGCTGCATTTTCTCTCACACTG
This sequence comes from Sialia sialis, assembly GCA_009812075.1. Taxonomy (NCBI): domain Eukaryota; kingdom Metazoa; phylum Chordata; class Aves; order Passeriformes; family Turdidae; genus Sialia; species Sialia sialis. The sequence goes on from VRYO01001865.1 coordinate 3,028,170, forward strand.
CTGTTTTTGTACAGGAACAAGCTTTCACATCAGCCTGCTTTGTTCACCTGAGATAGTCACAATCCTGTCTCACTTGACTCTGTCTGACAGAAGATGTGCAGCCAAATTGATCTAAGCTCAGATTCAGAGTTGACTCTAAATGACTAGTCAGAATGAGAACTTCAGGGATTCACATAAAAGTTTCAATTCCCCCATTTTTTCTCCTTCCTATTTCCTTCTGGCATTTATAATTCTAAAAATAAATGTGGGATAAGTTTAGCTACTTCTGGAAAGCTTAACTTACTTGTTGCATTCTTTCTGAAAACTATTCTCTGCATTTTCAATCCTGCTTTTCTAATGTCTTTTGGTTTGTGATTATTTTTTCTGTATATACATATGTATAGATATGCATTGATACCTGTTCTGTTTTTATATATGTATGTATGTATGTATGTATGTTGGGTTTTTTCTCCCTCTAGGTATTCCAACCCAAATACCTGCTTCTTCACTGATGCCAGGACCAGCAACGGGACCTGACTCTATTGTATCACAGGCTCAGGTAACATCTGCTTCAGTTGCTGGAGTTCCTGTGTGGCTACAAGCAGTTAACCAGCCTTTAATGCCTTTGCCTCAGACTCTGAATCCCTACCAGGATCCACTTTACCCTGGATTCCCTTTTAATGAAAAGGGAGAAAGAGCCGTTGCACCTCCTTACTCTCTGTGCAGTACTGGGGAAGACTTACCTAAAGGTGAGAAGTCTGAATTTTACACCATTTTTTCCTAATAGGTCTTTGTTTCTTAAAATGTAGATAAACACAACTTTTTCTGGTCCTGTTGTCATTCTTTGTCAAAAGATCCGATAGTTGTCATTCCATGATTTAAGATGTGGGAGGGAATACTGAATAGAGCGGTAGCTCTTTAGTTTGCATTGTGACTGTTTCAAGTGGTCACACCTGGAAATCTGGCAGAATCATTTTGTGATTCTTAACTTGCCCCACCATAACTTCAGATTTTTTGCATGTGAAGAGTAATCTTTGGAGAACTGCTCCTGTCAGAGTAATAGGTTTACTTACGTCATTTAAAGATTGGAAGCTGTTGAGCATTTCCTTAGAGATCTGGGAAAATAGAGGTTTTGGCATACTGTGAATGCAAGGTATGCCCATAAAGAATATCTCATGTCTGACTGCACAGTGGTGTTTGTTTAGTGAACTGCTGCATTAAAAACCAGAAGTTCATAGACTATTAAAAATGAAATTTAAATTGTTGTTGTGTTCTAGATATCTTACCAGATAAAAAGTGGCAAAAAACTCCCATCTAATCAATTGAAGACATGCAAGCAATTAATTAATACCAGTATTATCTACTGAAATGGAACCTTATGCAGTTTTTGTATCAGATGAAATATTTTAGATCTTCATAAAATATTTTTACTTTTTTTTTTTTTAGATAAGAATATTCTTAGATTTTTCTTCAATCTTGGTGTGAAGGTAAGTCTTCAACTTATGTTTTCATGTTTGTTATAAAAATCACTTTAAAATAATTGTTGGAACTTGGAGTGCAGAAGTTTTGTTGCTGCAGCTGTACATTTCAAGTCCATCTTTCAGTTTGATGTACTTTCTTATTTTGTGTTCTGTTAACTGGGATTCCAGCAGTTGTCCGCAGTGCAGTTCAAGTCATCAGAAATCAAATTCATGTCAACAGCATAGTGAGAACTATTGGCTTCCAACTGTGGCTGCACAGCCAGCAAATTGTGCTTTACAAAGTCCCAGACAAATTGTGAGTGTGAAGTTGCTTATTTTGGATGATGTGCATAGGGAATGAGAAAATGCCCTTAGACTGTGTACTGTGCCCTGGCTGTGTACTGGCAAAGCCACTGCACTACAGATCCTAAAGTCTTTCCCTGGGGACACTCCCCTAAGTAAACTGCATGTCTTTCCTTTCTGCTCAGGTTAATGATAACAGTATTTCACTTTTTTAGTAATTACAGTAGCATGTATATGTAAATGTGGTGCAAATCTGTGTGTGTGGTTGGAGAAGCTCAACCAAATCCCATTTCCCGTTGTTTGACAAGGACTAGTTGTTTGCGTTATTTCTCCGTCGTGCACATAAAAACTTTTTACCTTACTCCTTCTGTCAGGCAAATGACTTGGGGAAGGTGCTGAGAGTTCTTGGGTTTATTTCATGGGACGTCAGCCATAGCAATGTTATTCTTTCAGGTCTGCGCATGGAAAGAGGGAATATTCAGCAGTTTCCAATGTAAATTTGATACCTCTGCCTAATATAAGTCTTAATAGGAAATCCTTAAGTCATTAATTAGCAAGTGTCACCACAATGCATTTAAACAGTGTGAGTTTCCTAAGCTGACATGCTTGGGACTCTCCTTACTGCTTCTGTGGATTATTTAGGATCTAGCCTGTTGTTTTGGCACTTCAGCACCATCTGCTGGTCCCAGCCCAGGTTCTGCTCCGCTGGTGTCACAGGGTACAGCAGGCCCAGGAAATACCCTCTGCATTATCTGTCTACTGCTCTCCTCCAAACCCTGCCCTGCCCACACCCTTCCACTGCACATTGAGAGGGAAGGGCTCCTGCAGCAGAGGTCTGCCTAGGCTTCTCAGGATGGTTTGCTCCAGGGACTGTTGCTAGAGTGCAGTTCATCAAAGTGGAGGGAGAGAAAAGGGAAGGGGTCACCACCCCACTTGAGGTAGACAACTTCAGTGTTGTGGCCCTTGCGAAGTGAGGTCTAGTAGAAGAAATTGCCAATTAGTAAGTGTGACTATGGAAAATGAGTTTGAAATGTTTGTCTCCAAACACATAGCTAGAACTTGATTTACTAAGTCAAGCTTTCTTTAACTATATAGAAATTGTTACTAAATTTTCTGCTAGTCATAACTGTTGCCCATTTCAACTGCATTTGGAAGGAAAACAGTAAGACCACCATCCTAGAGTCATAGGATTTAGAATTGAAGCCACTGTAAAGAAAATTAACTTATATCTCCTATAATAACTGTTTCAAAATGGGAAATGACTGCTGTGCTTTTATGTCTCTCTGAACATTCAAAAGACCAAACAACTGATATTTAATTTTTTTTCTCCCCCGCTGTCTTGCAGGCATACAGTTGTCCCATGTGGGCACCCCATTCCTACCTGTACCCCCTGCACCAGGCCTATTTAGCTGCTTGTAGAATGTATCCAAACGTGTCCCTTCCTGTGTATCCGCACAACCCCTGGTTCCAGGAGGCTGCTCCCACTCAGAGCGAAAATGAAACTGCACGACCAAACAGGCACTTTGCTGTCCAGACCGAGGCCAGGTCCAATGGTCAGATTCCACAGGTTGACAGATCTCCATCACTGCCTCTGATCATACCTTCAGCTCAGGTGACAGAAAGTCAAGGACAGGTCTGTGTCGAACCAGAGAATCCAGCGCAAGCTCTTCATGCGAACTACGAGGAGTCCCTGAGAGGAAAAAATATGTTCCCGCAGCCACCCTTTGGACACAATCACTTTCTAGGAGCTGTTCCAATAGCACCTCCTTTCTTTCCTCATTTCTGGTATGGGTACCCAGTTCAGGGTTTCATTGAGAATTCAGTAGCGAGACCTAACGTTGTCTTGTCACCTGAGGACAAAGAGGCAGCAGCTGGTGCCTCTGCCAGCATGTACGTGGGCAAAGAATGCAGCCCTCCAGTTCCTTCTGGAGTGAACTGTGCAGAGCAGCTCCAGAAGAACAACAGTGGCAGCAGCTCCAACACCGTCCCATTCCCAGTGGCTGCTGCAGGGACCCCAAAAGACACTTCAGCCAGGGTACCTCAGCTGGAGCAAACCGGTCCTTTGGCCACTCCTAAGCAGAAAGCCGGGCAGCAGCATCGCCCTCCACAGATACAAGGCCCAGAGAGGCCGACGGCAGGGCCCAGCACACAGCCACTGCTGGCAGAACCTCCCAAAAATGAACTGAAACCCAGCACTCCCAGCCGGAAGGAGAAGCCTGCTAAAGGGAGAGAGTCCAAGGGTGCTGGGAATGTGCAGATGGAAAGCAGGGCCCAGAGAACGAGGGAAGAGAGCTCTGAAGATGACACTGAGGTTTCTGACATGCTGAGGAGTGGCAGATCCAAGCAGTTCTACAACCAGACTTATGGAGGAGGCAGAAGGCCCAGACCTGACAGGGGTTATTCCAGCAGAGGAGGATACCAGTTCCAAAGAAACGAGGAGGCCTGGAAAGGACCACCCAGCAGAAGCAGAGATGATGGCTACCAGTATCAGAGAAACTTTAGAGGGCAGCCATATAGGAATGACAGAAGACGGGCAACACTGGGAGATAATCAGAGGGGGCAGCAAGCATAAAATGAGTGGATAATTGGAAAATTTAAGAAGCAAAAAGTAATTTGAAGTAGCAGTTTAAAATCTTAATTTCTTTTTAGTGAAGTTCAATGATATGTTTAATTTTTGGCTAATTTTTGGCAAGTAAAGACTAGGAGGATGTAAAGTCCTACCATGGGTTTTTGGGGGGACTCTAGAGTTTATCTGGCTTAGCAGTTTTTCTTCAATGTCAAATTAGAAAAAAAATAGGTTTAGTGTTTGAAAATTTTTTTCCCCACAAAGATTTGTGTTTGTGATAGAAGATGAGTATGTGCGTTTACTAGAGTGACAAATGACAGCATTTGATGTGATCTAGATTCTAAAATTGACAGTAACATTGCACCAAATATAAATGTATATTTTATCATACAATGCCTTAGTTCTGAACTGAGCTAAAGGAATTCTCAGCCTACTGCACTGTTGTCTCTGATATGCTTCCAACCCAAAGGCCTTTCATCTCAAAAAGAAAAAATATCTGTCAAACTTGAATGTTTCTCTTGTGTGTTACACGTATGGCAGCCAGCTAACCCTGTGTCTTAGGTATGTTGTATATAGTTCTTTTCATAATCATAGGGTATATTTTTGAATTTTAAAAAGCATTTATTTGTTGAAATCAAAATCAAGACAAGCAGTCAAGAATACCTGTGTATGAACTGAAAAGAATGGCTGTTTCCACCATGAGATCTTCTTAATGCGGTGTGACTAGAATGGTGCCTATGCCAACTGAATAATTACAAAGACAATAAAAATGTAGATGCTATGCATTTCCAAAATAATTCTGCATCTGTTATAATAGCAGAAGTTTTTTTAATGCCACTTTAACACTAATGCACTGACAAATCCTAGATATTTTGTGAGGAGATGCATAAAGTACGTGTTACGTTTTTTTAAGTTTGTACGATTGAGCTACTGTTCAGTATTCTTTTGTTGTTGCACTGTTGATGTTTTGCATGTACAACTCCTTGCTGGAACTACTTTTAAAAGCAAGAATCGAGAGTCCCAGTGTGCTCTGCTCTTCCCTACAATTCAGAAGAAAGTGGCTTCTGCCTTATATTTTTACACTGTGTCAGAGTTCTGATGCTGTTTCTTCTGAGCCCAGTTACGATCTCCGCAGTGTTCCTGTTGCCTTTGCAGTCTGGATGTTCAGCTGTCCAGGCTCGGAGAGTGCAGTGTGCACAGTATTCACTCAGCTCTGTTGCTCTGTAAAATTGAACTGTTGTGTATATTTTTATATCTCTGTATACAGTAGTGTAGGTGATGGTACCCATTCATTGTGTCTGAGATTGTACACCCTTGGTGCAGAAACCAGAGTGATAGTTACATGATAAAGAGTTTGTTTTCAGATGCATGCTATGTATAAAACTCTAATAAAATAAATGTTTTGTCTTTTCACTTGCTTTGTAAATTATATTTATGTATTTAAACCTGTTGCAATGGCATTAAGTGAAGTGTTGTTCTTACAGAGCCAGTTGTAGTAGCCAGCAGAATGATGAACAGGATGTGGCAAGCAGCAACCAAAAAGAAGCCATAAACTGAATTTGGAGTTTTTGTTCATACGGGTAAAGGTCAATGCTGGAGGCTTTTTAGTTTGTTTTTTTTTTCATGTAAATACTCTTTCATTCAGAAACATTCAGGATTTCAAAAAAGGCAACCTTCCCCTTTTCATGTTGAAAAGGAAACAAGCAGTGAAGGATTTAACTGTTGTTACCATTGTGATTTTCTGTTTATTTCAATTCCTTTCAAAAACATTGAGGGCTACTTGTTGTAAAGAGGGCTGCTTGAGTTTACTGGTGAATTTTAAACTCTGAACTTCAGCTATACCCCAAATTTGTACAGCAGTCAATGAACTAATCATTCTGTCCTAGAGCAGGTAGTTCACAAGCTTTGTTTCAAGAATGAAGGCAGTAACATTTCCTACAGAAGCCTGTTGGGAAACACTGGGGAAGAGAGGCATGGCATAAACTGAGAGGAACTGCTTTCAGAATTTGCTTCTAAAACTCACTGCCTTTCAGCTGGGCCTACACTGCCTTGCTACTCTAGGACACTGAAGGACTGGAAGGTGAAGATATATTTTCTCCAATGCTGATCAGGTAAGTCTGGTTTCCTCTCTTGCTGAAAGAGTAGTAGACTGATTGGCCCAACCTCTGCCTTGGGGCAAGATGTTTTAGATTGCTGGATCCTCCTGTTAATATATGTAGTATTCAGCATATAATCATCTGTGACACACAGCTGAGCTACATCTTTACCTTATCCTTATTACAGCTGATTAAGAGAAGATTGCACAACTCCAGTCCAAAGGGAGTTAAGCTGTGCAGAGGATAACAAGTTTAGTCAGCCTTTGGAAGATTTTGTCTGACCAGGGTGGTTGTGTAAGGATTCAATACATGCACTTCTTTAGGGAGTCCCCCAGCTGCTGTAGTACATTGCTGTAAAGGTGCATTGCTGTTACAAGACAGAGGAATATACTGCTCAGTTAACCATGTTACTAACACACAAAATGGCAGAAAGCCCCCAAAAAGTTCCACTCCTTTCCGTAGCTTCCGAGGCAAAAATGTAAACAAGGAACAAAGCCATGTTTTTTTTCATACTGTTTTTCACATGCCAATGAAGGCAGAGAACTGTTGGAATGGAAAATACCCTTTTTTACTTTTAAGATACATAGCTGTAAGTTGTTTTTATGTGTCTGCTTAAGTAAGCAGGAACTTTTAAATTTTCCTGCTGGTTCCCTGAAGGATCTCACTTGTATATACAACTTTTAACAAGTTTTTTTAGATTTCTTTTTTGTCATAGCTTTTACTTTAGGAAAAAGTAATTCCTGCATCTGAGCTGTATAAAAAGTTCATGGAAGATTGAGTTGGATAGATGGATAGCATGTTTCTATTTCTTTTAAGATTATTTCACTGATTATTTTTGTCTCACTACGTCTGAGAATGTGCACAGGTTAAAAAAGGTGTAGCTACCCTCCTTTACATTCTTTGTACTGCATCTTCCGTGTGTGCTACAGTGTGAGAAAAGGGTGTGTGATGTTATATAAATATACATACTTCAGAATTAGTAAGTGAAGAAATTCTGCAGTGTCACAGAAGAGTTGTAAGTTAGGTGGATATTTTATTTTTGAAACCCTCAGCCAGAGAGGTTCAACCTTTTTAAAAGAGGAGTTGCTCCTGTAGCTTGACATTCTTAGTAAACTTCCCTCTTATACAGAAATGAGCTTCAAAGATTTATTTTAAAATGAGGAAGTTCAGTCAGTACTTGGTACATGAGTAGGATATATTGAATTGAAAATCTCCCTTAAATTTTGAAAAATCAGGAGACCCATTTGCACAATTTCAAGGTGGTCTATTTTGAAATTATTACACTGAAAATAGGGCTGTGTCACCAAAATATAGAAAGTGGCAGTTTTACTTGGACTAGGATGTTTACGGTTACTATCTCAGATGTTAAATGCAGCATGAGATTTTAAGCTCCAAAAGATTAGTTGTTCTAAAACCTGATCTGAGCCATCTCATCACAGCTGTTCGGATTCCAATATGCATGTCTAGATGCCAGTTAAAAAGATGTCAGGATTCAATATTTAATCATCCAGGAAGAAGTAGTTTCCACTCTTCTTTTGTTCCACATCCTTAGGAAGAGAAAAAAGTTCACCATTACTTAAAGTAGTCTTTGGCAGACTTGAACATAACTAAAATTACTCTTGCTTTTTTTCCAGCACAGCAGAACTACCCTGTCAATCTTCATTTTGTTCCATATTTTAAAATCTGGCTTTGTATTAAACAGTCATGGCTCCTGTACTGTAAAGGTGCTCCTCTCTTACCTTGATGGAATTGAGTTTGTTTATTCTTGGTCTGTAATTGTTGGGGTCTCTTCTAAAAGTGATTTCAAGCTGAGATAAAAACTTATTCATTCCAGCCAAAAGAGTCTGTGGACTGTTGAGAGAGAAGAATATTTTAGCTACATTTTCAGAAGTTTTATATTATACAATTACAGGCAACTCTGATCTCCATCCTGAGTTCACTCAGGTCTGGAAAAGCAAATGTGAGCCATATTTAACATACCATGATGTGCTACGTTTTTAGTCAAACCCTGTCTCAGATGCTGCTGAAAGATTAGAGTAGTTCTCATTGTGACCTTTACTTTTTATTTTATATCTACAGGTGCGTGCTGGCAGACTGATTTACATTGAGGGGAAAAAAAACCCTGAACACTTGCACCATAAAAAAAATCTAACAAAGATCATAACACAACTTTCTTAATGAGTGAATGATAGTGACTTTTGAATTACAACATGTGTATTCTTGGAAGGAATATCACCAAAGCCAGGGTAGCAGACACAGACACATGGCAGACTAATGTGTTTTACTTCACGTGGCTTGTGCCAAGTATAGTAATTTCACGCATACAAGATGCACCTTCCTGACTGAAGTTTTGATCCGAACCTGGAAGTGTGCCTTATAGGCTGGTGTGCCTTATATATGGACAAAATTTGGCAACCCGGGAGCGCAAGCCGTGCGGGCAGTCCCTGCCACCGGGCAGGTGGGCAGCCCCTCACTGCCACAAGGGGTGGCTGCAGCAGCCAGCACTGGGGGCAGGAGGCACGGGGAGGGTGCCTGGGGCTGCCTTTAAAAGCTATGCTGATCTGTGAAAACTGTTTGCAAATTGAGCAGCTGACAGTATTCTGTTACTAATTTGTTACGTTGTTGCACATGGATCCTCACTTCTGAAAACAAAGTTCGCCTTATATGCAAAGTACAACGACTTGCCGGCAACATGGAAGTGAGCCTTAATAGGCATGAAATTACTGTACTCATTGTTACAAAAGCCTGGTTTCTGATAAGGCTGCTCTCTGCAATCTACATGAAACTATTTACAAAAACAAAAGTAGACATCAAAAAGGACAGCTCTCAAAGAGTAAAACAATGGACATTGCATGTTGGCATCAAGACTGGCCCTATGCTACATCTGCATACAGGTATCACTGCTTTCTTTTAGTCTATCTGAAAGTTATTTTCAAAAGAGTACTTTAAAGTTGGTACTTTTTTCATTCCTTGATCTCTTCTGATTGTTATTTAGCCATCATGCAGTTGCTTAAGGCTGGTCTAGTTCTTGAGGGTTTGGTTATGTTCTCCAACCCTGCTCCAGCTCTGGTTTAGGCAGCCTGTGAAGATCAATCCACTTTCTGCTCCATGAATCAAAACAAAAGTCAGAACCCTTGGGACAGCCTTGGATGCAGCTTAAGTTTCCATAGGCAGGTATGACAATCTTGCTTAATAATCCCAACAAATCTCTTACCTGTTTGCCAGTGTGTTCTTAGAAGGAATGCCATCAAAAACAATCACTCGATCAGCAAGATATGTAGCCATGATAAAATCATGTTCTACCACAAAAGCTGTTTTTTTAGCATGGAGAATGAAACTGAATGAGGGGAAAAAAGAAGAGTAATGTGAACTCAGTGTAATACTACTGTAGATTTCAGTTCCTTGCCCACCATGTATACCCACCGTTTAATGACTCTGGCAGCCATCAGACGCTGTTCAGAGTCCAGATATGCTGAGGGCTCATCAATCAGATAAACATCTGCAGGTTTACCCAGACAAAGAGCTAGCGCCACACGCTGCAGCTCACCACCAGACAGTGTCTGAACCTGGTGGTGTGGGGGAAAACAAGGCCATGCTTAGTTCAGGTAAGGTTGAGAGTTAAGACAATGAGGATGCTAATTCAAGCAATTAGTACCTCCTGGTCAATGATGTTTTCTATCTGAAGAGGTTTCATCACATCAGTTACAAACTGGGGGTGTGTATAGGCATCTCTGATCTTCTCGTGCAGCAGCTGACGGACGCTTCCCTAGCAAAAGGAAAATGCTGCTGTTCAGTTTTATGCACCACAAGTAAACAAGCAGAAACAGAATTTAAAAAACCAACAAACTATCTAAAATAGATATGGATATAAAATAGGCATAAAATAATTTCTATCAGTGCATTTTGTAGCAAACACAATACTTAATAAATGGGGATGAAATGTACCGTAGATTTAGGGCTGATTTTCTGTGGTTTGTAGCTGACATTTAGGACTGGAACCTCACCTATAAAAAGACAAAATTAATAAAGTAAACAAGAGAATTTCCAGTATCCTTCAAATATGTTTCAGCTTGGGTATAACTCATTACCTCCTTCATCAGGTGTAAGTCTTCCTGCAAGCATTCGGATAAATGTTGTTTTCCCAGTTCCTAAAATAAAATACAAGTTACACATTAAATCACTTTTCAGTAATTTAGACCTCTAACAAAGAAGTCACTGATACAACAAAGACTATTTATAATGAAGAATACATTTTAAAATTAGGCTGCTTTGAGAATTCCTCTATTAACTTCAGCACTTGCAATTACTTGCTTTTTAAAATGGAAGGGACATCTTAAAACTGCCACCTAAGTTTTTAAAATGGGGTAACAAACACGGTGGCACTGTTAATATTCAGTAACTTCACATTCTTTCTAGGCAGGGGACTCATGCTGTGATATCCCTACCAGGTAACAAGCAGTTCAATCTGACTCAAACCCAGTAATTTTGAAGCCTGGCTCCAAAAGTGAAGAAGGGCTTTAGGAGCATATTCAGGGCTGGAGAAGCAGTTTCCAAATTGGACTTACCGTTTTCCCCTAGCATTACCATAATTTCAGAATCTGTGAATTCTCCAGCTACTATGGATAGTTCAAATTCTCCCATCTTTTTTTTCATTCCTGGATATTTGTACATACACATCTTTTTAACCTCTTCTTCATTAGCTGTCTCAGCTACTTTAAATACCAGAGATGCATCTCGAAATCTTAGATTTTCTGTTGGAACATAGCCATCTAGGAAAATATTTATGCCTATAATGGGAGGAAAAAAAAGATCATTAAAAGAGGTCTGTAACAAAGCAAAACAAGATGACTTTCAATTCCTGGCTGTAAATTCCATTCAGGTAATGAGAATACTGGATTTTAAATGCTATGTTAAAAGAAGCAACAAGACCTCCTCTGTTAAGGTATGCACATTATGCAAATTGAATGAAGAAAAGCCTTAGTAAACTACAGAATGACTGGAGCAGCTCTTCCTGAAAACCCACTGTTAGTGATGTGTGGGGGGTTTAAAGGAACTCCTGCTGTTGGGCCCAGTCTCTCAAAGCCAGTTTTTACTGAGTCTCTGTACTACAAATGGGGTCAATTCAGTTGAACACTACGTACCCCTGTACTGTGCAACCTCTCTCCTGCCCTTTCTCTACTACTTATAGGGTCTTTTGTGTAACTCCACTGTTTACAAAACACCTGCAAGTATCAAAATGATGCCCATAGCAAAAGGGCATTTCTTAATGAAAGCTTTTGGGTTGAATTGCAAATTTAGTATCATGTAACACAGAAATTCTGCAAAAAAATCCAACAGGTTTTTCATTGCTGAACCTTTAACAGGAAGAGGACATGTTCACATCGCATACAACTGACATATTACTGTCTTTTCTGGGTATGTTTATAAAGAGAAATATGGCAAGAATTACCTTCTCTTACGCTGAAAGGCATGGTAACAACACCATAAGCACTTGGCACACCATACAGGCAGCAGATGAAGTCAGAGAGATAATCTAAGACACTTAGATCATGCTCTACAACAATAATGTACCTGAAAAACAGAGACAGAGATGATTTCTTACTTCAATGCAAAATATTTTTCTTTCTTTCTTTCTTTCTTACTCTAGTTTTACATGAGCAAGAGCTATCAATGTGATTTTTAGTTAATGTAGTTATATTAACTATATAATTTAGTTAATATAAAGTCTTTTCACTTTACACTAAAGAGAGAGTTCAAATTTCTCACAAGCATTTTTTAAACTGTCCAATAAACTCACAAATGATATACTGAAAATCCATCTTTAGTGTAAACTGGCAGCTTCTTTAATGGAAGGATGCTGATCAGAGTAAAAAATACTTAGCATATTTTAAGAAAATAAAAATCTTTGTGAGAAAGGGATGAAACAGCAATATTTAGGTGAAAAGTAACCACCAACATTTTCCCATCCTTATTACAAAGTTTTCAAACAGGACAAGAAACTACAGAATATAAGTTTCCAAAATTCAAAAGAATAGAATATTACTGATTGGAATATTTGAAATATCAGTTACTGTGCCGTACTGAGAAGTGAGCACTTCTGAGGGGATGGACTGGATGTTTCTTCCCTCTGTAAGCAGTCATGCATTATTACAGTCTGGCAAAACATCTGAGGCTTGTATTTACCTGTCAGGGTTTATTAGGGACCGAATAGTAATGGCAGCCTTCAAGCGCTGCTTGACATCCAAGTAGCTGGAAGGTTCATCAAACATGAAGCTAATCCCAAAAGGAAGAACAAAGTCTTAGTGAATGCAAGCTTTCTACTTATTCAAACATAATATTAACATTTCAACCATTAAATACATGGAAATAAAAAATTACCATAATTTATACTGAAAAATTGAGGCAAGAAATGAGAATTGTGCACACCTGCCTTTATTCTCTGTAGACTGTCATGTGAAAGTGAGTTAAGTATTACTCTGCCAAATGTCCTGACAGTTATCAAAAGTTTACAAGAATCAGCAGTTAGGATTCACTCTGAGTTACCTTAAATTTAATATGAACTGAAAAGTGCAAAAATACTTTAGAAGACTGGAAGAAGGCCATCTTCCAAAGGGAGAAAACTGAACAAGGAAACCCACTTCAAATTCACACCAATCAAACAAGAACAAATCAAGCAGAACAAAACCAACCAACAATTAATGAAAGCAAAAAAACCAAAAAACCCTGTAACTCTTCTGATCTTGCTTTCTTGGTCCCAAGGAGTCAGGAAACAACAAAGATTAAACAGTAATTTCCTGCTTGCAAGAGAGGAGAGGAGGGACTCAAGTTCCAAGAGGTGGGGGAAGCAGCTGTACCTTTCTCATTCAGAGAGGCTAAAGGAGGTGTGCTGTCCAACAAGATATATTTCAGTGGGATTAGGGAGAGGTTATGCTGATGTGAATGCTGAAATCTAACACTGGCTTCTGAAATATTTCCACTCACATAAATACAAGTATACAGAATCCAGAGATTACACATGAAGTAAATACAAATATGGCTTTCAGCTGATGAGTTGGCAAAAGTTGTTTTTTCAAACAATTTTTAAACATTATTTAATAATTATTAAATATTTTTAAATATTTCAAACAAAAGTATTATTGTTAAGAGTAAATTTGAGGACCATATTCTGAGACAGATTATTAGAAGCAATGTGTAACAGAAGTAAATTAAACATACATATCAGCCTTCTGAATGCAAACAACTGCACAAGCAAATCTCTGAAGTTCTCCTCCTGAAAGGTCCTCAACATTTCTTTCTTTCAGGTGTGTTAAGTCTGCAAATAAGTGGTTAATTTTAGGTATGTTATAACCAACACAAGAATCCTTATTTTCATTACCTACAGAAACATGTATAAACAGAACAAACATTCTACAGAGAGGAAAAGAAAACAGAGAATAAGCATTCACTTTTATACAGCATCAGTATCATACTGCTAACACTAAGTCACAACAAGCTATGGCTTCTCTGCAGCATTAGTTTCGTGGCTGCTACTTATCATGCAGCAGAAAGATTACATTTCTGTTTCTTCCTCCACCATGTATTTGGTAAAGATTTCTGGCTCTAAAAAGAAACTGTACCAGTTCTGGAAGTGTTACTTGTCAGACTTGGCTGAAGAGTTCTGATTTTCAGGAAAATCAAGCCCCTACCTTACAGTAGAGGGGTGAAGCAGGTATTTTCTAAGCAGTTTAATGAACCCATTTCAAGAATAGATTGTGTCATTACAAATTAAGTGGGACTCAAAGCCCACATTCTTGGTGGCACAATGGCACCCCCACCTTCACTACCCAGTTCCACCAAAGAGGATGCCACTATGAATTTTGCAACAACTAAATACAAAACACCTACAAAACATTACTAGAGCTGGACTATGCAGATGTTCTTATTAATTGTATTAATCCCAGAAGTCAGTGTTACTCTCACCAAAATTAGATTATACAAGCTTTGGTGGGGAGTATGATATATTAGGATAACATTGTTTCCATGCTGTGGTTCTCCTGAGGAGAATGCTCGGATTTTGTCACATTTGTGAGCAAGCAAGAGCAGCAAATGTTAAATGGAATTTTTCCAGATTTAAAAATAAGCACTTTTTAATATGAAACAGAAACTGCATTAGATTCTGTTAACTAGCATGTATCAACTAGTCCGCCACCAGAAAGTATTATTTGTGTTATTTATATTACAGCATGTCCAGGGCTTTACACTAAAGCACTTTTTTCTCTTTTTTTTTGAGTTGGTATAATTTATAATATAATATATTCTATCACATTATGTGTTAACTTGATTGTTTTAGTAAATATGAACTTCTCAAATGCTTTAAAATTTGATGTTACAAAATTACTTACCAAGCTGCTGACATACAACAGTTTGTGTCTTAGTTTCATCCTTCCTATCCAGAATTGATCCCACTGTTCCCTGCATGATAAATAATAAAAAAACCCAACCAACATTAAAAATTTCAGATAGTTTTGAATTATGCTGCTAAATACAACTTTCAAACACATGTGAAGTACTACAGAAGAAGCTCCCAGCTTTATATTGACTCATGAAATGTCTCACCTTTGCAGCTTTAGGAATCTGGTCCACATACTGAGGTTTAATGATAGCTTTAAGGTCATCTTCCAGGATCTTGGTAAAATAATTTTGTAATTCAGATCCTCGGAAGTAAGTCAAAATTTCTTGCCAATCAGGTGGATCCTGTGACAAAATTAAAGCCTGGGTTTACTTATAATATTTAAAAACATAGTAAGAAACCCTAATTTTAAATTCTAATCAATAAGGCAAAATAATGTGTTTATAAGATAACACACCAAAAATCCAAAAAAAACATTCTAAAAACAAAATTTATAGACTTTTTTTTCCAGATCTCACTAGCCTTCAAAAAAATTAATTTGCACAGTTAAGAAGCTACTGAAACAACTTCATGGGTAAAGTGACAGTATGGATTAGTGTAACCACACTTATTAGCTATCTGATCCAAAGGAAAAGGACTGGAATGATAGAAGCACAAACTTGCACAGAAGATGCAACAAATCTGGTAATCTTCTCTGCTTCTAGCAAACATTTCCAAGGAAACAGAAAGAGAAAATGACAAAGGAAAAAATGAGAATTGAAAATAAAAGGAACCGTTCAGAGCAATCACCCAGGAAAAAGTCCTCCCCCTTGCACACTGTACTGCTCTGAGGGGTGCTGAGTTAATTACTTTGATGATGAACAGTATGGAATCAGACTGACACAGTCATATTTCCAAACCAAGCAAATACACAGAGGAAATGCTTCATCAGTTTTAGAACAGAAGCAACATGGAAGATTCAATTCATACCACGTGTTTCTGTGGTCATACTGATATGGCTCCTTCACAGCAAAGTCTGATTTTGGAAGCATGGTAATTCAATTAAGTACACATTCAGATAGTCAAAAGTTTTGCTATTTCTGCAATACTACCACCTGAAACAAGAAGTCCACAAAATAATATAAACCAAACTTGAAAGATAATGTAAAATGTAGCTGGGAAATGATTATTTCTTTGCAGCTATAGGGAGCAGCCATGAAATTAACAGTTTATTTAAAACACTACTCTTCCAGGTAAAGAAACTGCTGAAGAAAGTTTGAACTTGTTCTTAAAAACGCTTCTTGAAGGACAGAAGTTTGCATCAGAATTCAATTCTCCCCATGCAATTCAAAGGTAAGAAAGTAACATGTGAAATACTGCTAAGAGAAGTCCAATTTTTATTATTTTTGCCCTTTCTCAAATGTTTTCACTCTTTGGAGTAGTGCTACATAAAGAAGTCCTTGTAAAATATTTTGCTCACTGGCTGCAGTTTGACTTGGAGTAAACCCATAGGAAAATGGATTATGAATTTCCATGAATACCAGCCGATTACAAGACAAGACTTTTTGAGAGCCAGACTTATTTCTAAGTAACTGGCAATGAAGAAACAAATGATTTTTCAGAGTTCAGCATTCAAGTGTACAGTGCAAAATACTTTCAACTACAACTTACAGAAAATATACTTTATGAGAAGTCTTCCTCAAAAGAATTAAAGATTAAAATGCCTAAGAGATCCCAAGGATACCTGGCAAGCGCTCACAGACACTTGAGCTGTTCAGATAAAAACAAAGGTAACTTAGAAAAAACTCCAATACTTGGGCTATGGAAATCCCTGATGGAAACAGATACATTATGCAGGAAGAAAAACTTGACGTTTTTTCAAAGACTGATATTAAAAAAACTCCAAGCCCTTAAGTGTGACTTCAAGATAGAAACCTACCTCTGATTTTTATCTTTTGTGAGTCACAATTACAATTAGTACCCTTATCTTTCTTGAGAGACAAACACAATTTGCAACAAAGCCTTTGTTAGCAATAATCTTCTACTACTGGTCCTGTGTGGAGCAGATCACTGGCTGTCAAGAGACAACGTGCCAACATCCCCACAAATCTATCACATTTACAGATACAAATATTCAGTCCAAAAATACAAATACAGCTGTCTAAAATGCTAACTATTTTATTGCTGATACATACGTCATATTTTCCAAGATTTGGCTTCTGTTTTCCTGCTAAAATTTTCAAGGCAGTTGATTTTCCAATACCATTGGTTCCAACCAATCCCAGTACTTCACCCGGACGAGGGATAGGCAACCTGTACAAAACATTGATAAATTTGTGTTATATTTATGCTATCACATACCAACATTTAGTGGTCAAATAAATGTTACAACCCATTTTCAGATTTCTGATTATTACAGCCTTTGTTAACTTGCAAATACCTAACCCAAATTATATAAAATTCTTTAAAAATAGAAGATCATAAGAAACACTTTAGGCCAGTCTGTTTTTAAATAGCAGCTCGTAAAATAATCTCTATTTTATTATATAAATTTTAATAAGAAAAACGTAACTAACATTCTAAAAGTAAGCTACTGGTGTAACAACCAAGAACACTTAGTTCCAAAATAACAAGAGGAAACAGCCTCAGCTTTTACTAGGGGAGGTTTAGATTGGATGTTAGGAAAACTATCTTCTATCTAGAGGTGCACTATCGTTATGCTACCAAAAACTTCAGATTTTTTTTGTCTCTTTTACATTGATATTTGCAAAGTAAAATACCTGTGAAGTTTGAAGGCATTGGCACAATATCTATGCGTTGTTTCTTTCTCCAGGTTGCTAGGTAAGTTAACAATTGACAAGGCTCCAAAAGGACATTTCTGGAATTGAAATAAATGATAGATTATTAGTGCACACAATTTTTTACCAAAAGCCCATGTTTTGTACTGCACCCAGCTGTGCATTTACATTTTAAAATGGACTTCTACCAAATTTCCTTCACATGGTCGACCTGCCAAGGAAGCTCTTCACCACATTTTTCAAATTAATAGTCTGCAATTTAGACTGTCATTTTACAATACAAATAAGGCACACTGCATATATCCTCCTCCTTTCACAAAAAACATCTTTCTCCTTCTAGGTGTCCACAGACACAAACAAAAAACCCAAACAAAGCCAAGCAAAACCAAGGCCACAAACAAAACCCACAACCCAACCAGTTCAGTCAAGTGACACAGTTCTTTGCCTTCTATAAACAGTACGTTAACTTGGTCTGATTAGTCCAGGAAAGAAAACTGCTTTTGAAGTTACAGTATGCATTACTAAATACAATAGCAAAGTAAGAAAAATTTAGTACTTTAAATAAAGCTGTTTAATTTTTACCTTGATGCAAATACCACAACCAATACAAAGTGTTTCTGAAATCCATGCTATTTTGCTCTGTGATGTGACTTCTATGCAGAGTTTTCCTGGTGAAAAAAATTAAGATAAGGTCAGTAAAGTTTCTGGTGAATCGCAATTCCTGCCTACTAAATTCCACAGAAGCTTCAGATTATCTGAAGGATTGAAAAATGTCATTATTACAAAGAATTGTTCATGCTTTTATGATATTTCTAAAGGCTTTATTAAAAAAAAGCTGCAATGATACACAAAAATTTACCAGTTATAAAAGCATGTTCCTTCTAGGAGAACTGATTTAAAAGGCTCCAATTGCTTCAATACTTTACATTGTATCTCTTACCCATTCGAACCACAGGACAACTCTTCTTGCATTCCTGACGACATTTCTTTGGCTTACACTTGTCATGGTTGACTATAGCAATTCTTGTTAATTTGTCTGCCATAATGCACAATTTAGGGTTAAACACATACACCAATTATAAGGAGTAGTGGGAGTCTTCCAGACCTTAAAGAAAAAAAAAATTAAAAAAGAAACCACAAGAGACCATGTTACTGAAAGTACAGAGAATGGACATCAAAAGTTATTGCTAGTGGGGTGCAGAGATGAAAAATGCAAAATTATTTGGTTTTTTTCCTCCTTTAAGCAATGCGGCAAACAGAGCAAAGTCAGAGATACAAATAACAAGAGTATTGATGTGTAGATAACTGCACAAATTTTTAACATCAACTTTCCATCTCATTACTACTCTTCCAGTGTAAAAATAAAATTGTGATTATATTTGAAAAAAGATTTGCTTCAAAAAAAGCAC
Source organism: Sialia sialis (assembly GCA_009812075.1). Classification (NCBI taxonomy): domain Eukaryota; kingdom Metazoa; phylum Chordata; class Aves; order Passeriformes; family Turdidae; genus Sialia; species Sialia sialis. Next base: position 3,047,149 of record VRYO01001865.1, read on the forward strand.
GTTGTAGTAAGAAGGTAAGAATCCATACAGCTCCAAATTTTAGTTTTACAGTGGCCTTGTATAAAGCACTCTTGTTCACGCTGTCAAATTGTGACTACAACTATTTCTCCAAGGATAGTATTAGAATATACATTTACAAACTACATGCCAATATTCTGTATTAAAGGATTGTAACAGTGTAAAATGTAAACCAGTTTTCGAAGTGAAAATTTGAAATTGCATATCAAAAGTAAACCAGGCAATGTGAGCAGACATTCATGATGATGTTTGATTCTTTAATCCTGAGTTTCATTAGTATTTGAAAAACTGCAGTTACATTCTGCATTTCCTAATAGGGTATCAATGCCTATAATAGATTTAAATAAAAATAAGTGAAATTATTTATAAAAAACATAGAAAGGCTCTGCAAAGGGATCTGGCCCAGCTGGATCCATGGGCTGAGGATCAGTAAGGCCAAGTGCTGGGCCCTGCCCTTGGGTCACAACCACCCCAGGCAGTGCCACAGGCTGGGGCAGGCTGTAAGGAACACTGCCTGGTGGAAAAGGACCTGGGGGTGCTGGTGACAGCGACTGAGCGTGAGGCCAGCAGTGCCCAGGTGGCCAAGAAGGCCAGTGGCATCCTGGCCTGCATCAGCAATGGTGTGGCCAGCAAGGAGCAGCGCAGGGATTGTCCCCCTGTCCTGGGCACTGGTGATGCTGCACCTCGAGTGTCCAGTTCTGGACCCCTCACTAAAGAAAGTCACAGAGGAGCTGGAGCGAGCCCAGAGAAGGGCAGTGGAGCTGGGGAAGGGTCTGGAGCACAGGTCTGAGGAACAGCTGAGGGAGCTGCGGGTGTTTAGTCCAGAAAGGGAGGCTCAAGAGAGCCCTTATCACCCTCTGCAGCTGTCTGAAAGGAGGGTGTAACAAGGTGGGGGATCAGGCTCTACTCCAAAATAACAAGAGACAGGACAAGAAGAAATAGCCTCAGATTTCACCAGGGGAAGTTTAGATCGGATGTTAGGAAAACTATCTTCACTGAAAGGTGGACAAGCATTGCAACAGGCAGCTCAGGGAGGTGGTGGGGTCACATCCTTGAGGTATTTAAAAGACATGTATATGTGGCCCTCAGAGACACAGGTTAGGGGCCAGAGTTAATGGTTGGACTCAATAATCTTGGAGGTCTTTTCCAACCTAAAAAACTCTGTAATTCTGTGAAGTACAAGATGATTAATACCCCCAAAATCACAAATAAATGCATGCAAAGAAGTGAAATTACAACTTGTATTCATTCTTCTCTACAAGCCGCCCTTTCCCTGCTTAGCTGTTTGTAAAGTACATTGACAAGTACTGGATTGTAGTGGGACTTTGTACAGCTGCAGCAAATGGAGGGAAGGACAGTGAATTTTAACTTTAAGTCTGATAGATAAGAAAAGGTGGAATGTGTTTTAAAATACATTTATATTTCCTTTACTATATTCACTCATAATACTGAAAATAACTATAATAATGACTTTTATCTTCCTATGAACAAGACACACCTGAAGACAACTCCCTCCAGCTCCAGAACAACAAAGATGACTGAATTATGAGGCTCTTGGAAGATCTGATGATATTACAGATGACAAACACTTTTTTTTGGGTAAAGCTAAATGCCATAAAGTACAAAGCATTTCCATCACAATAAATAAAGGGATGGCAGCCCTACAGATGATACATGTTCAAAATCATTTCAATGCAGTATCAGTAGTTTAATGATACAACTGGAAGCAGTCTGGAAATACTTCGGGTTTTCCACACAGTGCAAAGGATTCCATCATTTCTAATTAAGGGAAGTTTTTTCTGTTAGAAGTCCAGCTCATCTTTGCTTCACCAAACCAAAGCATCCTGCAGAGGGTTACAGACTACATTTACTACATACGGCTATTGGATGAAGAAAGGTTGTGACCTGCAAGCTCCTAAAGGAACAACCATAAAATAGGTGTATGGCACATTCATCATGTTACACTCTAACCTTCCAACTTCAATTGGAAGGAATTCTCCAGACACTACTGCAGTATCTGGAGGACGGACATCCAACAGCAAAGGTCAGAAAAGCAGATGTTATTATATCCTTAAATCTATTACTACCACAGGTACAAATATTTTAAGTGGTTCCTTTTAAAAGTGGTACTCTTACTCCTTCATTCAATTTCCGAAGTATTTTTAAACGAATGCAAAAAGATATTCTTCATCGCCTATAAATGAATATATCTATTAGTCACACTGCCAACCTTATTGTGGCAGTTTCTACTTATATTTCATTGTTTTTCTTTACTAATTTAAATTTCCTAAGCCAGAAAGTCCTATTAACACAGCTGATGTTTTCAAATAAATGACTGAATATTAAAAAAAAAAAATAAAAATTGAAAGCGATTCTACAGTTTTGTACTGTCAGACCAGACTAACAAAGTAGGGCAGAACATTGAAATTGCATATGTGGACCAGGCCAATAGGCATGGAATAATGAGTCTGCTGTTCTCACTTTAATATATCAGAAAACAAACTGAAAGCCTTATTTTTGAAGATTATAAAGGTGCTTGAGTCAGGGTAAGTTTCTTGGAGAAAGATACTGGATGTTGTCATTGCTTCAAATAAAGATACTTTATTTGGGAAGACATTCCAGTGCTTTTCACTAAAATCCTGCGGTTTACAGTGTGAGGAGTATTTGGGGGTGAATCATTCCCTCTCTGTTTTCCAAGGGAAGTGCCTAACATGGGCCAGTCTTTTCTCCAAGGCCTGAGCAGACAGACAACTGTGGATCTTCCACCTGAGCTGTAGGCAGCAGCGAACCAGTTCTGTGGGTTACACAGGAGAGCCCCAGGAGCCAAACCTGCTGTGGCTCAGCAGGCTGCTCTCGCCAGCCCCCCAAACCCTGCTCCAAGTTCCTGCTGAGCAGTGCCGAGAGCAGCCCGGCCATCTCCCCTCACACACCCACCCTTCCAGCTGGGGCTTACCCTGAAGCTCCAAAGCAGGAGAGTGGGACAGGGCTGCTCTCAAACACCCAGCTCAATATGGCTTGAAACAAATAATTCTTGCCAACCTCCTCAGCAAGCTTTCCACACTCTTGGCGGGATAATCAGACTGAAATTTATACTCACTGCTGAATCAGACAGTGGTTGGCAAGCAGTGGAACAGCCCAAGTTTGGGTTTTTTAATAACTCTAACTTAAATGGGGGAATGGCCATCTGTGGTGAAAAGTTTTGAAGGGGTCAGAGAATTAAGTATGTACACTAAGCGTTTATTAAGAGTACATGTTGGGGGGAATAGAAGCAATGAAGCATCATGAATTCACACATTCCTCCCACTCTGCTCCCATCTACGTGACAGAAGTGTCAGTGTATCCAAAACTCTCTAGTGGTCTTAAACATTTTTAGAAAAAAACCCCAAAAATTGTGACTCCTGTAACTTCTGCAATATTTTCAGGGCTGTGCTGATGTCTACAATGACAACTGTACACAAATAAATAAACAAACTGCTCAAAACCAGACTGAACACAAGTTACATATTTAATCCAGTTAGCTGAGTGGTATTTAAATTAACATATGGAATAGGATGGTCTGAGTCTCAGAACAGATGCAGAACTCTCAGGACACTGAACACAGACTGGCAATGTTACAGTACAACACCAGGGCAGTCAGAACTTTAGGGGCAGGAGAAACTGGTACTCAGAAGCATGTGACTTCATGACTGCTTCTGCTTTCCATATCAAGAAGAACAGAACTAAAACAGAGTATGAAAATATTAATTTAATACTAACTACTAGGGCAAAGGGCTGTTTTGAATTAATGTATGATGATGGTGTGGCAGCAGAAAATCTTCCTAGAACGGACTGCCAACACATGTGAGGGATGGAGAGAATGACTGAAAACTGCTGGCTAGAGAAAAAAAGAGTTCTAAAAACCCTGTCAGTATCATTTACTGAAGCCAAACCCCGCCCATTATGTTCAATTATGTCACTTACTGCAAAAAATCAAACATGTCTAAAAGCAAGACACAAAAACCTGTTACCACAAGCATTCTAAGTCAGCATTCTTAGGCAGTCTGACACAGCTGCTGCACACCCTACACACCAGATTACAAAAAAAAAAAATGGAGCCCACATGCAGACTCGGTAGAACAAGTGCAACATGCTTGCATTAATAATATTTAGTTATTTCACAGGCATTAGGGCTAAATTATAATTTACTAAGTCAAGGTAATTACGACCGAGAGAGATTTGTAATTTCACTGAATTATTCAGACTTAAACCAAGAAAAATTAAAACATTGAAAGTAAACGAAGACTGAAACAGAATCAGAGACTATTCAATGAAAGATGTGAAGGCAAGGTGTGGGTTCAGAATTGTGCCATGCTTTAGTTACTTTGCACAAAATCAGTGAACATTTTGTACAATTACACTGCACCAGAACTCGGAAAGTAATACTATGGAAAGAAGTGAGGATGAGCAGCATTTCCAGCTGCCATTGAAAACAAGCTCAAGAATTGCCTCTCAAGTCCACTGCTGATGGACTGCATACATTCACACCACTAGAAGAATAAGAAAGCCAAGAACTAGAATTACTAAAGAAAATTGAAATGAATGATAAAAGAGATTATCAAACTGCATATGGGAGACCACTACATCTATAAGTATCAAAGCAGAAACAATAGTAAAGGATACAAGAATTAGTCTATGCTTAAGGTTTTGACATTTGCTTTAGAAACTGAGGTAATATAAAAGAAAAAAGAAGTTTAGACATGCCCCAGATTTCCCTACTGTATTAAATCATTATGTTACTCATAAGACACGACATGAATAAGTAAATATGTTAACATGAAAGAGTATGGTCAAATATACTGACGCTGCACAACGAGTGGGTGTGTTTAGCTTGTGCTGAGCACTATTAATTACCACTCAATCTTTAACATTTCCACCTAACATGAAGTGAAACGCGTGAGAACGAACCCAGAAATTAGCAATCTAATGCAACTAATGAAAGTATTTCACGACCACTCGTTTAGGATTGCAGTTTACGGAAGGAACCACAGCAGAGAAATTTAAATTAGGGCGTGAAAACTGTCACAGGAACTTGCAGGTGAAGTATCCAAGTGCATTCCAGGCAGGAACCAGCACCGTGGTCCTTGATAAAAGCCCTGCCGACTTCTTTTGTTTTTACACATGCCTCATAGAACATGGGGCCTTACCCCGCTATCTTATCGCACCTACAAGAAAGCTCGATCTCCTCACCGCCCCACAAGCACCCACGTGGATATCAGCTGCCCCCAAAAGAAAGCAAAATACGGCTTTTCCCCCAAACCGAGGAGGAAGTTCCCCGTTTCCACAGGAGCAAAATGCCGGCGTTCCCTTCCCAGAGGCAGACCAGGGCCGCCACCGCCAGCAGGCGAGGATGCCGCGCTGCAGCCACAGGGAAGCCATTCCCGCGGCAGGGAGAGCAGCAGCGACGGCGCTCCCTGACCCCGGCTGGCACAAACCCGAGGCGCCGAGGATGACGTACCGCGTGTGCAGGCAGCGCCGGCCCGGGCCGTGCCCACGCCGGCAGCGAGCCGCGATCCCCGGGAGCCTCCGGCCCTGAGGCCCGGGCGGGGCGCGGTCGAGCCGACCCTTCTCCCACGGTGGATCGGGCGAGGCCGCGGCGCAGGCCGAGCCCGGCGGCGGCGGCCGGGCCGGCAGCACGGTATGAGAGGAGCCCGTTCCCTACCGGCCCCATTCCCGTGCAGGAAGGTGGGAATTGCCCACCCCCCGGCGTAACTTACCGGGAGCTCTGAGGGGGGATGCGGCGGGGCCGGGCGGAGCGGGGCTGGGAGCGCGCGCAGCGCCCTCGCGCCGCGGCGGGGGAACGGCGTCCGGTGATCCCGCGCGCGCAACGTGCTCGCGCTGCCTCCGCCACCCGGCCAAGATGGCCGTCGGGCCCCGGAGGCGGGGCCTGAGCGCGCGCCAGGGAGAGGAGGGGAGAGAAGGAAAGGAAGGGCGGCCCTCTCCAGGGCAGCGGGGAAGGGAAGGGCGGTCCTCCTCTCCATGGAGACCCAGAGCGCGGCCGTGCGGCGGAAGCGCAGCCTCTCGGGTCGGGTCGGGTCAGGGCCCCCGAACCCGCTCGCGACCGGCGGCCCCGCTCTGAGGGGAGCCCCTGGGGCGGCTCGGCGCGTTCCCAGAATAGAAAGGTCTCGCTGGCCTCTAACTGCCCTGGGTAGGTGGTGACGGGCAGCAGCAGCAACAGCTAGACCTGATGCTTCTCTTCTCAAGGAAAGGTGTTGCCATTCCCTTTCACGACTGCGGTTTCGGCGTTAGGAGCTCCAATATCGGATACGCCCGGAGACTGATACAACGCGAAAGGTACCCAGATAGAGTGGTCTTGCTAGCCTTTACCTGCCCTGGGCAGCGTGTCGTCTGCACCTGGAACACTGTGGCTACGTGCTTTTATTCCCATCGGGATGAAACCTGTCATTCTCCTTCGGGAGCCCATCACCTCACTGAGAATACCATCCCCGGTAATGATTATGCCCAGGATTGCTCCCACACAAGGGGTGCCACGACACCAAAGTCTTGCTGGCCTTCGCCTGCCCTGGGCAGCGTGTCACCTGCATCTGAAACACTGGGACTACGCGCTTTCCTTCCCGTGGGGAAGCATTTCCCGGAGCCCCCCTGGGGAGCTCGGGCTCCATACGCAGCTCCCAGCCCGGAGGAGCCGGGACGCGGCGCTCCCGTCGGCCCCGCCCATGGCGTCGTGCGAGGGGCGGCCCCGGCGCCTGAGGGGGAGCGGGCGGGGCGGCGCGCGCGCACTGTGGCCCGTCCGCGGCGGCAGCGGCGGCTGTTCCCGGCGGGATCAGGTGGGAAAGGTGGGATCTGCGGCTCTACCGGGGCCGTGAGGGGAGGCGGAGGAGGAGGAGGAAGAAGAAGATCCAGCCCGGGTAGAGGCTCGGCTGTGAGGCGCCGTGCTCGCCCCGGTGTGGGGGCTGCCCAGCTGGGTGCCTCCCGCCGTGCGTGCGGGGTTCTCGCATCGCCCCCGCGGCCGGAGAGCGGAGCCCGGGCTGGAGATTGATCCGGTGGGGCCCGTGCCGTGGGTAGGTGCTGCTGCTGCTTTATTTCCGATACTAAAGCGGTTTGTAGGCCTGGGGGACACGGCCTCAGTATAGTGTTGTAAACCTGCTTAATTTTCGTTATATTTATTTATAATTGTTACGATTATAGTTAATATAATTAATATTGAGTGAAAGCCCTAGGAACAAGTCGTGTGGGGACGGCTACCAGTTGGTTTTTGAAAGCGTCTTCCTGCTCTGGTTGCTCTTGGTTCTCAGACAGCTTCCCCCTAGTATTTGCACTTAACACTCCTTGTAAAGATGTGCTCGCCTCCTTTAAGGATCAGCTTGTAGCCTTACCAGGTAACTTTGGAAAGTCTGGGCTTTCACTAAAATATATTTTTTGAAAAGTATTTTTTCAGTTTTATTAGGAATATATGTATAGAATTGCTAATATTAGTTCTTTAATTATCTCTATTTTTAATGAAATATATTTTTGACTATGAGAGACTAGTAATTTTCACTAATAGGCTTAAATCAATGCATTGGAGGCGGGCTAAAAATGTTAAAGTTTTTTTTAAATTAAAGTTGTATTGAGAGACTAATCTGAGAGATCAAATGTACAGGTGAGCTAGTTGAAATAGGGTGCTGCTGAACACTGTCATTATTAAACATTAATTGAACATTAGTAATTTGGATGTTTAATGTTTAGTCTTTCATCTGATTAAAAAATAGGAAGCGTAGGGAGAGACTGGTTTTTTTGGCTGTATCTTGAGATCTTTGAAGGCCTTAGACAAGCAAGGGTCCAGCCAAACAAAATGGGAGCAGGGACAAGAGCTTGTAAATGAGTAGCTAAATGACTAGTGTAGTTAAGAAAGTCAGGGAATCTTAGGTATGAAATTCCCTTCTGTTAAGAGCAGGAAAAGCAGTCTTATGAATGTTGCAAAAATGCTGAAGTAGTCAGTGCAGCCTTTGTTCTGTTTTCCTGGAAAGGCTGTAGTCAGATGTTTGCTAAAACTGAATATATGATTGGAATGCAATCAGAGTAATACTTCTTAAAAAAAGGAGAGGAAAGCCAGATGATTTCTGATCCCTTGAAGGATTCTGAGGAGTTGGTTTGGGAAGGGAATTTGTCAGTAGTAGAGCACAATTAAAATCAGTGTGCACACAGGAAATATTCTAGTGTGGTTTGTTGAGGGTAGTTTGGATCAAGCTTTTTTTAATAGTAGCCAATGCACTGAATAAGGAGGGAATATGAGGAGTCTGAGTTTTACAGGATTTCTGCCATTGTTCAAGCTACTGAAGTGTGCCATAAAAAGAATGCTTTTTAAAGAACTTTTTTAAAATAGCTTTTGAATCTGATTTATAAATACCTCACTTTTAAATCGGGTGTCATGAAACATGCCCCTGGACAGTTTGGTTTTGAATGTATTTTCACTGTTTCCTGTTAAGTAGAACACAAAATTATAAGGACTGCAAGCACTGTACAGCTAAGGGTTGGAATTAAAAACCATCTTGATAAGCTTGGTAGCAGGCTGGAAATCGGTGTAACTAAGCTAGTTAACAGGAACTGAGGGAGGAAGAGAATACAGGAATAAAAATCAAAGGCCTGATTAGTGGAAAGGGTGTTGTATCCCAAAAATACTGGGCATTTAAGTCCTGTAATGCATAGTAAAACCAATATTAATTAAAAATTATATTATTTCAACTAGCCAGGTGTTGCTTTGTCACATTAACAAGTGTGAGTAGATATAAAGATAAAGGAAGTGATCACTCTGCTGAAAAAGCTGAAATTGTCTGGTTATTTTTTTTAACAGTACTGCTGAGTACCTACACTCTGCAAGAATATTAGGTTTATTAAACTTTGTGAGGGGAACTTGAAAGGCATAGACACTCTAGAAAAGAAGAAACTAAGAGCAAGTTTGAGTTCCCTCACATCAACAGAAGGGTTGCTGTGTAAAGGCCAGTGACTATCAAATCTTTGAGTTCTCTGCAGTTCAAGAGATGCTTGTTCTTAGAAGGTGATACTTGATTTGGATGCTAAAGGAAAACTTCTGGCTTTTAGGTTGATGAAACCTGAAGCTGGGTGTCCACAACTCTCTTTCTGGAAAAGTAAAAGTGTGGACAGACATCTCTCAGGCACAGTCAGATCTCTCAAGGGCCCTTACAGGTGTGTATTTAAACAGTGCATACAGAATGTGGTGGAATTACAAGATTTTACAGGGGAAATCTGCTTTGGAATCTACAGGTTTCCTTGAGCCTGGATTTTTATGGAGCTTTAGTAGGAAAGGCCCATGATGTATCCTTCAGTATCTCCTCTTGGGTTTGCTTCTAGGTGTGCACCTTTTAAAGGTGTCTCCTGCTGGTACCCTGAGAACAACCTGGCTGGTTTGGTTGGGGAAGGCAGTCTGTTCAACCCTTTAAATCCATTTCAGTCTCTTCATAAACTGTGCTTGCTAAAACATCTTCAATTGGCTTCACAGGGCTGGGATGTTTTTTGGAAAAGAGAGAACTTCTTTGAGGAAGATGAGGGATAAAGAGTTCGAGGAGTGGGGGAAAGCTGCTGCTTTGTCTTGATCCAAGGATGTGCAAACCACAGAGTGGAAAATGGCATAATGAAAGTGTTGCCTTGATCATGTCATTAAGACATTCATATATTCACGCTGTTAATAAGGAAACGGCAGCCTGTTAATGATCTTTTGGAATAACTGAATTGGAAAATCGGAGATGTTTCCAGCCAATGCTTCTAAAGATGCAGTGTGTCTTTGTATTTTTCAGCACATGTCAAGGAGAAGGCCTTCTAAAAAATGACTTGTTTATACACAGCCTGAAAAAGCAAAGAAAAATTTTATTAGGTGATTTAAATTCCTTTTAGAGCTAAGTATTGATGCCTCATTTAAAATGAGGTACTTCTGCTACTAAAATGTCCAGAAGTGTTACTTGAGCGAGCTGGCCTGTTGCTACATTAGTTTTTTCCTTAGTACTTCTATCAGCTTTCAGATTTTAAAGTTCTCAGGGAATTGGGAAGCTTCATCAAAGCTATTCAGAACGTATTATTCTTGAGCAGGAGTTCTGTCATTAAAATCTGGCTCATTTAGTTCAGCCATTGAAAATTTTCAGTCTTTCTCATCACTAGTACACAATATGTGGCTGATTTATTTGCCAGCAGTGGTTTGGAGTTGAAATTTTGGGTTTGAGAAGCTATTCCTGTTAGATAGAAAGAAGCTCAGTTTAAAACTCTAGGAAACTTGAATGGCATTTCTTGCTGTATATTTCAGACCCCCAAAATGTAATGCCTCCAACTTTCGAGAACCAGTGCAATATAAGTCTTACATGATGAAGTTATTTAGAACTTTGCTGTGTGTGCTGAAGCTCATAAGAAAACTCAACATCATTATCTTAAGGGATTCTGCATACTTTGAAAATTCCAGTAATTTTTTTCTAAAAGCATGTGCTATCAACTTTGTATTGTAATCTGAGCAATTTCTGTGATTTACCTTATTTTGGTGGGTTTCGATGGGATATTTGCATTGTACTTGTGTCTTAAGGATGGGATTTGAGGTTTTTCATTCATTTTCTCTTGAAGTCAAAAGAATGTCGAGACTGGCTGGTGATAATGTTCAAGTGATGTTTTCTATGATGTTTTTGAGATGCCATCACTTGAATTACAAGCAAACAATTTGGCTTTACTTCATGAGCTTGAATTTTCTATGTATGTTTTTTGAGGTTGGAAGAACAGTATATTTCATGTCTGTGTAAATCTGAGAGTTAAAATTAATGCAACTCAATCTCTCTTAGTTCACTGTCAGAAAAGTAAAAAAACAATTGTGGTTTGGATTCAGTGGTCATTTGAACTTTAAAATTCACAAGTCCAGGATAACAGTCTCCTCAATGCTTAATAAACATAGTTTGAATTTTGATGTAGCATGGAGGTTGGACAAGATGATTTTTGAAGGTCTCTTCCACCACTCCAAACCCTTCTGTGATTCTGTCAAAAATGTTTGTTTTTCAAGTACTGTGAACTAAATTTTTTGTGATTTTTTTTTTTTTCCAGGCTTATTTTTTTATTTAGATGGCATTAAGATTAATATGTCTGTGAATATATATATGGCATCTGTAGGATAGCTGTGCAGCATCCAGCTTCTCTTCTGAGAGGCTGGTGTTTGAACCAGGATTTTGTCTGAAGCTTTTTGTGCCACTTGCTGTTGTCGGTATTTAGATTTTTCTACACATGCAATTATTTCTTCAGATTTTGTTTATGGTAGGTAGGACTGAAGTCTTGTGTATGAGAAAGCAGGTAAAATATCTGTCTCAAGTCTTATATTTGCAAAATTATAAAAAAGTACTCAGGGGCCAATAGAAAGTGTTTGGTGCACTACAGAATTCAGATTGCCTGTGTCCCACAAAGAATTTTTAGCTTCAGAGTCACTGTACATAGAAAATATTGTCTCTGTCTGGTGTCAGTTGTGTATTGGGTTTGGCCTGGATCCTGTGGGTCCCAGCCTAACTCAGCCCCTTATTTGCAGTCTGGAAGAGGCATTGGAAGACTTTTTCTGAGATCAGCAGAGCATGATGTGAAGCTCTTATTCCCTGACTCTTTAGTTCTCTGTGTTTAATTTTAAGCTTTAAAGTTCCATTTTCATGGAATTTATGTTTCTCTGGATTTTTAAAAAAAAATATTTTAAGCTACTTCCTAGGAAACAGTAAAATACTGTATTTAATACTGTTCTATACAAAATCCAATTAATTAAGTTGTTGTTTATGTGGTGGTGGTCTGGGTGTTGATACTGAGTGTGATTACTTGAACAATGCAAGTCACAAGTTAATTTTTCCAGATGATGAAATTGTAAAGTTAAGGAAATGGTCCATGAATAAATGTGGCTATAACCAATTGCTACAAATTATACAATTTGTTTAAATTTCCATTTTCTATTTTAAGGGAGAAGTATCTCTTGCTCTAGTTTCTGAATTTGTAGATTAAGAGAACTTTTAAGTGTATCTGTGGGAGAGAATGAAGTCGTACTCCTAGTCTTTTAGTCAGCATTCTAAATTTAATTTCTTAAAGACCAGAACTGTAAAAAACAAATTCTGAAACCCTAACTCTATATGCATAAATTAGAATGATACAATAAAGTATGTCTTATGAATATTCCAAGTATGTATTGAATTCTTATGGACACCAAATTTACGTATAGGTGGAACCTCTTAGATATATTACACATATATATTCTATATATTTATACGTACAACTTTAAATAAAACAGACATGCAAAAATATATGTATATATCTGTATAAACCACATATTCTGTAGTCTATTATAAAAGTGTGAGGCCGAAGAATTAAACTGCTTATGTGAACAAAAAAAATCCTTTACTTTTCCCATCAAGCTAAAAATATGTCAACTAACTCACTTGTTTTCTCTCACTAGAAATGACTACCCCAAACAAGACCCCACCTGGTGCTGATCCAAAGCAATTAGAGAGGACTGGTACTGTTAGAGAAATAGGCTCACAAGCAGTTTGGTCTCTTTCATCCTGTAAGCCAGGTAAATCACAACAATGATGTAAAAAGTTGAATGTACGTTTATCGTTTGGAAGGATGACATCCAGAGCAGTAAAACTGCTGTAGTGTAGGATTCTGTCACTACAGATAATGTTAGCCTTCTCTATATGTGATACAATATGAGAGTTATAACTGTGTCAGAAGTCCTGCCATGAGGAACTATCTCATATGAACTTTTGTATTTTAGTTTTTAAATTTTCTTTTATTTATGTAGTGAACAAACTGAGCCATGTGAGCAGAATCACACCCAGCATAGTGAGATTGTGTCTATGCTTTGGCATTAACTAAGGATGACCATGCAGCTGGATGACCTAAAAGTTCTGCCTTTACATTGTAACTTTGTGTGGGCTCAGCTATTAAAGCTGGGCCTTAAAGCCCTGCAAGTAAAATGAACCTGTGGTCCTGAGGTGCAGTTAGTGATACCTGCTCAAAATATCTGAAAATCTGTATTCTTTCCCTTTGGGGTGGTTGAGTTGCTATTTCAGAAATACCTGTTGGGAGTTGGTCAGCTGTTTTGCTGCATCCTAGGGTCAGTGATCCCTTTGTGTCACAATATTCTGTTTAGGCTGAATGACTTTGGTCTGAAATCCTGCAATATTGGAAAAAAGTCTCATGGTTTTGTTTCTTAAACAGGCTGAGGGAAATTTTTTATTGCAGATTAAATTTCAGCTACTGTATTAAAACTGCAACTAGTGTGGACAATCAATAAAAGGATGTGATTAGTAAAATGACAGATAATGAGGGAATAGAAAATACAAAGCTGGAGTTGCTTCTTCAAATGTGATGACATTAACTTTAAGGAATATTGTTTTTATCATCTGTTGCCAGTTCTAGCCAGTACTTGAAAAAGCAAAAATATTTCAGGAATGACTTAAAAAGAAAATGTTACATTTGGCTAAAACTTTATAATGAATGGTCTCTGCTAATGATCTTTTTTTAGTTCAGCAGTTAAGTTACAGAAGAGGTGGAAAAGTCTAACTGTTAGTTATTGCTCTGGCAACCAGTATGAGTTACTACTTAAGCCCTTGAAATTGTAGGACATGTTGACATGGATTTGTACCCTACAGACCTCAGCAGTATTGAACTTTTGCAGATTCCTCTCTTTCAGTTTTGTGTCAGAAAAGCATAGGTGCACCTTAGATATCTAGAAATATTTCCTAATGTGTTATAGCTTGGAAGACATTAATTTGTAACAGTTGAAGAAGAGCTACATTTGTATCACAGAAAAGGAATGTTTATCCCATTTTCTTTTTCTTAGGATTTGGAGTGGATCAGTTGCGAGATGATAATCTAGAAACTTATTGGCAGTCAGATGGATCACAGCCTCATTTGGTGAACATCCAATTTAGGTATTAAAATGTACTTCCTGTGAGTTAGGGTGCTTTGTGCAACTTCGTATTGATTACCATTCAACAAGATAGGAATTCTGGAAGTGCAAGAACTCCTGGGTTAGTTCTGTTACCCAATTGGTAAGAAGTCAGCATTTCTAAAAATGAGATTTTGAAATGTTGTGATCACTAAATGCTAAATAAGCAGTGAAAAGGAATGTTTAATGGTATGTCAGTTGTGAAAGCATCACATTTACTCGTGTAAGGTGACTTACGTCCTGATTTTGTGTCTTTAAGTGTCACAGGAGATGGATCCTACGTAACCTAACAGATGAGTTTGAGAAACCTCTTTTTATTCTGTCCTGTGTAGGACACTTTCAGTACTCTTTCTTTAACCAAACTTGACATGAATGTTGGTCCCCCTTTTTTATTTGCTTTCTTTAGAAGGCCTTGGTCTAATAAGAGAGCCCATATTTGAAAAGCCTAACTTAAGCTTCATTATGTACAAGTGCTTATCTGGTATCTGTTTCTTGGTATACTGACATTTCTGAAGGCAGGCAAAGGAGAATGGTGAAAATCAACTGTGTGCATAATGTAATGTGGAAAATCAGCTAGTTCTTCAACACCAGGTTTCTTATGAATCACTAGGCGCACTTATATTCATTTTCAGAACATTTAAATCCTTAGTTATTGCAAGCTAGCAACAAACTCATCCTGAGTATTTTTATTCATGATGCTTACATAGCTTGTGTTGCTTCTTGCAGAAGAAAAACAACGGTGAAGACCTTATGTATTTATGCAGACTACAAATCTGATGAAAGTTACACTCCAAGCAAAATATCTGTCCGAGTAGGAAATAATTTTCATAATCTCCAGGAAATCCGGGTAGGTCAATGACGCTTTGCATTCTGTCTTAAAGCCTTTCTTTCTTGTTAGGACATCTGATGTAGTGGTTTTTGGAGGTAAAATACAGCATTGTGCTTGAAGGGGGAAAATGGCTGGATTTATTTTATGTTTGCTTTTAGTTCTTATCTTGTAAGTTTAGTAGACTGGTTTCTGTTGTTTTGTTTGTTTTTTTTTTTAAATCAGACTCTTTTACCAAACATCATTATAATTGAATATGTTTGTAAGTTAAGTTTTACTTTTGAGTATTGCTTCTAATCTTTTTTAATACTGGACAGTTACTGAGGTGTAAAATTTTTGGATGGGATGCAGTTTTTTAACTCTATGAAGGAAAATCCAATTTTCAGATCAGTTTAAGATTTGAATGAGAAGAGTTATAGTGTTTTATTAGTGTTTTTATTTATAAAATGATCAGTTCCAGTATTTTTTATGGTAATGCTTCTAGTCAGAACTGTGATAAGATTTTAGTTGCTTTAAGTGCTTAGTGTTGCTTACTTTTTCGTTAACAGTAAAAAGAGATTTGAAATAATCCATGATCTTGGTAGACGTCCATCTTGGAAACTAATTGGGTTACTCATAAGCGGGTATCTGCTTATTCTGAGTCAGGGTATCCTCATGTTTCAAATTCCTCTTCTCTAGAGCTCAGCAGTTACTGGCTGGTGTCTTGGGAAGGTTTAATTTAGCAGCCTTATATGGCAGGTATTGCACTAACAGAAGCATTGGGATGATGAGAAAAGGGTTATACTAAATGGTGGCTTGTATTCTTCCTTCTGAGATTTTTATTGTTTTCACTTTGGTTTTCAGTCCCAACAATTCAAAATCCCAAGAGCCAAGTTGAAAGTAGAAGGTTGTAAACTCTGTGGGAGTAAAAAAAAGTGTAATAGAGATGTCTGTTAGCATCCTCTCACTGATTTGTGATATTCTCTCAAGTTTTGACCTATACTTTTATCCTAAATCTTAAATGGAAGGCTCTTGACAGGTTTTATTTTTCTTTAATTTAATTAATTAAATATTCTTTTGGAAGAAATGAATCACCACATTATTTTGACTTTCATGAGCTGCAAATTCTGCTTTTCCCTCTTCCTAATTGTAGCCTAGCAATTTTGGAGCTGCACAGTCTCTGAAGAACATCAGCTGGATCCTTTCGATCCTTTCCCCTGTTAGGCTGCGGGTCAGTTTCCCGAGTATCCGCTAGATGTCATTGTTGTCCTTAATTATCACTTTGATTTTTGCACTTTTATCTGTCCTCTCAATAACTAAATGATTACTACCCTTTTTGTAGTCATGCTTAGCACAGCACTGTGCATCTCGCTGCCTAACTTCAGTTTTTTCGTGCAGTGGTAAACTCCTGCTCTTGAGGATATGTGTGTTATTAACATATTAAAGATCTATAAAGCAATAAAATGTATAACAAATGTATTAGTTTTCTCCAGTGTCTCAGGCAGTATTTCTTTAGCTAGTTTCTTGCCAAACACGGGATTCTATGCATAATGTATGTAGTTAAAAATGATACTTCTCTATGAAGGAAGTTACTAGCTTTTTTTATGGTATATGAATGTGACTATAATATGATGCATGACAGAGTAATTCTTATGCATACCACATGCTCATGTGCTTTTTTTACTTCCAAACTGAGGAGAAAATATGATCACACTTCTTATTAATGAGATACGGTACTCTGATGCTGTAAAGGGCTTGTGACTGTCATCACCATGATGTTACCTGTTGCTATCAATTTTCATATTTCCTAAACTGCCTGATACTGTTTCTTAAATTTTCCTTCAGTCCTGAAACTTTCTTCAGCTTCTCTGACACATGGGGAGGTTATTAAAGCAGTGTGAACTGTTATGAGCTCTTTACAGAAATCTGCTTAATTATACAATGATTCCATTGGCTTCAGTACTGATTAACTGGGTGGAAAATCAGGCTAAAGCATTTTATATTTTTCCATGGATGCTTGCCCAGCTCATAGTGTCTAATGAGTGTGTTTTCTTTCCAAATGGTCTAATTTTCAACACAATGCAATACGCTGTTAGGCTAAACTTTGTCACAAATATAAGCTTTAATTTGTGTTCTAGTATGTGGGCATATCTTTTTTGAAACCCAAGATGAATTTATTTTCTGAATAAAAAGTTTCTTCCTCCTAGTTTGTACCCCATTGTAATGGTGAGAACAGCTCTTGCAATCTGGCAAGATTATTCCCTTGCCCACTGCAATTAAGGTGCGTGCACTCAGCTTTCTCCTATGACTTAAGAGCCTTTGTATCACAGCTGTCAGGCTTGGAGAGCAAATATTTCCTCATTTCCAGTGGTGAAGTTTCCCCACATGATGGGAAAGTATCTTGTCTGGATAGACAAGATACTCTGTAGAGGCATTTTTGCAACAGTATCCAGACCCCTCAGGATATGATTGATATGATTGCACTTTTTCATGATATGAAAGTCAGTCACTGCAAAGAATATGAGTGAAATGCTGTCTGAGAGATCTCTGATCTCTACAAGTGGTGCTCACCTGTTTATTGCATTTGTACCTCTCTGAGACATTTAGATGTTCAGCAGTTCATCATGCTGTAAGAGCACTAAGTGTTTTGATGCTAAGTGCAGGTAGTATTTCAGGGTATATTCTCTATCCATATATAATGAATATATACACACCTTGTAGTTGCAGTGGTTTCTGCTGTCAGCCTGTAATGTGGGGTCTTCACACAGACTCAGGTGAAAGCCCTCTAATGTTAATACACCTTTTATGGCAACAGTGTGAAGTCTTTGTTTTAGGTTTTTGTTAGAGTGTTTTGGGGTTTTTTTTGCTTTTCCTTTGGTCTGCTGTCTGGTTTGTTTTCAGTTTATTTTTGACCCCTTTTTCATTGCCTAGTGTTTTGTAACCAGGTGCAAGCACAGCAGCCTCCCTGGTGGCTGAGCACCACGGACAGGGCTCCTTCACTCTTTGAAGAGATTCTGCACTAGAAAAGGGAATTACCAACTGGAGGAATGCCCAAGCTGGGAAGCTTTTCCAAGAGTTAGTTATCTGCTGTAATGCCTTTACTCCTGCGGTGTCCAGTGACTGTAGTGAAAAGATTGAACTTAGCCAGACATTTTCTGAAATCCAGCACTGAGCAATCTTCACCTCTTTTCTGTATGTGAAGTAAACTTAGATCCTGAGGAGTAAGGACATGGTAGCTTGTCATAGGCCTGTTGCAAGGTAATCAGTCAAGCAGATGGATTTCTCTAATCAAACATCTCTAAGGTGCATTTTAAACTGCTTTCCACTGAAGGTGGAGTACTGACTTGTTACCACTTTAGATTCTTGACTAGGGTTCAGGTACTTTGGTTAGAAACCATTCCTCTGTGCTCTTTCTTCCATTCAAAACAGAGGCATTTCTGACCACTAATTATTCTCTGGGTTCAGAATGTTAATTAAAAATAGTCTGCTTTCTGCAAGCTAGTCTTCATGCTAAGAGAAAACTAAGTAAACTTTAGTTTTAAAGGATTTCAATCTGTCTTTCCTGTCTGTCTCTAGGATGCTCCATAGATGTAATCATCCTACCAGTTGTTCATTTTGATTGTTATCTTGATGTTAATATTGGCTGAGTATGGATTTGCTTTATCAGGATACTTAAAGGACCTGTTTCTTAAAACTGAAGTTTACTGGTGCTGGAAATCTGCAGAGCAGGGGAGTAGAATGCTCCACTGGTATTGATTAGTTATTAAGCCTTGTGCTTGATGTCAAGGGTAGGAATCAAATTTCAGAAGCAGGGTTATTTTCATTTATACTCTGTACAAATTTCCACCCTCCAGCAGAGGATATTTTGTGAATCCCCAACTGGGACGTTCATATGAATTCATCTTTACAAAAAGAAGGCAAATTAAATGATGTAACATCACTGTTCCCTGCCAATATCATCATCACAGTAGGTGATATGACCTTTTCATCATTCATGTGCTTATGGAAATAACTAATTTATGCTTCAAACTGTGGAAATTCTGAACAGGATTACAATTTTCCTGCCCTTTGATACTGTAGAATAGTAAGACATCAGAATAGAGCTTACTGTGCAGTCATGAAAAATGCAATTATTGAAATAGCCTTTTCTGACTATGAGGTGTATGTATATAATAGAGAGGTCCACATTAGAGCTTGTAGAACAGTGGAGGATTATTTTGGCCCACACACCATAAAATTATTAAGCAATCTTACCTTCCTATGAAATAGTATTTTAAGAGAAATAAGCGTATCTTCTGTAGAGGAAAACTAAACATGGTTTTTATACTGTGATACATGTTGCATGTAAAAGATATTTTTTTCTTTTGTATCTGAGCATTCAGAAACAAATCTATGAAGGCACCTTTTCTTGCCACAGAAGGGCTTAATTAGGTAAGAGTACCTTGAAGAGGCCCTGTATTTTTAATTCTGTCAGTCTGACTTTACTTTCTGAAGCAGAGGAAAAGCCATGTGAAACAATGTGGCAACAGCTCTATGGAAGGCAGGAAGTTGATGAAGTACAGAGCTTTCCTCGGGGGAACTCAAGTACAGAGAGGCTAGGAACAGGTCGAAGCACTGAGTGTTCCATATGTGTGAAAGCCTCTCCTGCACTCACAGTCTTTTTCATGGTTTTACATTTAAGTTCTGCTATGGAAAAGAAATTGGAAAATCACTGCCCTCACAGTAAAGAGTTTCTTGCTAATATCTAATCTAAACCTTAGTTTAAGGGCATTCCCCTTTGTCCTATCATTACACGCCCTTTTAAAACGTCTCTGTTCCTCTTTTTTTGTAGGCTCCCTTAGGTTCTGGAAGGCCACAATTAGGTCACACCACCACCTTGTCTTCCTGTAGCAAGTGTTTGATTACCTTGTTTCATCTCTTTTCTGTGCATGAAGTTCTAGTAGGAGGATTTGAAAAGATTTTCCCAAAATCTTTGTTTGTTAAATATTTTACTTCTGTAAAAATCTTTCTGATACTAGTGGTTTAAAAATGCAGATTTTTAAACCTGTTTGTTATCAATGCAGGTAAACTGTCCTCCAGCATGATGGGGGAATTTTCCATTGGCTTTAATGCAAGCTTTCACTATTGTATTCTAATTACAATACTTCAAACAAATTCTCTGGTGGACATGAGCATATTACACATAGTGCTCTGTGTGTGAGGGGAAGGAGCCAGATGCTTCAACTTTTTATGTTGAAAACCAACTGCAAGTTTCAGTGAGCATATTCTCTAGCACCCTTTTGAAGTATGTAGTATTATACTGCTGTTGTGGAGTAGTAATCATATTAGTTAAGGGAAAAACTGCTGGTTCTCTTTGATAGTTTCTTACCACCTCTGTATCCCTGAAAGATTTATTCTGGGAAGACTTCAGTAATGGAGAGCGGTGTATAATAGACCAGCCCCTTTACCATTCCTAATTAGTATAAATGAAGGATCTCATCTTCACAAGATGATACTGCTATGAAGGAAGTACCTGTATGGTGAAGGGAGCACCTGTATGTGCTAATAAAAGTTCTGTGAGAGTAGGGTCTGTCATTTTTCCTCTTTGCACATTTTTGCAGTGGCGTGGCTATTCTGCTCATGTACAAAAATTCTAGTTAGATCTGTGGAATAGTACAGTAATTTCACGATTATAAGCCGCACCTCTGGGTAGCCAGGAAGACCACGGCAGCATGGAGGCCCCGACCGCTGGCACAGCGGGATGGCACAGCTCCGCGCCGAGCGGAAGCACGGTGGCCCTGACCACCGGCACGGCTCGGCGGCCTAGACCGGCGGCACAGCGGGACGGCACAGCCCCGCACCGAGCGGAAGCACAGCGGCCCCGACCGGTGGCACAGCGGGGCGGCGCTCCCCAGCCGGCACTGCTCCCCCGCTGGCCCGCCCCTCCTGGCAGCAGTGGCGACCCCGTTGCGAGCTCGCCCGGCTCTTCCCGCCTGGCAGCGGCAGCGACTCCGCTGCTGGCCAGCTCATCCCACTCCCTGGCAACGCCGCCACCAGCCTGCCTGGCTCTTTGGTGGCTCTGCCGCCAGCAAGCCCGCCCCGCTCGGCAAAGCCCGCTCCTCACCTGCCCCTCCGCTTGGCTGGCTCTCACTTCTGGGTTGGCGTTTCGCTGGGATTTGTCCATAGATAAGCCGCACTTGAATATAAGCCGCACCACTGGGGTAGGCTGGATTCTTCAATGAAAAAGATGCGGCTTATATTCGTGATATTACTGTATTATTTTTTCCTAATTTTATTTTTAACTCTACCAACTTTTGCAGCTGATAAGCACACACACATTGTCCTTCTGGCTTTTGTGAAAGCATTTTATGTAGCCTTCAGCCCTTAGTGCTGCATATAGCTTTGTTTCTTTTAAACCGTGGCTTTTTTTTCCTTTTTAATGTCTGGACAGAGCAGAGATGCTGATCTGTCTCCCTTTGAGAGCATTACCAAATTTTTAGAGCTCTTAGAGTGATCAGTCAAATTTCTGTGTTCTTTAGCTCCCAGGAATTGGTCCAAATATGTATATTGATGTACAGTAGATCATATCTATTTAAAACAGTAGCCCCCATGCCCTTCACTGCCTGAAATTTCCAAGTTGTAACCAAACTTATGTGCTATCAGGCTGAGGGAAGGAAAGCATGTTTTTCTTTTACATGCTCAAAATGTAGTGGAAATCCCAGTGGACAGTCGTGTTTACAAGGGTAACTGTCTGCATTCAATTGTGGGTTATAAAAGTGCTTGCTTGAATAAATACACACAGCTATCAGACAGAACAACCAATAGTTCGTTGGACTAATTGACCTTGTCAGTAGAATAGAAACACTTGCAAATAAAATTCCCCTTGCCAGCAAAGTTGCAACTGAAAACCCCTGAAGAAACTGTGTATGTCCTCTAACTATCTTGGAATGCAATGATTCAGGCAGCAGACATGTGCAGTGGGAGGGGGCAGGAGGGGGGAATCATTAACCAAGAAAGTTGTATGTACCAGCAGTTTTCAGTGGGCTCCTTTTGCGGTGAGAGGCTGTATTCATTCCTCAAGTCGCTAAGTAGTTCACTTTCCATATTCAGAGTTATGTTTTCTACCAGTTATTACTACTTTTACCATCCCTTGTGTCCCCCGTATGATTTGTTTTGCTGGTCTGCTTTTATTATAATGTAGCCTTTTCAGAAAAGGCAAAGGTGTTTGGCTGGTAACCACAGCGTGTTGTAATGAGGGTGGAGTGTGTTTGTCATTCTGCAGCAGTGGTTGACTTCCATGAATGCCAGTGTCTATAACCACACAGGCTGTGGCAGTTTATCTTTTTGAATATATTTGGATTGCATAACAGGGGAAAAGAATCTCAGTAAATATCAGAATATCTGGTCTTCCAATCAAAAGCACGATGGAACCATTTTTTTTTTACTTTACCCAGTAATGAGTCATGTATCTTCCCATAAAAAAAGGAAAATATTTCACTCCAGAAATAAATCTTCACAAGTGAATTAGTCATATATCAGACATTTCCTTTTAAAAGTTTGGATAATGTCACACAGGTGGAAGTAGTATTAAAAAAAAAAAAGCAATAGTGAAAGACACAACAGGCTTCACTGTGTACTATAAAAACATGATTTTATTTTGGTTAGAAAACAAAACAGGAAAAATGGCATTTGAAAAATAAAGTCTGAAAAACGGTCTAGTTAGCTGCTAAATACACTTCAGAGATGAAAGTTTAAAAAAAAAACCCACCAAGATTTGTAAAAGGAGGCGGGGGGAAGTAGTGTATTTCACCTTAAGTAAGGGACAATGTGTAATAAGGGATTTTGTGGTTTTACAGCTCGGTGCATGTGTTTGAAAGCTGTTCTCTCAGCAACGTGGGTGGCAGGTTATGCTACCATATAATGTATTGTAGTTGGCTCTCCACACTTGTCAGGGTTAGCGTTCAACCATTCGGAAAATTTTCCCATTGTTCTATCATGTGAACCAAGGCTAGTGTTGAATTCCCAATAAACTTCTGCAGGAAAAAGAGGTTTAATTAGAAAGTTTGAAATTTGATTACTTCTGTTATTGTCTTAATGCACTTCCCTCTAATTTAGGTGCTTATCTGCAAATGCAATCAATTTTTGCTCAGAAAGATGAAAAACAAACTTAACTCTGTACTACAGTTGCTTCCACACTTTAAAAAGAAAACTTGTATACTCAATTCTGTCTTTCTTCAGCATTAACACTCTATTTCCATCTTAAACATGTTTGCTTTAGATGGATCATAGCTTTTGGCAGCTACTGCATTTTTAGCAAATAATACTGTTTCTAGTAAGAGTTGCAAAAAAAAAAAACTTTGTGTGAGGTCCTTGTAAACTGAACCTTGGGAACGTTATGTTATTTCTGTATTTTCCCTTCTTTTGTGCTTCTTCTCTATTTGTGTCATGGTTATAAATTACATCGTTTGAACTAGAGAATTAAAAACATTTCATTTTAGGATTCCTGTAATTTTAAAAAAGAGAATGTTTGTTTTGTGAGTATTTTTTTTCTTTTTCTTTTTACCTGTTATTTCAGAGGCTGGCACACAGAGAAATAAGCAGTTATGGTATTGAAATTCCATTGTGCCAGCACCTCCAGGGCATAATCCAAAAAAACCAGAAAATCGCCTGCTGGGTTGTATGCAGTAAGCTTGTGTGAACATCAGTGTCTGCTGTTCACACATCATTTTTTTTACTGGAAGTTCCTGTTGGAATAAAGGTTCTGTGTTTGGAGAGTGCACTGGGATACTTGTTGGTCAATGGTTTTTCAAAGTTTGGAGGGATTTCTAATTACAGTTTACCAGTGTAGGCTCACTAGATACTTCTCGCAGATAATCATTAATGTTTCAGAAGTAAGAGAAGCAAGCTGGGATTTGGCAACATAAAAACTGTAACAGGAAAGATCTCAGTGCTCTTCTCTTCCTTTAAGCATTCTCCCCAAGACTGAACACGGGAGGGAGGAATAAGGTGGGTGGATGGAGGGGGAGATGACAGCATGACAGAAGACACTCACATTCTTAGTTTATGTTCTGCTTCAATATTTAACCCCTTTCCTTCCCCCTCCTGTTATAACGCAAGTGTGGTGTCTAGTTGACATTTTAAAATATCCAAGTGCCTCCAGCATTACAGTGGAAAGTGAGTGTCAGTGTGATGCTCATCTGGAACATCTTCATGGTGCTCAGTCAGGTGAACCCCCTCAGTGGACCAGAATTCATTTGAGCTGTGGTTTACAAAACACATGATACTCTGCACTTGCAAACTGGAGCATGTAGCAACATCTACTTTATCTCTTGTGTTTGATCTCTCTGCTTTTGGACAGAAGGATGGAGACCTTCCTTCAGTAGGCAGGTAGACAGTACCTACCATTAAACAGGCAAACTGTTTAATGCAGCTTTTTACTTGGGTTCCTGGTCACATAAGGCTTCAGGGTTTGAACTAGGGAAAATGAAAAGCTTTCTGTGTTGGCTGGCTGTATAATTTATTGGCTATTGGGGAAGTGGACTCTAGACCTAGCCTTGCAGTTATTTAGCAGAGCAAGGAGGTAGGCACCATTGAAGAAAATGTCTGGAGCAAGGACACTTCTTTGATCTCAAGAAGCCAGCATGTTAGGAATGAGATCTTAGAAAAGTGCAGCAGACCTGTATTTGGAAGGGAAATTATATTTTTCTGTAGTAATGGGGCCTGCATACTGCATGGAAAATTGTTAAATAAAGAGCTATTTCTCTCTCTCGTTTTTCTTCTTCTACCCTACCACATTCTATAGTCATGCTCTTTCCCATTCTGTAAGTTCCCTAAGCCTGAGTAATGCAAAATTATCTCCTCTGGTTTTGGATTCCAAATGTGGTAACATTGTAGGAGTCACACCACTATCTTTTGCTTGAAGGATGTAAAACAGTTGTGTCAAAGCTGACAGCCAGATGCTGCTCACTCACTCACGCTTTCCTCTCTGGAGAGGTTGCTCACCATTGGGAAACTTCTTGCCTTTAAGCTTCTTTTTCCTACACTGTGAAATAGGATTGGGAGGATAAAGTCAGTGAATTATAAACAATCATCTTTGATTTACCTGATTGCCTTCATAGAATTAACTGTGGAGAGTAATCCTTGGTGGGAGCACTAGATATTTTCAAACATTAAGAAGTGCTAAATACATGCAGCAAGGTCAAATCCAAGATTGATTCTGATCCCTCTGGCTGCTGCTACTAGCATAATATTAAAATCCACCAAAGGCTAAAGCCAGCAGTCAACATTTAATTTGGTTTAAGTGTAAGAAAAGATATGAAAGGAATGGGAATTTCCTTGGATACCAAAGTTTTATGCTGTCAGGTCAACTGGTGCTGGAAGCTGGCACACTTCATTTTCTGTTTTACTTGAACAACTTGTAGGCACCAGCAGCTGGAAACCTCCTGTGACTCCATTCACCAACAGTTTGGCACTGGGGTGGAGGGAGGAAGTACCCTCAATTTAGAAGGAATTAGGAGCCAATTGCCCACCACTTATTATTCTCTGTATATGTGGCTTCCATACCTTTATTTGCATCTGTACAAATGCAGTCACACTTGGCTGTTTGTAGTACATAGTGCCTTGTGGTGAACTTATCAGGTGTTGCTATTAATTAGGATTAAAAAAAACCCAAAACAAAAAAAAAAACCTCAAAACAAATCCATTAAATGGACTGGATGTGCCACGCTTTATTAAGTCAGCACCAAAGAAACCAGCCAAAAATTTCCATAAATTCAGGTAGAAATAAAGAAACAAGTGTAGTTTGTATAGGTATATAGGAGTGTTTTATAATTGCAATCAGCCTTTTTTATTTTTTTTTCATTCTGAAGACTAAAATTCTGGTGGAAAGATGGGATTATTCACAATGCTACAAGGAAAGTAGTTCTGGGAAAGAATTCTCTTGATGTGGTAAATTAAAGCACTCCTCAGTGTTCAGAAGAAAATGCTCCCTGGCAGGTGGTAGAGATCTAGAACAAATCCAGGGTTCTGGAATAAGATACTCAGCTGCTTCAGAGCTACCACCATGGCAGTTCTTTCCAGAGGGAGGTCTTGCTCCTGTGATTACCAAAATGTTTTTTGGTCAGGGATCACGTGTCTGTGTGTAGCTTTGATGAGAACACTGCTACACAGGGTCTAAATTCAAGTCTTTGCTAAATTTTATTGGGTGGGAAGGATTGAATGTGGTGTTATCCTGTTCCTTATCTCAAGTAGTGCATGGAAATGTTTCTGTAGATATGAAGTATAAATTTATTTCTTTCTGAGGGCTGTTCTTTGTCATAATCTGTCATAAGATAACAGAGATCATGTGTTTGAATCGGAAAAACCTTTCCCAGGCTTTTTCCATTTTCTGTGTGAACACACAGGAGAGGGTGGAGTGAGAATAATAATGTAGCATGTGTGTCTCTGGCTTGAGGGCCTGTGCTCTCTAGCTGCCTTCATCCAATTCCTAAAGTAGGTTTATCTAACAGTCCTATTTTATTTCAGAATGAATTCTGGAGTGTTTTATGTCTCATGTTAAAGGAATGTTAACAAATACAGTTTTTATTGAAGCTTTTTATGAATGCTGTTCTCTGTCACAGTTTTTGAGTGAATCATGTGGCCTGGCCTCTAATATTTCTGTTTAATTATTATTCCCCCCCACCCCCCTTCCCTGTATCTGTCAAAGACCAAATTCAACTGTGGGTATGAAGGATTTTTTTGATTATTTCTACTAGCAAAGGCAGAAAACCCTAATTTGTTTCTCTTAGTTGAGATTAATTTGTTACTTCTCAGTAAGATGATGTTGCTGACCCTAATTAGTAAGGTAAAAATCAAATAATGTTTTGTTTTTTCATTGTTTCAAAGTGTTGCAATGTACTAAAACTTTGATGTAGGCTTCCCTCTCCTTGACCAGTTCTCTGTTATGATTATGATGGTCACCACGTGTGACAAAGGTTTTCATAAATCAGCTTTTGGTAAATCTAGCACTGCTGGGGTGGGAACTTCTATTGTGGAATTACTGGAGTTTCTTCTATTTCTTTATCCTGTCATGAGGAGTTAAAGATTTACTTGCATAGCAGAAATAAATTAAGCAGAGGAGCATATGTAGCCACAGGACTTGTAGATATACAGTAAGTCACATAGATTTGCAATCCAATTCCATCTGCTTGTTGTTGACTGCACTGTGCTAAGCAGTAAGATGACACCCCACAGTAGCTCTAGACTTAGGACATAGCAGGCCTGCTGGTAAACAAGTTTTTAATTATCTCATTCTCATGCTTTGTTTTCCACTGCCACCTCATTTTTCAGGAGCATGCTTAGGATGTAATTTTATTTTGGTTCTTGTACAGTTCATGATGAAGAGCTCATGTTTTTGGTCTGTAGGATGTTGCACTAAGGCTATTGCAGATACTGTTTGTATTAGAAATGCTGTTGCACTGGGGGAATTGTTAGCCCAACAGTTATAGCACTTTTGAATACCTTTCTAAACTGTACATTTTTTGAGTGAATGGTGACTTCAGGGACGTCTGACTCCCAGAAAGAAGTCAAGAAATAAAATTCATCTAAATTGAAAGAACCAGAGTCTAGAGTCTAACCTCCACATAAAACAGCTGAAAAAAAACCTTGTGGTTTTTTTTTGGACACGCTTTCGTATTGATTTGTAAGAAAACACAAGCAAAAGATAAAAACTCTACTGCATTTATTCCGCTACATTAAAGAAATTCTGTTTAGATGTAAAATTAAATGCTTCCATTGGGTGACAGTACTGATTCCAGCTTCGCAGATTTATGGAAGTGTATTCTGGCTCACATAAAACTATCCAGTTGAACATCTGACAGTTATTTCTTTTCTTTTTAAGTTCATTCCTATGAAAATATATCTCCAGGGAGACATGTTTATGAATTTGGGATCTTTCTGAGATGAGACTCTGCATTACATTTTAAATTTGCACAAATTGTTTTCACAACAGTCTTTTGCATTTATTTCAAACGAGTAAATATTCCTTGAGCTGAGTATTATGCTCTGGATCCTGTGAAATGCAACTGTGCATTTGTTTATTGTGTGCTACAACACACTTGAGTGATCTTGAAGTTTATCAGGTTTTGCCTCACTCGCTTTTACTGAGCATCCATGGATTCCTTATCCAGACACAGAAATGTTTTCATACTGTACTTCTACAGGATTTGGGGATTATTTACAAAGGTCTTTAAAATCCTTGATTTTTGGGAGAGGCAACCCTCTGTAATTCTCAGAAACAAGCCACTCCTGTGAAACCATGAGAAACACTTTCCCTTAACCCCAGTGCTTTTTATGTCTTAAAGCAATAATTTGTCCTCTCGCTAGTAAAGAATGAGTAGGGCTTTCATAATTTGGTAACACTCAGGTATGATTTGTTCTAGTCTTTTCCTGACAAATAAAGGCACTCAGGAGCTTACAGGACTCTTGTATAACAGGTAAAATGTTAGAGCCATGCAGTTTTGTGCCTGTCTTCTGGTAGAAGATCAGAAATCTAGTTCTCAATGTGTAGTAATAGCTCTTCTCAATGAGGAGAATGAGGTTTTGTTTTTGGTTTTGAGGTACTTTCATCCCCTTACCTATAAAGAGTGCTTGAGAGCTAGCAGCTGGCTGCTACTACTACTATGGACTATTTTTTAAATATCATGATATTCCCACGTTTTTAAATGTTTGTTCATTTCCCATATTAATTTTCTGTATTCTCTGGGATGCAAAGTGCATGGCATGAAATGTGGTCACTAGGTTATTGCTGTTAAGTTATTTGAGATGGTTTGATAGAGAATTAACTCAGTGTGGCCAGTTTTCAGACGCTTAAATCTTTAATATTCCTTGCATAATTTTTTTTTCAAATACTTTCTTTGTATAATTTAACTGTAGCTATGTCTAGACATATTTCCTGGATATGGCTAAACAATTTTGAAGGTAAATTATGACCTGGGTTTTTTTGCACTTTCACACAAACATAGTATCATTCCATTATGTACGCTAGGAGAAATGGGAACTGCAGACATCTGCAATACAGTTTTCATCGAATTTGCAAACTTCTGCCCCTTTGTAAAATTAGTTATTTCCCTGAAATGTTTTCCAGCCTTAACTTCCATTTGCAATCAATTTGTGCAGTGCACTCATAGAATACATTTATATTGTTCCTGCTTGTACCCAATAGTTCTAGTTTGAAAAGAAATTCATAGGACTTCTCCCTTTATGCTTTACTATCTTCTAGGTTTTAATATGTTCATTCTATTTGCCTTAAGGTCCTCTTTTATAAGGCTGTTCTTCAAAGCACTTGTTTCTTGCTCACAGAAAATTCTGTCTGTACTCCCTTTCTTGGAAGATTCTGTGGTGTTAACCTGAGAATCATTTAGGTTGGAAAAGGCCTCTGAGATCAAGTTTGGCGTGTTCTGTTTACGTTTCATAAAAGGCAGCTGCTTTGTCCAAATCTTCAGCCAGCAGTTCCATTTGTAATGCAAATTCACCTGAGCTTCAGAATGGTTTTTTTAAATATACGTTCAGACTTCTTTGCAATACAATGTTCCACTACCCCACTTCAATCTGTTACTGTTCTTTGTGTAGCTGCCTGCTCTTTCATTACTAGTTTCTCCTGCTTCTCTTCAGTAGATGGTTGAAGTGCTGCTCTCTTCCCCTGAGAGCAGCCTAACTTCCCTAGAAGTTGTAGGAGATGATGTCTTTATTTTTGGATAGGTGAAGGGAGGAACTAAGATTTTGCTATCTCTGTACAGGGAAATCTTAGGGCTTCAGTGCTTAGGGGGTGAGAATTCAAATTTATGACTAAGAGACAAGCAAATGAAAGTGCTAGTAATGTGTTGTCTTAAGTAATTTTTAAGAACTGTGTGCCTATTTCTGTTCTTACGAAAACCTTAGTCAACACTTCTTAATCAGATGAGCTTTTTTGTTACTTTTGTCACTATTTGTATTTTGTGTTGTGAGTAAAAACTTTTGAATGCAGATGGTACTATTTGTTTGAGTGAACATGGGAAGTTGTAGTGGCTTTTGTTATATCTGATGTTTTGGCTTTTTTCCCCCCGGGCTTCTGATCAGGTAAAAGTTACTGAGGGTTTTCAAAAGCACTCCAAAAGTTAGTTATATTGGTTGGTCATCATCTGCCAGATTCCTACTTAGAAGTATCCCTACACAGTTACCTTGTGTGGGACCTCCTCCTTAGTTGTCCATAAAATGAAGAAACATTGCAGTGAGATAAATTTTGATTTGAAGTGCTTCCCTAAAGGTATAAAACATTTATTTTCACTAAATGAGATTTGCACTTCTTTCTAAATGTGCAATGTGCAGTGTTTATACTTTAAAGTATTTTTGTTGGTTTTTGGTTTTTTAAATGTACTGTTTCTTTTCTCATATCTGCATCTTTAATGTTCTAAGCTACTGATAATTTTAGTTGTAAAGTATCCTGGTTAAAAAAAATATTTAAAAAGTCCCTCATTCTTCTTTCAGAATGATGGAATTTTGATAAGACTTGCAGCAAACCATAGATTTTCTACAATTCATTTTTAAGGCCAAACTGTCCAGAGGCAGTCTGTTTCAGTATGTTTGCAACTAAAATTTTACCTAACTTAGGTACCAGAAATAGGCAAACTGAGACAGCAGGCTTGTTTTGGGCTGCATTACTTGTTTTTTGATACTGTCAGCCTGGTCCTCACTCCAGAGCATAAGCTCAGTAATTTTTTTGTAGCTTTTTCATCTTCAGTGTGCTGTCTGCCAAGCTCAGGGGAAGTAACAGGTTCACACTGGAGCCAAGTCCCTGTAGGTGTGAAAGATTTCCCCTGGTACCAGGAATCTTCTCAGAGTTGCACTTGCATGGCATTCCTGTGGATTGTGAGAGCTGTGGAGTGATATTATACACCTGCCCTTATGGTATATTTGCCTTCCCTTCCTCTACTCTTGACTGCTTCTTAAATGAGTTATGAAACCAATTTTTCTTTAAATCAGAGAAATAAAATTTTACAGCTGTTATGGCTAATTTTCAGTTGGAGACAGTATTCCTTCTGGAGCAACAGATTCCTGTTGAGATGGAATCCCTTGTAGCTGGTACCAAACTAAACTTAAATAGCTTCCTGCTGTGGGTAGAAGGTTCGCTTTGGAGTTTTAAACCTTAATTCCATACTTACACATATGAAACTCCATTCTAGACTGCATGATCATTCTATATTTGCTAGTTGATCATTCTGCTTTTCCAAGAGACAGGTTTTTCACTTTTTTCTGAAGCTCCAGTGGATAAGATGGTTGCCATCTAAAGCATACACAGAATAGCAATCCTTCTCTAATAAGTTTTAATTTTTGGATGTGTGTGTAAAGTGGTATGTGAAAGGTCAAATGACCTTACCTAACAATAGGACTTAAAAATGTGTGACTGAAAAGAAAACTGTCCAAGACGTCAACATTCTGTCCTTCTTTGAAGCAATATATACCTCTTAAGTATGACCTACCTTCTAGTGTTCTTCGCAGAATATACTAAAAAATGTGTATATGGCACAGCAAATAGGAAAACAGTGTTTCTTTTTTTCAGAGAGACTTTCCTAGTAAACAGTCTGTGACAAATTCCTGATGGTTTCTGCAGGTAGATTTTCTAGAATGAAGAGCTGTTTTCAGCCACATTCTACAAAATGAAGTATTCAAAGATTGTTGTCATTTTTTTTCCCTTTCCTTTTGCTTATTTTTCCTGCCACCCAGAGTTAAGCAGACAATATTTTCTGAAATTGTAATTGAGTCAGACAGTTGTGGCTGACAATTTCACAGAGGTTGCGCATTTGGCAGGTTATTTATTTGTCTCTCAGGCTGGATGTACCTGACTATGCAAGTGCTGTGAGCAGATGCAGAGGTGGGAGTGTGATGGGCAGGGTGGTGCTTGTTTAAGTACCACGGACAGGGACCCCTCCACACGTGTCCAGACCATCCATGACTTCATCTGTCAGGAGTTTTGTATGTGGGCAGTTCAGCACAGCCTTGACCCTTTTGCAGGCATCATTCTTCATCACTTGGTGCTTTTGAAAGAGCTGTTTTTCCTGTGAATCCATGTCCTAAAGCTCTTGGTATTCCACAGTGTATGCCATTGTACCCCTTTTCCTCCATTTGACAGTAGACTGTGCACACTTACCACTTAATTGTCCTCTTATGTGTTCTTCATCTGACTTGAGCAGATTTCAAAAACAGACTGAGGGTGTTCATAAAGCTGACTTTCCTTGTTTACCATTCCATGGATTAAATTTCAGCTTTACCTAACTTTATTCCTGTTGTAATATTGAAATTCTGCCTGAATCAACTGTGTATGTCTTAGAAGATATTGCATTGGTTTCTCAGCAAAATCAAATAGAAGGGTTCCTTTTTAACTGTATGGGGGAATGATAATCAGGACACCCAATTCTAAAGAATACCAAAATGGACCAGTCACTGAGACCATTTCATGAGTTAGTTGGTGAATCATTCTGCCAAATGAAGTTTAGGTTGCATCCTGCATGGCTCAGTTGGCATCATCTGCTACCATCAGAAAGTGGCAATGGGACACAACCCACTGACATTGTCCAATGTGTGCTGTGCTGCTCAAGTAATCCAAACAGGAAATTTGGAAAGGCAGTATAAAAATCTGTATTTGAGCATTGTGAATACTAATCCTTGACCCACTAAGGATTTGCTTTTCTAGATTTACTTTTCTTCCCTTTCTACATATTATTAATAGTTTGGTTTGAGTGTTTAGTTGTCTCTATTTTAATTGCATACAATGTTCTAACACCTGGGGAATTGATTAATTTTTAATGTTTTAATCTGGACCAGAATAGTCTGAAGGAGGTTCTAGAAAACATCTGGCAAGGATCTTTTGGATCTTTTATCAACCTTCCCAGTCTCCCCAAAGCTTATTTCTTTCACTTTATTTGAACAAAGAGCTTATAGGATACTAAAAGATAGGAACTTTTAGTGTTTGCAGGTTTCATTCTCTAATATAGCTTATTGTGCAACTGATCTCCCATCTCCCCAAATCCACAGCTGATTTTTCCTGGGGGATGGACTGTACTCCTTTAGACTCTTCAGGAACTACTGTTTCACAAAGAATGGAAAACTTCTCTGGCCTAATGGACTGAAATGAGATTTCTTGACCGTTTAAGGAGGTGGCTGATTAAGACCACAGAGGCACCTCCTTAGGTGGTCGTTGCTTCACCCGAGCACACGTGTGCTGCTCACAGTGGGTCCTTTGAGCCTGTTGCTGTGTTCTCTGTTAAGCTGCTAATGTGGTGTCCCTCCTTTGGCTCACTTGGAACTCGCCAAGTTTCTTTTGGACATGCTTCATTTTTTCTGCTGGAACTGGTGCATCACTGCTATTAACTGGTTCTCTTCCTTCCTAAGTGAAGTGATGGCTGAAGCCCAAGCTCTGCTACTTCATGTGTTGACAGTTCCAATACTTGGAATTATGCGGAGGCACACAGATTCTCAGTCCTGGTAACTAAATGGTAGGACATGGGAGTTATGGAATCAGAATTTTGGAAGTTAAGCCAGCCTTCTTTCTCCTTGCCAGTTGTTGTGAAAACATATTTGGGTAGCTGTGAAAAACAATGGCTAAATAGGAAAAAGCCTTTTCCTATGCAGGAAAGTTCATGTATCAATAAATATTTAGTTTCTGAACATAGCATTTCTTTTCCCTGAAACTTAGTTTTATAATCTGCTGCTTGGAAGAATACGTTATTTATTGAGAACACCTGCTTTGAAAAGCTTAGTTTTTTACAATAACTGTGTTGTAAGAACTAGCTAAACACACAGAGAGACAAAATTATGTATGAAGAAGAGCCTAGCCACTACTTTTAATTTCATAGTTGGCTGAGTCAGTAAAATTAATAGCAGCTTTAACAGCTTTATGAGAAAAGTAGGAGGAGTAAAATCAAATGCTGTTTGATTTCACAGCCATTTGAATCTAGTAGTGAAGTTGATGAAATGGAAATTTGATGAGGTACAAACATCTCAGAATCATGTTTCATGCTGAAGCTGCGATGGCAGCAAGAATTCTCAGCTTTCTGACAGTACATGTGTCCTCTTCAGCACATGCTTTCCAGAGGAAAAAACTAAGCTGCTTTTTCTTCCTATATATATTTACTGCCCTGAGCTGGGAGCCATGTCAAGCATACATCTGGGATGTGTTTGTAATTGCACTGAATGTGAAACTACTTACAGTGAGTTTTCTCATCTCTATATCTTCACAAAAGACACCTTTAAAGGGCAGGAAAAATCATGTCTTATTTCAAGGATGTTAGCCTACTGCAAATACAGCTGAAAACTTGGGTTGCATTTGTAACCCTGGTAGAAGCAGCAGTTAAATGCCATTTAGGGACATCTCAGAATGTAAACAAAATATCACTGAGTATGGAAATTATTCATTATTCAATTTAGGTAGGATTAATACATTAGAAGATTGTTCTTTGGGTAAGTATCTTACTAGCCTATAAGGAGGCTAGTGATTGTAGGAGCTTCCTCCTCAAAGTGCTGGTCTTGTGTTCAGTCATCTCTCTGAAGTGTGGCCTCAAGTTGCCTTAGTCTTTTTTTCTTTTATAATTTTTTTTGTTGTGTGGTTTGCATCTTTTATGGTAGGACACCCATTAGTTGCAATAGTAGCCTTGCCAAATATGTATGGAATTCTGTAGAATCTGTGGACTGTACAATGAAGTGAATTAAAATGGCTGTTAAATAGATTGGGGAGGAGAATTCCATAGAGAACATTCATTTTCCTTTGGCTTTCCAAATAATGTGGGTTCCTGGAGTTGGGATTATATGTCTATAGGTAAAGCTGTAGCATGCAGAGGACAGAAAAAATAAGAAAGCAACGGAGAGAGAAAGCAAGAAAAGAGCTAGAGTATAACAGCAGCAAGGACAAATGAGTGATTTTTCCATTTCAATTTTCATCCCTTTGTTCTTTTATTTTGACTTTCATGGTCTTCTTGTTTTCCAATTGTCACAAAATTTATAGTATTAGAAGCAAATATAAAAAAGCCACAAACCCTAGGCTTTTAGTATGTTGTACAGTAAGATTAGTCTAGAGCTGCAGGAACTGTCCTGAATTACCAATACTGAACTTGCACTGATTCATTTCTACATTTTCTTCTTTTTTAAAAAAAAAACCTTTTCTAGAAAAATACATAACAGAAATAAATTTGTAATTTTTAATTTCACTCAGGTGATTAGTAATAAAGCTGATTTTTAAAAATTTCTTGGAAGACAATTGAGTCTTAATGATCTATGTAAGATTAAAAATACAGGAGCAAACAATCTGGTATTTGCTGGTAGTGGACTGATGCTGTAGAGTTGAGGGGAAATAGAAATATATTTGTATGTATGTGTGTATGTATATACACTGGTCTGTGCTTTTAAAGAGCACGCTTTACTTTGAGCAAAGTCAAATGGATTTCAGGGGTGGAGCTGCCAGTGCCACCTGTACTAAGGGTTTTGTGACCCTTTCCATTTTAAGGCTTAACTCTTGATTGCTTTGACTTTTGCCAAAGTTCAATTCAGACACATTTTTCCATGCCAGATTTCTGCTTTGGGTTGAATTTTTTAAAAGTTTCAGGCAAAGCAGTTCTGTTCCAAGAATAAGGCTAGTGAAAACTATGCTGCTTTGCTTGTGTGAGAATATTCTGGTGCCCTTCTTTGATGCTCCAGTGCCCCCAAGCTCTAAAGCAAGGATTTGAAATTTGGCAATAATTCAGCCTTTGTGTCGAGGATGTGCCTTTTGCCTCCCTGTAAAAATCCACCCAAATTTCCAGACCAGTTTACAAGGCTTTGAAAGATTGCCATTTGCTTGGGCTTAATAGGAATTTCTTAAAACTTCACAGTAAGCTTCCTTTAGATTCTGTTCACACTGGGAATGCTCCAGGCAGAGTAGAGCTGCATATTTCATCCAACTTCTGCTAGGAGTTGTGACGGCTGGGTCTGAGTGCTGACATTGAGCTAGGAGTGGGCAGCATTGTGTCTTCTATCACCCCTGCCTATTCCCATGTCCTGTTTCTTCTCCCTGGTGACGGACCTGGGCCCTCTGGAGAAAGAAACTGTTTCATTCATCTGAAAGAGCATGACAGATATGGAGGAGAAGAATTTGGGGAGTGTGTGTGTGTCTGGTTTATACCATTCCTTTGGTCACAGAAAATGTGTGTATCGTACTGGCAAAGCAATACTTCCTTTTCTGCTGAATGTTCAGTTTGATTTTGTTGCAGTTAAACCTCAGTAGTTGAGTGGGTATCAAGGTTTGAATGAACTTATCAATTAAAAAAAAAGTGAGACTCAAATGTCAGTACAGGAATGTTATTTAGAGGGCAGAAATCAAAAGCTTGCTTTTTTTCAAATGTTGATGTCTGACTCTGATGTTTGCAGTGTAGCCTCCAGCTTCATCACAAGTGTTGTGTGTTTTGTCCAAGAGGCAACTGTTTGACTGGAATGGGGAAAGGAGCCTATTCTGAAGATGAGTCCAGGATTTGTAGGAGTAAAGGTTATGTATTCAACTGTTAGGGAAGTTGAAAAATGTGAAGTGAAGAAAGCCGAGATTTGGGGAAATAAAAAAAAGTCTTTGTGGCTAAGACAGTCCAGTGTGCTTCATGAATTGTGTGCTGTCTGTGCTCAGTTGTGGTGTTTCTGCAAGAGGCACTCAAGTGACTGGCTGTTCCTAGGTGGCTGCTCAGACTCTGTGTTGTGGCTGGCTTGAGTACTTGTATTCACTTGCAGAAATGCAGAACTGCAAGTGAACTCAGTGCGAGCTGAACC
Source organism: Sialia sialis (assembly GCA_009812075.1). NCBI lineage: Eukaryota > Metazoa > Chordata > Aves > Passeriformes > Turdidae > Sialia > Sialia sialis. The sequence goes on from VRYO01001865.1 coordinate 3,083,688, forward strand.
TCCTGTAAAATCCTGTATTTCACTTAAGACAGTAAAACCCAGCTCAGAGTATGTGAAGTTTGACATCTGGAGCCAGGGAGCCTTTTAATTGAATTAACCTAGTGCCTCAATTGCCAGTTTTACAGGTGAAGGACTGACTTGTCCCATCCCTGTAGAAAGACTTGGGGAGAAACTGGTTTCCTTTGTTGCAGGTCTGGAAAATAACATGCTGTAAATAGAGCATATAAACCACCTCCCTTGACCAGGGATGAAACAAAGCACTGAAAAATATGCCATACTTCTATCTTTCATGCCCTTTTTTTTTTTTTACTATATACATAAATCTATTTCATACTTATCCAAAAAGAAAATCTCAGTATCTTAGCTCTTGAATTCAAATTTTCCACTTTGAATTAGCAGTCCAAATTTGTAAACACTGAGAATAATATTAAAATGCAAGTTTAATTTGCAATTGCCCTTTAATTCTCTTCAAAATCACAGTCACTTGACCTTAATAGTAGTTGAATAAAGTGTTAAGATGATTCTCCTCCTCCTCTGTTTACTATGAAGGTGGAAAGCATCCTTTTTTAAGCTGTTTACTGCCTCCTCACCATGATAAATTTCCCCTTTGTAAAGCTGCTTCAAAAAGACATCTTTTTTCAATCCCCTTGTAAAGACAGCCATTACCTGAAGTTTCCTAGGGAAAAAAAAAAAAGACTTTTGAAGTTTTTTGAAAGTGACAGTGCTACAACAAACAAGTGACTGTGTGTTTGTGGAAAGTCTGACTCTCAGAGTGAAATGATTTGCTGCTAAGGTTTAGTCAATTTAATGCTTTGGAAATAATTTGTTGGAGAGTCTGTAGCAGTGGAGAGTTTTGGGTTGTGGTTTTTTGTTGTTTCTTCTTTTTTTTAATTCTTTTTCTTTCTTTTAAGGTGGAGGTGTAAAAGACTTTTTTTTTTTTTTTTTTGTTTGCTACTTTAAGCTAAAGTAGTCAAACTTTCTTCCTTGTTTTGTGGATAGTTTTCTCAGGGTGTCTGCTGCCTCTGAACCAGTAGCTTTCAGATGGCTCCTTTGAAAGCTTCAGCATAAACAAGGCATTTGACAAGATGTACAAGATGCAGTAGTTTTGGGAGAAAGATGGGAATTTTGACTGGCTCAAGGCACATATATCTCCTTAGGGGAACTCAGCTGCTAAGAACAACACTCTTATTTGCTTAGCTGTGTGAATCTACTTGCTAGTGGACAATTGTTTTGTGTTTTGTTGTCTTTCCCCCCCAAGATTTCTGTTTACTTGTGTACTCTTCCATGTGTGTTTTGAGCTGTGCTTTGAAGTTGGGCAGCTAGCTTTAAACAAAAGTTGTTACCATGCCCTGCATGGGATGCAGCTTGACTTTAGCAATCTGTTGGGTCAGTGATGTGGTTTAGAGTTAATAAAATGCTGTTCTTTGCTTGTCTTGGCATTGGTTTGTGTAGGATTAAAATTGAAAAAAATCATCACACTGGGTATGTTGTATAAAAGGCAAGTCAAATGTGATTAGAATGTGACTTAAGGGCTGTGCAGCAATTATTCTTTGGCCAGGCATCTGTCTTGATACATGAGATGAAGTTTGAGGTATCCTCTCTTTTTTTCCTTTGTCATCTTCCTTTTCCTCTTCCCTACTCCCCCTAATAATCTAAGGAATTTCTGAAAACCCAGAACATTGTGAGCATTTGGTTTCCTACATAAGTCACTGTAGTATATTCTACTTCAGAGTACCTAAAAAAAATAATTTAAAATGCATATTTTGTCATTTTTGAGCATTGTTTTTCAGTAAGAAGGTCCAAATGCTACAATTTTACTTTACTTTCTCAAATTTATACTGGTCTGTATTCTTTTATGTTGATCTTTATTTTGAGATTAGGGCACAAAATGAGTAGATTCTGAAAGGCAAAGGCAAACAAAACTGCAGACAACCAAATGAATTTGTATACATTTACATGAACAGTAAATTAGCTATGAGTATTCAACTCTTATTTCAAACTAATTTGGAAAAGTAACTAAAATCTGATTAACAAGACTGCTGTATTAAATGGGTTTAATGTGTGATCATTTACATGAAGTATGTGAACTGTTTCTGAATGTTTTGCTCTTCTGTCTTGTTTTTGACAGCAACTGGAATTAGTGGAACCCAGTGGCTGGATCCATGTTCCTCTAACAGATACTCACAAGAAGCCCATTCGCACCTTTATGATCCAGATTGCTGTTCTGGCAAATCACCAAAATGGAAGAGACACTCATATGAGGCAAATCAAAGTGTACACCCCTGTGGAGGAGAGCTCCATTGGTAAATTTCCCAGATGTACAACAATTGATTTCATGATGTATCGCTCCATCAGATAAAATTTCCTCATGAGGAATAATAAAGGTATTTTCTCATGACCATAACATTGATAAAGTATTCAGATACTTAAAGAGCAGGGTTTACTTCAGTGTAATTATATCTTTATGTTTGTACTTTGTACAATTTGAAATAAAAGATAATTTTGTGTTATGTATGTTGTAGTCTGTAATTTTGTTTCTTTTTCTAGGGGTCTGAGTGTTATTTCACTCTCTGAGAGGAAAAAATCAATATGGGCACTCTTAAAAGAATGTATTTGACTAGGTGGAAATCAATAATTAATTTGATATAATACAGGTATTTTGAGGGATGATTTCTTCCCCTAATGATCATGCATGGAAATAGTTTATTCCTCTACCTAAAAATTGCTCTTTGAAAAGCTGCTCCTCTTTTTGAACAGACATGATCTAAAGACATTACCAGTAGTATTTTGCCATTGCTTGTGCTAATGTGTTGTGCCCTTTTCTCTAGAGCTTTATTTTTGCTCAGTGGCTGTGTGCATGGATTTAGCCTTCTTTGTAACTGCAAAGTAAATCATAGAATTACAGAATATCTCCAGTTGGAAGGGACATTGAAAGATCATCAAATCCAATTTGTTGCTTCTTGCAGGACTACCTAAAAATAATCCATATGACTAAATGTTGTCCTGATGCTCCTTGAACTGTAACAGGCTTGGTGCCATAATCATTTTCCTGGGGAGCCTGTTCCTAGTGACTGATAATGCAATGAAGATGACAATGACATGAAGAAAACCAAATGTTTGCAATTTATTCAACATAGTATATACATTAGTCTAGATACACTGAGTGTAGGTCATTTAGGACATGATAGTAGCTGTTTAAAATACGTGATTTAGGAATGCTTTGGCACCCTACAGCAATGCAAAAATGAATGTAGTGGTCCAATGCACCTTCTAAAGTACTGGGAACTCAAGTTTACACAAGTAATCTCATGTTCAGGGCACAGAATTCTTTTAATGTGTGCTTTAAAGTGAAAGGCATTGCAAGGAAAATGTGTGCTCTATCTATTTGCTGTGAGTAGGAATATTTAACACCTCTACTAATGTCTCATAATCTAATCACTAGTTATTTAAACTTTAAAATATGGAGTAGATTTTAGAAAGAGAGGTTGTTGAAGGTTTCTTTTAAAATGTTTGGTACTGATCAAACCCATTCTTCCTCATAGCACCATGAAAGATGATGGTCAATCCAGAGTAATCTCAGCCAAGGAAAACTTTTGTCACTCCTCTTAATTGTGAGCAAGGAAAGGCTAATAATAGTGAAGGCTCATGAAACAATGATACATCATCCTGCAGAGGAGAAAGGAGATGAAATGGAGGAAAATGGGTATGTTGTCAAAAAAGGGAGAATATTTAACAGTTGAATTTTGTTTTATATACTTGATGAAGTTGTTGTTGACTGAAAATTTTAATCTGTGGCTGAATTCCACAGTACTCAGGAGGGCTATTAAACACGGCATTTCCTGATAAAGAATCTTGTAGAGAAGTGCATGACTAGTTTGGGGTTTCTATTTCAATGTGGATTCAGTCATTTCAGGAGGACCTTAATGGCACTTTACCTTTCCCTGTAGAGGATGGATCATATGCAGAATTCCTGTTCAGCAGAAGCTGGCTGAGCTTGTGCCTCTCACTAAATCTGTCACTTCAGTGAATTTTCTTGTATAGTGTCAGGGAGTTGTACATTCCTATTCACTTACTTGAAGCCAATTATGGATTCTTGATGTCCGCTTCATATTCTTCTGTTTAAAAAAACCAAACAAACAATAAACCTCTCCTGGATTTATCTAGTTACTTTTGATAAGCTTTGGATTGTTTTTAAGAAAGGAGATTATTAGGCATGGAATTTTCCTGGTTTTCTCCTAGAATTTAAGATGGCAGTTATCCATCCTAGCTTTGCATCATCAAGCTACTGTTTCCTCCTTAAGGATTCTACCATAGATAATTCTCTGGTAATTTTGTGCTTTGGGCAGTAACATTTATCTTTTCATACATGTCACTCTGCAAGTGCAGACTAATACTGCTCTGTGCGAAACATTATCCAGTAAACTAAGAGCAAGCCTGTCAGCACAGTTTTGTTCTTATTTCTGTCCTGCCATCAGTAGGCATCTTTTTTGATCTTTATAGAGCTATTCTAGCTTTTATTGATTTTTATTTTTTTTTTCAGGACATCAATGCTCATATAGGATAGGGACCAGCATTTGTATAAAAAACTTGGAATTGTTATTTCTGACAGTGTCATTGAATAAGCTGAAATATAGCTTGACTACTTATCCTGCTCTTCTGAAATCACTGAAGATTGTGTTCAAGTTGTTTGAAGAACCCAGGATGCCCATGGTACACTGGGTTATGTCAAGCTTTACTGTTGGGGAAGGTATCTGTACTTACTTGGAAACAAGTGCAGTGGCCATTCTAAATCCATATGAAATCTTTTCTCTGTTGTTTTGCAACAATTGTAGATATTTTGCATTGCACTGGTATTTAACATCTGTGGACGTGCATTTGGTTTTCAACATTTTTGGCACTTGGTCACATAAGGTTGCTGATTTTTAAGTGATGAGATCCTAGATGAGCGTGTCTGAAAATAAAGCAAGTTGCTGCCTTTGTGTATGAATACAGTACTTAGTATTTGCATTGGGATAAACAAACTGGGCTGCCAAGTCATTCAGGAAGTTTCTAACATGTATGTTTTGTTTAGCTGTTGCTTCTTTTCCTTGCTCGTTGTTTTCCAGGCAGTTGTCTGGAATCTTATCACTTTCTCTTTTTCTCTTGTATAAGAAGCACCTGATAAATATCAAGTAGTACAAGTAATATTGGAATAAAAGACAAAATGGGAGATGTATTTGTCCTGGAAAATCATGACTTGGCAGTTATCTGACTCGTCACTTTGAATAGTAGTAATTTAGGGGATTTAAAAACTTTTTTTTGGAAGATCACTAGGCCTTTCTGCCTCACAGAAAGAAATTTGATTCCCAGTGCAAGTGTAAAAACCATCCTTTCAATGAAACTTTAGCTTATTTCTTTGCAGCCACTAAGAAGAGGGAGGTAACTGAGTGGCCAGGATCTTGAGGAACTGTTGAAATGTAGGACTGTACCTGTGTTTTGACTAAGTCATGTCTGTGTGTCTTCTTAGCACCACAGTGTAAATAAAAAAGGCAGATGGCAGGAGAGGGAGAAAAGAGGTATTTGCTGCTCCTTGTTTCTAAAATGGAGAACAGCAAAACATTTATATTTTGTTTAAATTCACGTAGGGAATCTCTGGCAGAGCTGGAAGTTGAAGCCATATCATCACTTTCTATCTTCCCTTTCACAGTGAAGCTGATTTTTCAGATAATGATCCTGTTTCAAAGACAAATTTTTCAGTAATGCAATTTCTGTATGTAATTCCATTTAAAAGTTTAAGCTGTATTTTGGGTTTTGCTGTTCTGGTTTAGTCTGTAGGGGAGATGCTTATGCCAGCACTTTGACTGCAGATGCACCACTGAAACTCTTCAGCTGAGCCTCGGTGCTTGTTCTTACCTCTCTGAAGTGAGTCTTACTGTTAGTACTTGTTTTTCTTCATCTGTGTTAAAACACTTTAAGGGAAGTAATTGAAACATTATTTAGGCTTGAAATCTGTTTATGTGTTAGAGACGGCCAGATGTTGAGATTGCCAGTGCTGATTAGCAAAAACTCATGAGCTTGGGCATAATGAATGAAGTGGTGGAAAAGAATGAAGGACCATGGAGAGCTACCAGATTTTGGGAAGGCCAGTTGTTACATCACCTGATAGGGCAAACCACAGCTCTAGGCAGTAGGTCATTGCTTGAAAAATCCCCACTTTTCCCACAACAGTAGCGATCAATAATTGTAATTGTCTGGTCTTAAGAACTGCAAGTGAAACAGGTGCTCAGGCAGTTCGTGGCAGCTGAAGTGATTCAGGGTGATAAGGCTGGACCTAGTAATAAGAGCTGAATTGCATACACCCTCTAAAGAAAGGAGGAGCATCAGAAGCTACTCTAGTAAACTTAGGAAATCTCAAAGACTTTGGCTATTTGTCAATCATGATGTGTCTTTGCTTCAAAATGGTGAGTGGGTTTTTCTATAACCTGTGTTTTCCGGATGGGTCTGCTTAATGATACACAAAAGAAGAATTCGTTGCTCTGCTAGGCCTAAATGAAAGAATAAATGGTCATGATAAGTGTTACTATATATTGCTGTGTAAATGAGTTATGGTGATAATTCTTAGTGGATGTTTTTCTTGAATTTACCAGAAGCTTTAGGAGAATTTATCTGAATTCTTTGGGATCACTGGATGACCCAGACTGACCTCGGCATGTGCTTGCCTGCATGGATGAAGTAGAAGTTTGGGGCCCATGTAGAAGAGCCCATGGTTACAACAAGCAGTGTAGTGCTGTGCTTTCAAAGCCTGACTTGTTTAATTCCTGGTAAACTTTGTGCTCTTATTCCTGAATTTTGTCATTCTGTGTTAATTAACCATTAACACTGATGCATTGATTACAAGAATGCATTCCTTTGCATGTATACACAAAAAAAAAAGCTGTTTATTTAATATTTAACTACCATATTACTTTACTTCTTTAATTAAATGCAATAGTTTTTTGTTGGCGCACGAGATAATAATCTAAATGCAATTAAAATGTTCATAGTATTAAGAGTATGTCCCTCTAAAGATGAGATTGCTGAGGCTTTCAGGCAAAGGTATTGGGTGGTCTGCTATTGGTTTGGAATACTTAAGTGTTCTGGTTTAGATCAGAAAGGTGTTAAGGTGCTTTTATAAAGCTGCATAAAGCATCATTAAACATTGTTCATGGAAGCAAATTGAAAGTCATCCTTCACGTGACATATTTGCTGTAACTCCAGGCTGACATTTCAACAAGCTGTTTTACGTCAGCCTAACAATTGCCTGTGACAGTTTCTCCATTTGCACCAAAGAATAAACCTCTCTTGCACCAGTCAACAGTATTAGCATGGTTTAGTTTAATGGAAGAATGGAAAAAAAATCCCCAACCCCAAAGCCCAGGTAATGAAAATTATGCTAATACTTGATGCTGCTAAAAGATATAATCCAGACATAATTATGTATGAAGTGGGAAAGTAAGTTTGGGATCACTGGAAACATTAAATACCTGAACTCTGATCCCACTGAAGTGAATTACTGCTGTTAATTATAAATAACTATATGATTATAATAATAATTATAAGTAACCACTCGGGAACAGTTTATCCAATATTTAATATTCTACTTTAAGGAAATTAAATGGGATCAGTGACTTCTCAGTTATATAGATAAAAAGAGGCAAACCTGGAGCAGTTTTGGAAGCTTCTTTCTCAAATGCTTCTTTCAATATACAAAATTAGGAGTAAATTCCATACACATGCAATGTAGTATGAACATGTTATTTGTTGACATCTTTTACAATTAGAAAGTAAAAATTCCATGTATGGAGGTGAAAGCATCAGAGCTCTGCAACACTTCTCTTTTTGAATATTTAATATTCTTGAGTATATGACTGATATTGTATAGGTGACAGTGTCTACCTTGCAGAATGATCTAAACAAAATTCCTAATGGCTGTTTCATTTCATTATTTATTGTATTTCTGTACTGGCATATAATCTGTAATGAAAAGCAGCAGAAAGGAAAGCTTCTATAAACGAGTCTCATTCACCCTAGCAAAACACTACTGTGACAAAGTAATATCTGGGCATTTTAATTAGAAAACACCTCAGGAAAATTGGTATAAAATAAAGAGGTGTTCATTCTGGTGCTACAGAGTGGAATCTTTAATCTGGGACACTCATCTCTAAAGAGAATTTCTATTAGGATCAAATAAACCCATACAATCTAATATTTCAGTTATGTCTCAAGTTATTCTAAACCTTCCTAGTAGGTAGAAATATAAATCTCAGTGGGAGCACATGTCCCAAGATGTCGCTGTATCCCACATTCCCAATCCTGTATTTCCATGCTCTGATTATTCAACGTAGTTTTTTAAGGCCTTACAATAAAGCAGTGAGGTAGGTAATAAAAAAAAAAAAATTCTTTTAGGGTTTTGTTTATTTTTTTTTAATTCTTCCTTACCTAATTTTTCTACCTGCATTAACAATTTGCTTTAAATTTTTCCTTGCTAGTGATGTTTTTTTGTTTTTTTTTGTTAGTTTCCTTCATTTTCATATTTTATGAAGGCTTTTTATCAGATAGTTGTACTTCTAAAAGGAGATAAGTTCATCTGGGTACATCTGAAAAAAAAGGAGGAAATTGTCTGTGATAATTACCAACAAAGTCTTTGTCTCGTCCCTGGATCTCTCAGAAATATTTTTGGATATATAAGTGGCTGTTTAGACTGTTTTCCTCCAGATACTGCAGTTTTCATTTCTTCCAGATAGAATTAACTGTGTTCTTATGTTAACATAAACCAAAGGCAACCTCATTAAACCAGTGGAACAGTGCAAGCTAGGGGAGAGCATGTTCTTGCATATTAAATGGAAAAAGGATGAAATACATTATTTTGGGAGATTTGCAATGACAGGCTTATCTATGTTGTCAAAAATCAGGATTATCCAAATAGTTTGTACAATCTTCCTGTTCCCATAATTTATGCTGCTTTTTGTATATGATTGTGTTCTTTATTTCCCCACTTTATTTTAGGAATGAATCAAAGTAACATAGCAAAAGGAGTGTATTACTTCTGGCTCTTCTGGTAATTTAAGTATGGAGTGAATGAGGTGAAGTCTTGCAGAAAGGGAGGACATGGTTTTTTGATTAAGATGGATTGCTGTTTGGGAAGTTGGACTCCATCTTTATTTTCCCACACAATGACTCTAGCAAAGTCGATTGAATATTTTCATAGGTGATCACTCATTGTCTGTTTCTTGGAGGATTTACACTGGAAGCTCTGGTTCAGATTCTCTAAAGTATTAATGAAAGTGCCTGGCATTCTCAGATATGGGTGAAGGCAGAGGCTTGCTTGCATTGTATTCAGCTCAAGAGATTACCTGAAAAAAAAATTTAATCTTTTCATTAAAAACAATGCAATTCACTTACTGGGGACAAAAGTTTGCATTCAATTAGTCAATTTCTCTGGCTTCTGATGGCAGCCCTAATTTTTTTTTCTCTAGAAGTCATCATGTCTGGACCCTGCTTTGCTCATTTGCAGTGCTTGCTTTCTCGCCAGTCTTCAAACTAGCCCCAGTCTCATCTCCAAGTCTGAGCACTTTTCCACCCTAGGCTTTAGTTTCCCCCTCACCCCCATTTTCCTTCCCCAGAGCTCTCTGTCTCTGTTCCTTTCCCAGTCACTGTGGCAGCATTTTGTATCCTATTTAGTCATACATTTTCTCACTCACTACTCATTTTCCCAGTATCCCCCTAATTTTCCATTTTCCCTCCACTAATCCTGAAGATTTTCCTTTCTTTCCCAGCTAGTCCCAACTAATACCACATGCTTCCTTCCCACATTGCATAATACATATTCTGCCTGTCAGCTCTCTTCCCATCCCGCTGAAGTTGTAAATGATGAGTTTCAGAGCACAGGGGAGAGATTTTTCTGCTTTTGCTTGTAATACTCAACCCAGCCCAAAGATACAATACCTGAAAGCAGCTATTACAGAAAAAGGTTGACTTTGCCGTGTAGCTTCACACCAGATCATGTTCAGGATTGTTCTGTGGGGTGTGTGTGCGTTTTTAGGCTTCGACAAAACTGGGCAGACTTTCATAAATGATTCTATGTATATCTCCTACTCTCTCTCTATTCCCATCTAATTTCAGAAACTAAAGCATTCAAGTGCTAAAAGTTTCCAAATAAAAGATTGTGAGAGTATTTCTCTGAAATGGCTGGATAGCTTTGGCTGGAGTTTTCAAAAATAAATTCAGCCTGAGGCAGACAGCTGGTATGGGAAATTTCAGCTAACAGAGTTGCAATTTGGCTAAGTTTTGAGAAACTCGGAAGAGATTTGCAACGGAATGAACCCTGGGTAATGTTTCACATTTCACCAAATAGCATCTCCTGGGCAATGTGCTTTGTCACTTTATGTGGACCTTCCCATTTGGTATAAAATTCATTCTCTACAAAAACTAGCTAAGCTTCAGTACCTTAGAATAGCTATTTTTATTTGGGTTTTATAGACTCAGAGTTTTAAAAATAATTTATTTGCTTCCCCAGTCTATTGAAGTATCTTTCTATATAGATACAGCCTGCCAAGGGTATTTGTACTGAAAATATCTCTTCTTTTATGCTTTTTTATAGCTTCTAGGGAGGATTTGTGCTGGAGTAGCAGTGTCCCAGGGTGAGCTCTGAGAGGGTTTTAACCTAGCACTGTCTGCAGTGCCCTGCTGTGACTCTGCTTCCCCAGTGTGCAGTCTGTATGGTAAAAAAGGAGCAGAGTAACTCCTCCTGCCCCATTCTCCTGAACTGTTCGTGTGAGCCAGGCTTATTCACCCTCTTGTTTTTCAAGCTCTGTCATTATTACACTTCTCTTTCTTCTTTCTTCCCCTTAGCTCTGCACTTGGTTTCAACCTGGGCATACCTTCATTACTGAAGGCCTTTTTTTGGGCTATTTGATGGAGTTTGATTCCTGGTGTAAGGCTGTAACATGCCCAATCTATTAAAAAGTGTTAAAAAGACTTTTTTTTCTGTCATGCACTTTCCTCTTTGCTAGATAGATCTTTCAGCCATCTTTACTGTCTCAAAGTACAGATACCTGTTTGTCCTTCAAATACCGGGGCACAGCTGGGCTATCAGGAGCTTCTATACTCAACCTCCTAAATGCAAAAGCTCTGCTGAAGGCAAGAAAGTACTTGACAAAGACAATTTGGATCTTATGGAGCCTTATTGTGCTCTGGTGGTCCTGAAGCACTCAACCCAAAGTAAGAGCAGCCAAAAAAAAAACAACACAAGCCAGTCTGTTCATCCTGGTAGATAATTAAGGCATAGAAAGTCTTTCCCCACCTAATTCATGGTAGCTCCTATTACCATTGGGGTGGATGAATTGGAATAGAAAGGTGTGCAGCCTCAAGACAAATCCCTTCTCTGAATGTAATTCCTTGTTTCACACACCTGTTCAAAAGCAGCCTGCTAAAAACTGAGCACTGTCAAATGAACTGATTAAAATCATGTATACTGTGGCGTGGGTAGGGATTGATTTGATTCCCCCTCCCTGTGCCTTTTCAGTGCAAAAATGAGAGGATATCAGGTTCTGTCAGCCAAAGTTCAAAATAAATAAAAGAATATTGTTCTTAAAGCTGTATTTAAGATGTGTAGCTTAAATCTGGCTGAAGCAGTTTGGAGACATTTTAAGCTTTTGCATAGTTTCTAGACAGGACTGAACAAATTCATGGAGGAAAAATCCTTTGAAGATTATGAAATCCAAAAGAAAGGCCATAAATTGTTGGAGATTTCTGGAGTACTGCATGAAATACTATGACATGCTTGTCCTCTTACACTGTTCCCTTAGAGAATTGCTTGTTGGCACTGGTCTATACCAGTCCCTTTCTAGGAGCAGGATGCTGTCAAGCCCTAATAAGACCAAACAACTTTTGCCTGGAAAAGGATTTGGAGATACCAAGTGATTACAGGGCACAACAAATGTGGGAAAAGGAACGTGTGTTAGATTCAAAGGTGAAGATTTTTTTCTGCTGTTCAGAGTACCCTCCAAAGCACTAGAAAGTGCTTGAAAATATCAAAGAACAAAGTGGATGCTTCCCTGGGCTCCTGTCAGAGACAGATTGTTGAACTAAATGGACCTTATGAATTTATTTGTTGCTGCCATTTGTACATTTTTCAGTGATTAAATTCTTCAACATTTTGCTGTTGGCAAAACTTGTGTAGAATGTGAAGCCAACTGAGATTTGATAATTTGTGATTTGATAATTAAATATTGCATTTCAGTAACACCAAAAAACAAAATTTTGAGGAGGAGTATGTTTAAGAAAGGAGGAGGGGAAAAGACCCTAACTGTTTTCTCATCACAGTACACTGAGAAAGTGTTTAGACTGATACATAACCTTTGTGGTGTTATGTTCAATAAAACTGGCAAGAGCTTACTTCTTAGTCTGAATGCTATGCTTGTTTTGAAATTTAAATAATAAACAATTTATATATGTATATATTTTAGCTTAAAATCACATCTTGTCGGATTTGGCTGTTAATAAAAGCTTATGGTCGAATCAGTGCTCTGTCCATCCAGTGAAAATATGAACCGGACCACACAAAATGCTTCCACTGTGTCATTCCTTTTACTGCTGTTCCATTAAAATAAACTCCTTGCCACAGAACATGCTTGTCATTTCCCGCTTCTCAAAAATATCAGAAGTAATGAAGTTTCTGAAGCTTTTCCACTTCTAGCTCTGGTATCTACTTGATAGTGTTTGCAGAAGATCTCTTTGTATTCCTTCCTGCCATTCCTTTACAAACACATGCAGAACTGGATCTTATAGATATATTCTATTAAATGCACTTTTTGGCCAACACTGCTCACAACTAAATCTAGGCCAGTGAGATAGTGTCATATTCATCTTGGTTTCTGTCACCACAGATTCCAAAAAGAAAGTGCTTTAGCTCTCAATGGTTGTGCTTTTCTGTTCTACTTCAGCTTTTATTCAGATAAATTCTTTTTGAATTGGTATCTGTTTCTCGTTAGAGTGTGCCTTTGTTTTTCTTTTGGATTTCATAGCTTAATGAGCTCCACAGAAGTAGGAAGAAAAAGAATTTATGTGGAACTGGATAATTAGCTCACATTACTTGTATGTTTGTGCTGTCACCTATAATGTTGTCCTGTGTCATTATTAGGTCTGTTGGGCTTTCTTAGATCAGAAGTACCACATGTTCATTCTTATTCAATGTCACTGATTCAGAACCATTTTTTGTCTCATCTGACAATGGGATTTTCCTCTGTTTTTTTGCAAATTATGGTCATTCTTGAATGCATGTTTTCACTTCCTGAACTTTTTGTAATTTACTTTTCTGAAGGCACATGCATAACTAAGATTTGTTTAAAAAGCAGAGGAACCTGTTAAGAGATATTTTGGTGTTTCCTCTTCATGTGTTCAGGTGCAAATTCACAAAATTTCTTTGAATGTCATCTTAAAACTCAAATCATATGTAGCAATACCGTCATACCACTAATGCCCAGCTAGTAGTGAACTGGAGATTTAAGATGAGTTGTTATAAAAATTCATTATTCAGTACCTCCAACTTTACTATTTCCTTTGGCATTGTATCACTTGATAGACTCCATCACCACACAGAATTATTAAGGTGCTCTCCTTAAGACTCAGCTGCAGTGTTGTAATCCAGTGGTGTTCTCATAAATGATAAGAATATATCAGATTGGTGTCCTAATAGGGCTATAATTCTGATCTGGTAACATAACACAGTAAAACATCACAGGTGCTGTAAAGATCCTTAGCAGGTTTTGTTTTAAGCATGATAGTGCATTTTAGTTTGCAAATTGACTTCACCTCTTAAAATCCTGTGCTCAAATAGCAGCACTCACTTGCTCATACAATTGATGAATACTTAAAACATTTTGCTATGTTTTTCTGTGCAGTTAGTTTCCAACACCTTCTCTTAGTTTACAGGGGTGTGAATAATCTGCATTTGCATGCACTGGCAGCTGTGTTCCCAAACTGGCAGGCAGGGAATGCTAACTCACAGGGCTGTGCTTGAATGCATCACTTCTGCTGTGCTCTTCCCCTCCCCTTTGCCAGCAGCTGAGAGAGCTGTGAGTTTTCCCTACACTCAACATCTTTCTGGCTCATTGTCAGTCAAGCCATGCCAACTGCACCAGCCAGTAAAAGCATATAGGAAAAATAAATTTGTCATAGGAAAAGTACAGAAAAATTATTATTTTCATGCAAGACTACAGTAAAGGCACTGTTAGGCTATATTTTGCTAATGAGAAAAAAAAAAAAATTAAAATCAGGGGGTTTTGTCAATGACAGTGTGTTTGAGGACACTTCACTCAAAGGGTTAGGACCAAAACTTGTTTTTTTAAAAACTGCTACAACATTAACATTTTATTAACTTTATGAGGAGATGAGGCAGCATGATACCATTGCAATCTATCATTCTCAAAAAATTCTGTGTGAGTAATAGTGAAGGGATGTGCTGGCTGATACATAGGAAGTTACAAGAGGTGTGTAGTGAAAATAATGTTTGATGATGAGCAGTGCTTTCTACAGTGGTTTATTCATTAAACTTCCACACAAAGGGGGTTTTAAAGTTATTTATAATGTAATATAAAATAATAGAAACTTGAAATAGTTGTTGAAATACCTTTGTGACTGGTAAAGAAACTCAGCAGACTTTTCGTTTTTAATCTTCCCTAAACACACATTTTCCATTTCCATTTGTTATAGGGAGGCAGAATCAAAGAGACTCCTGTTTTTCACAAATTACGACTTTGGCATTTGTATGATTATTTTGTGTCTAATTCTTCCAAAGAACTTTGCAGGACCCTGCAGAAAGCATTGTGATATTGAATGCTTCAGCTTACACTTAAAACAGCTTAGTCTTGGCACACTAATCTAAATCATGAAACTTTGCATTTTTTTGTTACTCATACATGTTTAGCAGAATCAATCTCCTAAAAGTCAGTAGTGCAACTAAAATGAACATTAAATAATACACACAATGTTTGTCAGAGCTGTCTTGAAGAACTGTTGCAAGGGCATCAATTATTTAACTTAAAGACTAAGGTCAAGCTCATTAATCTCTACTTAATATATTGTATTGACATATCAGAGACCTAATTTTGCTCAAGGCTTATTCCATGCGTCAGAGGTGGCTATTGAGTAGAAAATTCTTTGTATTGCTCTGGAAATAGCTATTCCATGTCATAAAATGGTGTCAGATTTTCTGAAGTCAAAATCTTCGGAGAGTATAAAATGTGCAGAACATTACAGGTGCTTAGTTTTGACATTTATGGACAATCAAAACCGATGTACAGTCAAAACTTGAAGAAAGAAATCCGTACAAAAACCAAAGACAGTATTTTTCATCCTGCTGAGGAGGCTTTCAGTTCCAAGTGCACTTAGGAGTAGGAATTTTCTTGGGGAAAGATATTCCCTGTGTGGCAGAAAGTTAACAAATGATGCCTTTCTCTTATACCTTCTGTCTCCCAGATCCCAATACAAGGTGAGGCAGGGACTATGATGGCAAACTCAAAGTGGCTGGCAAATTAGCTCATCTCCTGACAAGAAACTGAGACTCTGTTTTAATCTAGTGACTGAAAAGGAGTGAGTCACCCATTGTTCTGTTAGTTGGATGTGCACAGCACATATGAAGCCATATATAACTTAAAGAAAGTTATTTATGGTAAATAAGAATCAAAGAGAAAAATGAAATTTCTGCAATACAGAAATATAAATAATGATAAAAGCAGTATTGACATATTTATTGTAAGATACTCTGAAGGCCAGGCTACTGACAGTTTGTCTTGAAGAGAGGGGACAATGCTCTTTTGCCTCCAGAAGACAGGATAAAGCCAATTTTCTATTAATGTCACATCAATTTTTTTCAATTGATCAGAGATTCTCTTTTAGGTGTAATTGTGCATGGGAGGTGAACCTAAGAAGGCCAGAAAAATGCTCTGTTGTGCTAGATTTTTGATGGCCCTTCGGGCACTTTAGTTAAAGCTTTCTCTTCCCCTGTGATAATTTAGAACTTGACAGAAATGTTGTGTAAAGTAGGTGTAACAACAGGGATAATTTATGCATCCTTTGGACTGGAGTTTAGCTGTGCAAAATGCCAAGAGAGACCTGTACCAGAAAAGCTGCAGTGGTCTTTCCCTGGGCTCCTCTGAGCCCTGAAAAGCCCCACAAATTTCATGTATTCCTGTGTCTATGTGAGCTCTGGCCTAGATCACAAAGTCAATTTTTAAAGGCCTAATGTAGAGCCATCCTTCATCTCTTGATACAGTTTTTTAATCTCCAAATGCCCACTCTGTTACCTATGCCAGAAAACCGTAGGACCTGGTTCATTTCCTCTGGCCATCTATGGAATCACCCACATCTGATTTTAATTAGCAGTTGTGAGTCACAAGCAGAGGAAAATACAGTAATTTCACACTGATAAGCTGCACCTATTTCACTGAAGAATAGAGCCAATCCCGGAAGTGCTGCTAATCACCCGGTGCGGCTTATTTATGGACGAATACCTGTGAAATGCCAACCTGGAAGTGCGAGCCGGCCAGGGAGGGAGCTGCCGCTTTGCCACCTTCACGCGAAGCTGAGCCGCTTTGCCACCACTTTTTGCCGGCTTCACGCTTTTTGCCAGCTTCGTGTTTTGCCAGCTTCGTGCTTTGCCGCTGCTTTTTGCCGCCTCTTTTTGCCACTGCTTTTTTGTCAGCTTCATGCTTTGCCGCCACTTTTTGCCGCTGCTTTGCCAGCATCGCACTTTGCCAGCCTGCTGAGCCGCCACTTTTGAGCGAGCAGAGAGCCGCGGCAGCCAATGACGGGAGCAGGAGTGCCGGGGCCCACGGCACGGGGAGGGCACCTGGGCTGCATTTAAAGGCTTTGCCGGTCTGTGAAAACTGTTTGCAAATTGAGCACCTGACACCAAACCCTGCGAGCGTGTGATTCTGTTACTAACTCGTTACTTTGTTGCACATGGATCCTCGCTTGAAAAAAAAAAGTGCGGCTTATTTATGGACAAATTCTGTGGTCTTCCGGGCTACCTCGAAGTTCCGCTTATAACCAGGTGTGGCTTATGAGTGGGAAATTACTGTACTCTAGTCTGGTCATTTGGGCATGGCTCTAGGAATTAGGAAAAATTATGTTCTCTTCCTTCTGCTGGACTGATGAACATTTCCTTCAAGTAGTTCAGCTTAACATGAAAAATCAATAAACTCTTTTCCTCCCTTTACTTTCCTCATTCTTGCATCCTTTCTGACCCAATAGATGTGGGTTGAAATCACTTTGTCAGAAAGGTTGGTGAGCTCTGGCCCTTGCATATGGGTGGGTGAGGGAGAAAGAATGCCACTTTCCTCCATAGTCCAGAGGGAGGTGTTTAGGAGCACATCTGCACCACTGTCTCAGACTCTGGGCTGGCTGTGTCTGCAGCCCAGTCCAGATATATCCCTGCTGGAAACCACAGCGCATACTCTTCTGGTGTAGGTTTACTGGCTGGAATTCCATTTATGTTGTGTTAACATATTCTAGTTTCAGGAGTAAAGCAAATCCATCTCCAAGGCATTTGCTGTGGACAAGTCTTACACAGCTCCACATTCAACTTGTTCTCTTTAAAGACTCTTTCCTGAAGTCTCTCTCCAAACACTGCCAAGGGAACTGAGCTAGCCAGCCTGGAACTCTGGCTTCCACTGGCTGGCAAAACAATGAACCTTTGGGAGCTGTTTCAGAGGATACCTTCTGTGATATAGCTTTGATTCTCTGTGACAACATCCTTATGTTTATTGAGACTCAGGCTCAATGTTGTTGTCTTGCAAGCTCTGGGAAAGGGAGAACAAATTTGAATTTTTGGACCCTTTCTTCATTTAGAGCCCTGATGTTACTAAAGTGACAAGTGAGATATCATCTATAAATGAGCAGAAGCCTAAGCACAGAAAACCCTTCTCAAGGACAGATCTTGGGGATGGTCCCCACAGCCCTATTTGTTGGAGAAAGAAATGTTCAAAGGGAAGAAGGAAAACCCCACGGCAATGTGGATCTGTACAAAATTGCACTGTGGAGTGGTAGTTCCTGGGCTGTGCTACTGAAAATGTGTTTTAATAGCGTTCATACATTTCTGGGATTACAGTAAGTATGGCTGATTCTCCTGAAAAGTAAACAAATACATTCCTCAACATGAAATCCCACACAAATGGTCTAAACACAGATTGTGACTTTCACTTAAACTGCCTGTTTTTGGAAAGAATTCTAATTTTTTCTTTTCAATTGGCATAAACTGTTCTTGAGTAACTAACTTCTTTTCAGCTTACTCCACCCTCTTTTCCTGGATTTCTCATGCTTCTAAAGGGCAATGGTAATACAGTTAGCCATTTAATCCCCAACTAAGAGTTTTTAAGTCCCTTGCTAGAAGAGTGTTTTTGTGCAGATGGGTTTTTCTTGGACCAAATGGGCTAAATAAGCCTGTACTTACCAACTTATCATCTGTCCTGTGTCTTTTATGTGCAAATAGAACAAGTCTCTCAATAATTAAAAAATTCCACTTTCTTGCTGCAGGAGACCAGGCTGACTGAGATTATAAGGCTGCAGTCAGTGGGGATTTAGCCACATCACTTACACAGAATTTGGTGTGTTGATACTGCTTAGTCTAATTGACAGGAATTAAGAAGTCAGAATGGACTTACATTTTCTTCATTTTCGAGTGTATCTAATGTCAACAAAGTTTGAAGCATAATTGTTATTTGGATAAGCTTCTGTGGTTGCAGACTTTTCTCATGTCCACTTTCAAAACAATTGTTCCAAACCTTCAGTTAGGCTTCCTCTGGTAGAGGAATAATATGAATAGCAGGAGAATTTTCAGGTGTTACTTTCTTTACACACTCAGCAGGTACTAAGCTTGCTTGCTGATAAGCTGCCAGGCACTACTGCATATTTATGCAGGCATAAAAGCCAGATAGAAGTTAGTTCCTCCCATGTTTCACCAGAGTGGCCCCTGCCTCACCTCTGCTCGAATTACAGTAAGATTTGTGAAAACTGATAGGGTGTGGGTACACGGGCACAGCAGCCACCAGCTGCCGAAACAGCTCCAGTTACTGCTGGGACCTGGGGTGAGACTGAATACTTTGTATTTAGAACTGAATTTTTGTCCCAGCCTCAGTTGTGTGTGTGACGTGCTGTTCCCTGGCAGGTCAGAATTCAGGATCTGGATTAACTGGGGTAATGAGCAGTTGTTGAAAGTGTAAGACTTAGCTGGTGATACCTCCAGAACTCATTTTCTCCCAAGAGGGCATGTCCTCTGACATACTGTCATTAAGTCTAGAATTTCTAATGTTTCTGCCGTGTGGAATACGAAGGAAGAAAGAGATTTAAAAAACAGTCCAACAAACAAGTTTAATAGAAATAACTAATATTATAAAGCTTTTTTTCAAGCTGTAAAATTTAATAGACTAGTGTATTATTCTATGGGATGCTTACTTTCCTTCCATACTCTGTGGAGGAATATTAGTCTGCATATAATTTCAAAAATATACTTGTAGCATCCTTCCAATTGTCTGGTTCTCAAAAATTAGAATTCATAATTTAAATTAGTTCTTATTTTTCATCAATACTGCTGATTTACAAACAAACCAACATTGTTGCATTTCATTTGACAATCACAGTAATGAAAAATTTTTTTGAGGATTGAAGACACTTTTAAGTCATCAACTCCAGTCATCACTTCCTTCTTACATATGTCTATAAAGTATATTAATTTTATGGGTATTAATTTAGTTATCAGTTCATACAAGTTGAAGGAATATTAAGCTAGACTAAACTTCTCATAGTTGATATTGGATTTACAAGGTTATATCAGTTGAAGAGGTTTCATTGACTGACCCAGAATTACTATAATTTGCAGCTGCAAGGACATCAGGTACAGCAGTCTTGCATTGTTGTGCTGCTTATTGCACATTAGTGGAATAAGACTGGTTACTGAGCACAGTGATTTATTTCCTCCAAGAATACTGTAAAATAGCCTTTAAACTACATTGTGTGATTTCTACACTTAGTAAAATACTTAGTCTTGTAAATGGCATTTGCTTTTAGCAGTAAGACACTGTTATTTGTGCTTGGTTTCTCTCTGTTCTTGAGTGCACAATAAAAACCATGCTGACCAATTTTCTGTATTAGCTTGTGTTATTTAGTGTAAAAGAAATCTACAGCAAGTCTGTGCTCTGTATTTAGGAGTTCTGCAGTTTTCATAAGGTGCAAAATCCCTCACTTAGTGGAAATTAAGCTCCTTAAAGCAAAGTGCATTTTCCTTGAATATCTATGTATTTAGTTTTATCTGTGATGTCACTTTACTTCTCAGGGTTGGGGTTTTTTTCATTCTGGCAGCTCCACCAATGTTTCATGATTAACAAATGCTATTTGCACATTTTTTAATACTGTGCTACTGTGAAACTTGGGATTGTGCACTGCTCTAAGATGAAACTCCTTGATATTCTGTCCTAGAAAAATGAACACAATTTTTATTGATAAATATTTATTAATCATATTTTGAATGTACACAAATATCAAATGACTTATGCTTTTGCACTTTTGGGAGAATGTTAAGAGTTCATTTCTACGTCATAAAAATACAGAAGCAGTTCCATCAGAGGAACTTTATTAAAGATGCCATTTACTTACTTGGGATGTGAAAAACTTACTGAGCTTGCACTGAAAGTTTAAAAAAATTGCACTTCCAACAGAAAGTGGAAGTCAATGAGCAATTAACTTAATTTTAATGGAATACAAGTTTATCTTTTGACAAGAAATACAGTGTGATTGTTGTCTATTAGGACTGTCAGCAATTCTTTGAGATAACTTGAACATACATTACTGTAGAATTAATTAAGCTGTAATAATTGTGTTGTGCATCAGCTACCCAAACCTTTAGAGCCTGGTCTGTCTCACACTGAAGCTAACACACTTCTCAGCTGACAACAGGTTCTAAATTAACTTGTAGGTTGAAAGTTTTGAACTATGCTTCTCCCTTTTCTAAACTTTATTTATTTTGGATATCTTTCCTTTTTGGGACCATCATGATCTCTGCTGAATCCAGAGGATGAAGGATAACCTGTATGGCCTAGAAACGCTCTTAAGTCCCACATGGCTAGATGTTGGACAATGTATCCAGGAAGTATCACTTATGCTTGCCTGTTTCTTGTTTTTCTTTCCCCTTAAACATTCCTCATGACTACTTTCAGGTACTGAGCTATAGAATGTGCATCTATATACATATTTAAAGTTTTCAGTACCAAAAATTACATGGACCCTAGAATGCATCTAATTCTTCACTGACCTTTTCACATCAGCAAAGGTAATGTAAAGCTTTTGTTTTGTACACATAGCCTTCCTTTTGGACAGAAGCCTAATTTGGAACTGCAACACTACTGAGAGACAGTCATAAAATACTGACACAAAGCACTCTCTTAGCAGCCATACCAAGAGATGGTTAGGAAAGATAGCAACAGTAGTGCTGAGCTTTTGTACTCCCAAACCAGCACAGTGGTTCCTTGAATGCCCTTATAAACTATGACTAGTCTTGAACTATTTTAAATTCTTGTGGGAACTATGCTGGCAGTGATCTGCCTAAAGGATTAAGCAGAGATAACACATTCCCTACAGAGTCCAGCTAGGCTAGCTCCCAAAACTGTAAGACCAGGAGCTTATTTTATGAGGTCTTATACTGTAATTTTGAAGCACATGTTGATCTTTCAAAACCACTGAAGGAGATTTTTAGCTTTACCAATCACAGACATTGAAAAGTCTTCAGTCAAAAGTCCAAAAGTAGATCTGGTGAATGCCTCTCCTGCTTAAACACTGCTGCACCCACCACTCTGTGGTGTCATGGAGACATTATATCTCTAATATGCCCTATAGACTACTCTTCTCAAAGCCAAGTGGGTTCTGTGCTTCACTGGACAGCTTTCCATTAACTGTGTGAGATTGCACTATATGAGATTTAAGAGGAAGAGCCTCATGGGAGAGGTAAGCTGGTTTCATTAGATAAGATGGTAAACCTGGAACTCTTTTCAAGGTCTCTTCCAAGATATTGAAAAGTTCAAAACTTCTCCAGTCTGTGATCACAGCATGATCTTATGGTAGGTAAACAAGAAACACTGTGTAAATTTACCCTTTCATATATTATTCAAATAATATATAGGAGAGATGTAGGTGAGTTATTTAGAGTTTGGATGACTTCAGCAATATTTTAAAAATACATTTAATCTCATGATAGCTGTGAAAAATGTTTTGAAAACTGGGAAGAGATTGTTGTGTTTGAGTTGTTCTTTGGGAACAATTTAGCAGCCTAGAAGTCATCATTATGGGTAGAATTTTTTTGCACTCATGCATCCCTTTCTCTTTATCCTGTGCTGAAATATTCTTACTAATGACATGCTGCTACCAGAGGAAGATGAAGCATATAATGCTACTTAGAATGGTTTGACTGCTAACAGTTGGGCTATAGATGCTGTTGGTCTTCACCTTTATACAGGAAAATGTGATTTTTAGGTTAGAAAATAAAAGCTGAGAAGAAATGAGTTAACAACAAAGTGGATGGAAGTCTTCAGTATTCTAAGATAATATCTGTTCACATAAACCACCAGGCTACAAAGGATTTCAGCATTTTACAAAGCTTCTGCTCACATTCCAGCTGGCAAAAATAATGCTATTTTCAATAGTAGGAAAGGTGGTGGTTATGCTGTTTTGCATTGCAGAGTGTTCTTATCCCGTGTTGTGTCATGTCTCAGAGTAGGTCAGTACAAAATCAAGAATGAAAGAAATGAAACTTTGAAGATATTTGTTTTTTCCAGCTCAGTAACTTACTATTTCATCAAGGGTCTTCTGGGAGCTGATCTGAATATGTTGCAGTGAAGAGAGCAGCCAGGGAGGAACTCTAATGAGAACTCAGTATACATTCCTGACTGCCTTCAAACAATTTGGCAGCCATAATTTTTTAAAACATTCCAAGCACTCATCTCTCATTGTCTTTTGTGGTTTGGACAGAGTATTGTTGATTGTTGGACTGGTTTTGAGGTAGTCCCCTGAGTGAAATTGTGGATCCTACCTCACACATTATCATCTGCATTTGCATATAATTGAGACATAAGCTCTCTGGCAATCTGCAAAAGGAATGCTGTAGAGCTCTTGTTAAATTTTCTAAGAACAAACACAATAGGAATGCCAGCCTAGGATGTAGGTCAAGAATTTGTCCACGGAATATTCTTTATTAAATCCAGTGAAATCCTCTGGAGGTTGTTAGATATGAGTTAAAGGAAAGACCTGTATCCAAGACCTCCTTCGTATGGGGATTAAGACGAAATGAGATTTGGATCTCCTTTGTCTCTGCACTTGTTTGTTTAAAACTAAAATAATTCCAGATTTTTTCAGTTTTTATTTTCAACGTTTTTTCTTTTTTAAAATTTTATATTTTTGAAAAAAGCACCAAACCATACTCAAACCCAGGGTGTCTTTTTTGTAAGTAACATCCATGCAGGAGAGTGTTTGAGTGTGTTTTGGAGGTTGGAGTGAGTGGGATAGAGTGAGAAACCACAGAGGTACTTTATACTGAACATTGCTCCTGCAGCAGCTCATAGGGTGAGAGGTGACTTTAGCAATGACTTGCATTACATAATACCTCCCATCTCTCTGCAGATGTGTGAGTTTGTTTAAATGTTTTATGAGGTTTTTATTGCACTGTAATATAGTCCCAACCCCTCTGCAGTTGCCAGTTTGGTCACAAAATATAATAAATTTAAAAATACCTAATGCTTCAGCTATTCAATAATTTTCTGACAGGCCCCCTGATGCAATTATGGTACCACTGTGTTGCTGAACTACTTTTGTTTGGGATATGTAGAACAGCAGGTTTAGTTCACTAATCCTGTTCTACAAAATCCCTGTGTTTAAGCAGATTTGAACTTTCTGTACACTTGTAGAAGATTACTGTTCTCTGTCCCTATCTTCCTCGTGCTGTGATACACTGTGATAACCAGTCCTTCCATCCTCTTTCAGGGTTACCATGCCTCTGTGATTTGTGGTGAAAGTAGCAACTTTTTGAAAATCAACGTGGTGTTTTTCAGGGCTCTTAAATTTCTTGGGAAGCATCTCTGCTGTATGCTGATATGCTTGTTTTCACTCATACAATAAAGTTTATATTGGAGGCCATTGAATATCTAGCACTAACTCATGAGAGATCTGAGTCCAGGCAAATTGAGTCTTCCCTTTACATTAAGGCAGTGCTCAAGTAGCCCATTCCTTAAAAAAATTCTAATTCTTTTTAAAGTGAAGGAAATTAAATTTGTGAAAGAAAAAACCTCAACCCTACACTTAAAAAATAATCTTACTGTGTAAACAGATGGCAATTTTAACTTAAGTAACTCGAAGAGAACCAAGAGAAGAGATACATGCATAAAGAGAATTATTCCTTCTTTCTAGTTTCCAATTTTCAGTTCAAGCAAGGCAACTTCCTGCCAGGCTCTGAACACTGTATGGAGGGGTCAATGAAGGGCTTTCTCAGTCAGATTTGACTGAGAAAACAAATTTTCCATTTTGAAACTCCTTTCAGAAGAAAATGGCTCCTTAGATGCAGAGGCAGATGAGCAAATAGAGCTTGAGGGTTTGGCTGGAATTATACTTCTAAGGAACTTGTGCTGCTGAGAGGGAGATAAACATGGATCTTAAAAAAGAGGAGTCCTAACTTTTGTGTGAAGTCTCTCAATTTAGGAAGATGGAAAATGGCTGCATTTACAGAAATCCGAGGAATATAAAAATTCTGTACCATTTTTTTTAATGATTGCTTCTTTAGGGATGACAGGTAGAAAAGGAACATTTGGTTTTTGGCATTCAGGCCTAAATGGAACCTCAGAATTCTAGAAAAGGAAAGATGTGTGTTTTTTCATAGTTATTCTTCAAGTCCATTGACTTTCCAGCAGAAGTAGCTATCTTCTGTACTAAACTAAATTCTTCATGGTTCCCTCTTAAGACAACTTCTATTAAAAGCACACTGACAAGATGCAACTAAAAATTCCATAATGAAACATATTTAAATTTGAGGTGTCCAATTGTCAAAAACATTGGTCATGTAAAACAAATGGTCTTTGTAATGATAGGATAATCTGAGAAGGGATTTGGGCCTCAAGGTATCTTCTATATAAATATCCGTCTATAGTTTGGAAATATAAAAGTTCTTTTCCTAACCCAGCCCTGTCAATTTTAACCTTATTTTTAAATTCCTCATGTCACCTCAGCAATGGCGGTATCTTACATTTCATTCAGAGATCACAAAAGCTAGTTTTTTACCAGCAGGGATTACTACAGGGATTAATAGACTTTGCTGATTTCACACAATTAGCCAATGACTCAGGAGGGATAAGAGCCTAAATCCCTACATCAGGCTCTATCTTCTGGGTTGTAAAAAAAAATTACAAAATAGCCAGCTATGATGTCTACTTTGTATGTCAGATACCTCAAATTCAGAATGATAATGTCAGATGGTAGCAGGATGGAATGTTCCAAAGAACTGCAAAAGTTCACTTGAAACAATGCAGTGCTGCTTTTTCCTCTGGATAATTGCATAATTAATTGCATGCCTGTGCCCTCCAAATTATCAGTAAGGTATGAAAGCATTGCTCACACATTTCAAACACTTTATAAATATTGTGTGTATATATCTCTGCCAACTGAAATGATAATTTGAATAATTAAGTTATCCTTGTGATAACAGGTATAATATATTTCCATTTTTATTATGCTTCTCTGTGAGTTGTTTCTTGTGTGTGCAAACAGTCCTTTTCCCTTGGTTTGTAGCTGACTTGTAGCTCAACTTTTGGGGTAAAAGATGATAGATAATTATATTTTTTAATGTTAACCCATGAAGCACAGTAATCCTTACATGGATAGGAGTCAGTGAGACCTTCAGTTCAATGGAAAGCGTAAGCTAATATGGAATGCTTTGGTAATTTGATGGGGTTTTACCCCCTCTGGAGATGAAATATTCAAAATAACAATATAAACTGAGAAGAAATAATTTTAATTTAATTTCATCCAGATGAGAAGAGTTTATAAGCAAGGGTGAGGTGGGAGAGATTTCTCTATTATTATAACTCTTGTGACTTCATTAAAGTGCAAGTGTCCTACCTGCAAGCAGTAGAGCTAAAGCCAACATTTTTCACTTCCAAGGTGTTGGGATTGAAGGTAGTGAAAAAAGATTGTGAAGGCACAGTCTGTACCTTGGGGGGACACTGGTTTGTGGAACAGATAAGAACAGAATGAGATATTCCCATCCTTAGCTGGAATATAGTTCAGTGGGAGTTAACTCCAATTGACATCAGGGTTCAGAGAAAGCAAGGGCAGAGATTTTTGGCTGTTGCTTTATTTTCTTCTGTGTAGCTTTGCGAAGAAAGGAACCTAATTTTGCTAGAAGCTTTCCTCAATTCAGGAGGAGCCAGCCATCTCCTGTGCTGCTTTCCACCATCTGAATAGGAATGGGCAGAGGGCCCAGGAGCCACATTCTCCACCTTAACCCAGTGACGCCTGAAGAAGCCAAGAGTCCTTCCAAGCAGTTGCAGTGGGAAAGGGCCAACAGCTACTTAAGAGTGCCCCTTACTCACATCACAGATACTTTGGGGGCTAGAAGGGAAGTAGTAGAAGGCAGCTGGGAGAGCTGCCAAGTGTCACACTTTTGGCAGCTTTGTCACACATTCCTTCAATTTTGGATTTGGCTCCGCCGCAGGAAGACTTGCAGGTTTCTGCTTGAAGTTTTCCTTACTTACCACTTGGGGCCACTGTGACACTCTTGAGCAGGAAACATGGGGCATCTCCTCCCTGTTGGATCCCAAGCAGGAAAGAGCTCTTGGGTGGTAGAAGTTGCAGCAGCAGTGAGGCAGGACATTTCCTGTTGTCCTCACTGCCTTTGCTTCGCTCCAGGTGGCTGAAACAACCTCCAGCATCCCAGGAGCTTCCCATCACTCCTCAACTGAGCAGGTTTCCTGGCAGCCCTGGGCTAGCGCTGATGGATCCCCATCCCAGCTCCCTTTTCATTGGCAGCACCTGTTCCAGGTGCTGGGCTTTTGTAGCTTTTTACTTTGCCCTTACCCTCTTCGGGGCAGGACGCGTTGACAACAGGGTTAAGTGTTTGGTCATCAAAACTAGCACAAGGGGGCAAGCAGAAGGTGAGATTATAGAGATTTGTTAAACAGTAAAAGCCTGGACAGCAGTGCAAGTGAGAAGTCATGTCATCACTGTTGAAGATACAGGCATATCCTGAGGTAGATAAGTTCTCTGGTGGTGGCAGAGACATTGTAATTTTTAGTTTAAAATATTATTGGAACACATGTTAACTCTTACTTTGCTAGACAAATACTTTGCTACTGATTCCAACACAGCTAAACTATTGTTTTCTCAGAAGCAGTATCTGAAAGAAAATACCTCTTTACTTCTGCCATACTACATTACCCTTTCGATCTGTAGTTAGGACCGTAATTTTCTTGTCCACTTGCATTTGAAGTATAGTGGAGTTCAGGTTAAATAACATTCCTTTTTCTACTTGGATTGATGCTGATTAAAATGGTTATTTAATTGTATATATTTTTAGAGTAGCACTAAGTTGTAGAGCTGGCATGGGGATTTATACTGTCCTCATCATGCAAATTATATAATATTTCGAGTAACTTCACACTGACTCTCACTTTTACCATGGGCATTAAGTAACTTTTCTCAGAGAAAACAGCCAATGGAGGTCACTTCTCTGAATGGGCTGGAGGGAAAGAGAAACTTGCTGTTTTCTCCCATTTCAGTGATACTGAGTGACCTGCTTAGCCTGGAGCAGCAAATCCCTGGGGCCCAGACACCCCCTGGAAGCAGAGCTGACCACAGTGACCCACCACAGCTCGGCTGCAGGGGTGTGGGTTGGTATTGGTTTTCAATTTAGACAAGATGTTGTGTGAGTCACCCTGCCCCCTGCCCTCCCACCAGTGCTATGAATAATAAACTCAGGCAGAAGCTGGGAGCCAACTGATGTGCTGCCAGGGCACAGTTCCTTCTCCCTGTGCTCCTTTCCCTCTGTGCACTTTGCTGGACCTGCAGGGCCTGTTGTGGGTGGAGGTGAAACACATCTGGAAGGGGCTGATTCAAATGGCACTCGTAAGTGAAGAAGGAGGTTCTAAATCTGACCCACCCTGGGGAAAAGGGGCTGAGGTCATAGGAGGGCAGAATGCAGAGTATTATTATAGTGAAAAAGTGAAAAAAAAAAAATTACATCAAATGTTTGCTTAAGGATCAGGAGTCCTGACCCAGCCCGTTTGGTTTGCCAAATATTACATGAAGCTACATAAAAAACCAACTCTAACCTCTTACAGCTCTCCCATTAGGTCACATTAAGCTTTGGCAGGGAGGATGGTCCTACTTGGTGGTTTTTTTGATTTGTGGTTTGCATTTGGCCAACTTGACTTATTTAAATTTATTTTATTTTGTAAATGCTCAATGATAGAGTAAAACTCTAGAGTAAACTTGTTCTGGCCAACATTTATTGTGGAAAAAATCTGTATTATCAAGAGATCTTTGCAGAACAGCTAACAAATTAAAACAAAGCATTTCAAGCACATATTGAAGTTCTTTTTGCAAATGAAGGAAATGTACTGATGGCTTCAAGCCATTATTTTTGGTTGTTATCCACTTTTAGCCCTCTGGGCTTTTATAAGCCTGGTGTCCTTTGACTCTCCCCATGAGGACAGCAGTGCCTTTGGATGTGGTGCAGCAGGAGGATGAATCAGAATATGTTCTCCTCCTTATAACTTTGTTAACCTTTTAACAAATTTGTCTTTCCTGCCTTTATGAATAACTTGGTGAACCTATTTGCTCCTATGGAGGCTCAGTTTGACTGATGCCACTGAACTAGGAAGACCTGATTCCAAGGAGGGACTTCCATAATCTAAAAGAGTATTTAGTACACTCTATGTAAGCTGATTTTTTGCCCTCCAAACACAGAATTTAAAATAATGTGGAGAATGATACAATTTTTTTCTATCTTGTGAATGAAAAAATTTTTTCTCTATACATATTTTTTTCTTTATAGGAAATACCCTAACAAGGAAAAAAAAAAAAATCAGTTGCATTTTCCTTAGTGGGCCATTTTTTTATTTGTTCAAAATAACTATTTTGCAATCTGATTGGTAGTTATCTACTTCTGGTAGAAAAATAGTCCCGTTCCTTCTGAGGGCTACAATCTTGTGGCATATATTCTTATCTTTATAGCTTTTTCTAGTGCAGTTCCTAGGCTTTATCATTGAAATATCATCTCATCAGAGATAAAAATTTGTACTACATGGAACCCAAGTAGCTGGAGCTAGGAAGCACTTGAAGAAGCCTTCAAGTGAACCTCCTGCCTTCTAACTTCTGTAATTTGTTTAGATGAAAAACAAGAAAAGAAACCACTTGATATGTTTATAATATTTTTCAGGACTTTCCCAGTCTGAGGGGTAAAAATGGCACACTGCTCTTCTCTTTGTAAATAAATTTTGCAGCTGTTTTAAAAGTAAGTGACAATAGTGCAAGGAGAGCAATGGCTTAATTATGATTTTATCTATAAGCTATGTATCAGAAATATGTCTTCTAAATGGTCTTAAAAAGTATGACTAGGCTCAGCAATTGCAATTATGTCCTGCCAAAATTTAGTTATTGCGTTCTGTGCACACATCTTGTGTAGACCAGATTTTCCTCCATTTGACATGTGAATTTAGACTCTTGTGGTGGGTTGATCCTGACTAGATACCCAGATGCCCACCAAAGCCACTTCATCAGCAGGACAGGGGACAGAAAATATGACAAAATGTTGGTGCATGGTGATGAGGACAGGGAGAGATCGCTCACCCCATACAGTCACAGACAAAACAAACAAGGCTTTGGGTTAATTAATTCAATTTATTGCCAAGTAAATCAGAGTAGGATAAGTAAAATAATGTCTTAGAAACACCTTCAACCCAACCTTCCTTCTGTCTTGGGCTCAGCTTTATTCTTGCTTCCCAACTTCCTCTGCATCCATTGGGAGGACAGGGAAGGGGCATTGCAGGCTCTTCATCACACATTGTCTCTGCCACTCCTCCTGTTCAGGAGTGGACTCAGAGTCTTCTGCTTCAGTGTGGGGGCCCTCCTACAGGGCACAGTTCTCCATGTACTTATCCAGCTTGAGTCCTCCCCACGAGCTGCAGTTCTTCAAGAGCTGCTCCAGTGGGTGTCACCAGGATCACAAGTCCTGCCAGCAAACCTGCTCCAGTGTGGGCTCCTCGCACCACAGGTCCAGTGCAGGCTTGCCCCAGAGTCACATCCTCCTTCAGGCATCCACCTGCTCCAGTGTGGGTTTCTCCATGGGCTGCAGGTGGATCTCTGCTCCACCATGGTCCTGCAAGGGCTGCAGGGGAACCTCAGCTCTGGCACCTGGAGCACCTCCTGCCTCTCCTTCTTCATGTACCTGGGTGTCTGCAGGGCTGCTCCTCTCACATGTTCTCACTCCTCTCTTGTCTGGCTGCAATTTGCTTCTGCACATTTGCTCTTTCCCCTCCTTCAGCTCATTCTCCCAGAGGCGTTACCACCGTGGCTGCCTTGGCCAGCAGCTGGTTCACCCTGGAGCCAGGCTGGCACTGGCTCCATCACACAGCAGCTCCTCACAGAAGCCACCCCTGTACCAAAGCCTTGTCACACAAACCCAGTCCAGCCCTGCACACAGCAGACTGACAGCCCTGAATATGGTGATTGTACAGCACTGGCTCAACAGTCATGGCAGTGTTTGTACAATGTTCCCTACATTTGGCACTTAGCTAAGCTAATCACTTGGCTTTTTGGCAGGATAATTAGCCGAATACCATGCTCGCTGATACCTCAACAGAATTGTTTCTCATCCTGGAGTTAGCTTGTTGAAACAAGTTTAAATGTTCTTATCCTTGAGCTTTAGTGCCGTCAGCAGGGAAGATTTAAAATAAATTATAAAATTCATTTGAAAAAAATACCGTGTCTGGTGAGTTTTTTAATGCCCATGTAGTTTTTGAACTCTTGATTGGCTTTTTCACAGATGCTGGCAACAGTAATTCTGTTGATATGGTTGATTATCTGTTCTATGGGAGTCACTGGCTCACCAGCTAGGGAAGGCTGGCTCTCCTGAGTGGAGATCAGGCATGATCTAAATATGAAAGATTCCTGTGCTGTCTGATACTCTTGAAATATTTTGTTCCACTGGGCACTTTTGATAGCAAAACCACCTTTAAATGCCAAAGCCTTATTGTCATAGCTGTTACTGACTCTGTATTACATGGAGTTGGAGACACATTTTACAAAGAAATGCGTCAATGACATTTGTATTGTTGGTAGAGAATGATGCTGAATTATTGAAAAATTACAAAGCTGAAGATGGTTGCAGGGAAAGTTTTTCAGATCTGTGTGTATGCTGTTCCAATTGGCAGCTATATGACAACATTATTTCCATTTGTTTTTTAAAGTATCCAGATAAAATTGGCAATGGAAAGACCTGCACAGAATCTCAATAATTTGTTGGATGGAATGGATCTTTCTTGTTCACTAACAGTAATCTTCTATTATAGCTTATGACTTTGCATTTATGAGTTTACAGATTTTCAGAAGTGACAGAAGAGGTCAAATACAATGTTTCTCGTTGCAGGGTCAGCCTGTTCCTCAGTTCCTCCAATTTGTGATTAGCAATGCTTATTAGCTTGCCAGAGGTTTGGATTAAATACTTAATCATCACTATGCCAAAGCTGAGAAGAGGTCATTACTTCCAGTTGTACAAATGAGTAGAACCAAGGCATCTAAAGAAAGGTTGTTTGTGTCAGTACTGGGTCAGTCCTGGTGACTGCTCCCCAAAACTGCTCCCCAAAATAAGTATCTTGTCAATCTGCTCATATTTGATGTGCTTTTGGCATAGAAAGCTGGATACTTAGCTCCCTCAAATATTGAAATGTAAATCAACTACAGAATTGTGAGGTTTTCCTCAGAAACTACACTATCTGTTTGCATTATTATGCCGTATTTTGATTTCTCAAGAAGCTTTTATGATAACAACATTTATACTCGTCTTGGCTATTATTGTGCACAGGCCAGATTTAGGTAACCTATTTAGTATAGAGTGGCTGATGTCACAAACAACCAGCACAGTTTGAACAATGTCAGTATCCTGCATTTATATTTACTGTCACTCCTCATCTGTGTTACTTCTCACTTATGAGGAGGTGCTGTGTCTGTGTCTGTTCTCTTAAAATTATACAGTTACAGATGCTACAGAGGTTACAGTTGCTTCTGGGCATGTAGGGATATAAGAAATGTTTTGTAGGGGTAAGTTACAATGCCTGGGCTCCTCTTTCTGATTTGACTCTGGATTGATTAACCATACTCAAGTTACATTGATACAAATGTTCTCTGTATGTTTAAGTTCATGGTGCTGAATTCAGTACAAATCACTGAAAGAAGCTAAGGGAAGAAGAAGAAAAGAAGAGAGCATTTCTGCAGGAAAGGATGCTGTGATGGAAGACAAATTGACCATGAGCTGGCAGTGTGTCCTTGCAGCCAGGAGGGACCATGGGGTCTTGGGGTGCATCAGGAAGAACATGGCCAGCAGGCTGCCCCTCTCCTTGGCTCTCACATCTGGAGTGCTGTGTCTGGGCTCCTCAGCTCAAGAAAGGCCAGGGGCTCTGGAGAGGGTGCAGTGAAGGGCCACAAAGATGATGAGGGGCTGGAGCATCTCTCTTACAGGGAGACACTGCAGGAGCTGGGCCTGTTCAGTCTGGAGAAGACAAGGGGATCTCAGCAATGCACATAAATATCTCAAAGGCGGGGGACAAGAGGGTGGTGCCAGACATTTTTCAGTGCTGCCCACTGACAGGACAGGGAGCAATGTCCACAAATTAAAACCAAGATCCATTTAAATCTAAAGAAGGACTTCTTTACCTAGAGGGTGGCAGAGCACAGAACAGAAACAGAACAGTTTCCCA
>VRYO01001865.1:3117704-3252103 GCA_009812075.1 Sialia sialis
TGTGACTTGAGGATGATTATAGTAGGTACTGGTTTGTTTCCCCTGAAACACGTTTTCATTCTTTTAAACCTCTGGTAATGTTTATTACGGATCATGGGCGTGCTTTTGAAACAAACCTCACAGTAGTCTCTACTTGCTGCATTTTTGGTTTGTATCACAGTGAATTCCCAGAGGACAGAAACTGGATTCCTTTCAAGAGAAACTTGTACTCCAGGAGTGCGTGCTCCAGACTCCATTGGTCTATCCACAATCCCAAACTACAGCAAGTCTGAAGCAGAAAGTCTCAAGAACTGTATTTTTGCAGGGGTGTCAGGTTCTTGAGGCTGTCAGTGTAGTAACTGCTGTATTAATAGGGGAGTGACTTCAGTAACACTGCTTGCTAATGTAGAAGTAGTTATTGTGCCTCTTACCTTTTCTTCATGGTGTATCTACTTTATTCAGGGTGTGCTCAGTGAAGCACATAAGGTTACAGATGCACTTTTCTGGGTTAATAGCATTTATTCTAGGTCTGCAGTCGTTCTCAAGCAGCAATGAGATACCAGCACAATGCTAAGAAACAGCTTGAAATTTTACTGAGAAGCATTCTACTCTTACACGAGTTTTGTATGGTAGTATTTGCTTTTTCTTTGAATGTCAGAGCTACCACTTTTCCCTTTTAAGACTCCCCTGTGGTGACAGTAAGCATTGCCAGTCACATGGCTGAGATTCAGAGCTGGGAGAACTGCCATAGTAAACTGAATTTGAACTCTGGTCTTCCCATGCCTCCACTGGGATCTATAACTGTCTGAAAGGCAGGTCTGGCCAGAAAATTTTTGTGTTGCAAAATTACTTTTGATGTGCAGCTGGCTATGTAAAATGGTTCTTATTTGTTTGTCCAAATTCCATAGCTGATTTAAACCACACAGTCCAATCGATAGTACAAGTTTGTTTTTAAAAATAAAAATATTTATATTTTTTATTAGTTGATTGGATGATAATTGAGCCCAAGTGGTTTTGAACCCTGGATGCAGCTGAAGCTCTCTTAATTCATTATAGATTGGCCAGAAGGCTGGTGAATCACTGTAAAGCCATGTTGGGGCACTGACAAACCTCAGATAAGTTTGGCTTGTCAGAGTTTTGTATGTAATCCTTAGAAATACATGTAATTTCTGTATTATTACATATTAATTTAATTTTAACAGGGTTACTTTTAAAGAACAATATTTTGTGCACACATCACCAGACCTGCTGGTCTAATGCTGTGGAGCGTCACTGCATTCAGATATTCATCAATTTAAACCCTGTTCAAGCTCCTTGTTTTCAGAAACTCTGTATTAGAAACCTGGCAGTGCAGCAAGATACAGAAAAAGTTTGTAGGAAAATGTAAATTTAAAATGTGTACTTGTTTTGATAGTGCATTTGTAGGCCTAATTAAATAATGTATATTCTTGGAGGAAATGTGAACATAATCTTTTGTTAAAACAGATGAAAACAAATAAGATTAACTTATTTTATCTTGCATGAGTTTTAGTATTCCTCTGTAAATTGGTCAGTATACTGCCACTCAAAAGTTGCCAATAGAGTCTTGCAGCTCAAAGAGCTGAAGGATTTGGATTAGGTGGCATCATTCTTTTACTAGACATGAAAAGAAAGCTATTTGTCAATCTCTTTACCTTCCAGTGTCTATTAAAGCCAACAGGAATTGAAATGCAGCCAGAAAGTATTTGAAATTTATTTTTCTATGCATGGAGACAGTCATTACTTAGTACATTTTTCACTCTATTCACAATTTAATGTGATTTTTTTTAAAAACACTGACTAATTTAAAATCTGTTTGGCAGAAGGAGAACTGAGGGATACCTTGTTCCTCCAGTCCTTGGGGAGATTGGCAACTGCATGGAGACCACCATTAGTGCTCTTGTTGAAGGAACAGCATTTGTTTGAGCTTGATGGTCATTTGTGTTATTTGGGTGAGAAGAAAGTGATGAAGGAAAGGGGAAAGGGTATAGGAGAGAGCCAGAGTACTCCAGAGCACAGGGAAAGGGCAGCAGGGACAGGGACACGCAGCTGGGAATGAGCAGGGCTTCATTTGCATCACTGATCACTGAAAATGGAGGGATACATCCCTGCTGGGGCTTCAGATATGTCTGATGGAGGCAGTTTTGGTTTCCCTGCATGACTCCAGATGTGTCTTGGGTTTGCAGTCAAGATTTTAGACTGGTCAGCTAATGGGGAAGAAGTGTTGGAGGTCAGAGTAAATGCGTCTTCAACAGACAGCCTTACTGGCTACTGATATTTTGCCACAGTGGTTTTGAGCTTTCTGATTCAGAGATTTCTATAAATGAAATTTTTGGATGGCACTTTATTTATTTTATTTTTCAACAAAGCTAGGAGTTTTTTTCCCCCTAGTTTTAAATGGAAAAGTCACAATAATATCTAAACTTGAAAATGTTTCCCTCTAATTTTCTCTTCCTATTTACTTTTTCCTTACTGGTTTTGTAGTTCATATGTAAAGAAAGAGTACCTTTTCTTGAATGTTTTTGTTAGGACACCAAGATATTGGACAGATTCAGGGTTTTATTTTGGCATACGATAGTGCTGTGGTCTGACTTGTAGGTTTTATTCATATTTTCTTTGAATAATTTCAGGATTTTGTTTTTAATTTATGAGGCTATATTATAAAATGAACTGTGGAAATTAATACTGTTATTTTAAGGTAACCTAAATTATTTTCTAAATAATTATTTTCTAAACTGTGTGGGTTTAATTGATTCTAAATAAAAATAGAAACTTTCCTTATTAGCAAGGCTAATAAAACTCTTTGCCCATGCTCATGCAGCCTCACATTTTTACCAGGCAACCTCATGAATCACATTTTTTAAAGCTCTTTATTCATTAATGCATTTTTTGCATTTAGCACATAGGAAAAAACTGATGAGCTACCCTAAGATATCAAGGATGCTCTGCATAATCCAGTTTTCCTCATAAGTTTCCAATACAAACCTCTCCCATTTGAATACTGAACAAAATAATTGTAAACCTGTCCCTACTAGGACCCCTGAAAGGTACCAGCGTGACTATTCAGATGGTGTTGGAACCAGGTGCAATTTGGTTTAGTATAAAATTTGTCCAAAGAAAAGAACCACCCCCCCAAGCCTTGTAAGTATGTGGTCTTAAGAAATGCACACAGCTGCAGGAAAGAACTGCCAATTAATATAATTTACAACAGGTTTCAAAATCTTGACTTAGATTGTGAGTTGAATAGTGGGGAGGAAACACAGAAGGGAATGGTGGAGAACTTTAGGCAAAGGATGCTGTGTGGCAGGGAAAATTGGGTAAGCAACATCTGGAAACTTAACTTGAAAGAGGAAACAACCAAAATTGCAATGAGTAAGAGAGAATCCAGACTACAGTAGATTGGAAAAGAGCAGAAGAAGCCAAGAGAGACCTTTGTGGTAATATGTCACACAGCAGGAAGCAAACATGTTTGTTCCTTTTGACTTGGAAAGTTCTATCACTTTCTCTAAGTATGATACCTGTGTCATTAGTTTGGCATATTGTGCTGGTTTCAAGGTCTCAGATTATTTAATAGATTATTTAAAGTGGGAATTGAGCAAAATCGACTACTTTCTTCACAGTTCTGATACCTGTGATTGCCTTGTGGCTGTGGAAGTTCTTTGCTTACATGAGTATTGAGGTGATTTTATAATCACCTCACTAAATTGTGTGTTTAACTACTGTGTGATATGTCTCTAGAGGAGCATCTTTCCTCGTGCACACCTCGTATATCGCAAGATAAATACTTTTTGTGGCAGGTTACTCATAAGTCATGCTATCATCACCTTTGCCAGTCATATGGAGCCAATCACAGCTTTCCCTGTTCATTGCAAAAGAATGCAGAACAACCCATTCAAAGCAGCCTGCGAACACTTGCTTTAACTGTTACCAGTTGCTTTTCTCATCCCTTGTTAATTCCTGATGGATGCTCTGGTCCAGGCAGTGGAACTCTGGCTCACAGCACAGGCTGGCTGTGGGCATGGACAGTGCTGGACAACACAGGGAATATATCTATGGAGGAGCCGTTAGAGGCGTGATGACTAATTTGCTTATTTTTTCTTGTTAAAATTTGCTCTTCATTTTAGATTAGGTTTCTGATGTTTTTTTGGTTTTTTTTTTTTTTCCCAGCTGACACAAGCTTGAGGAATCTGTCATTTCTCATGAGAGGAAATTGAGCTGCACAAAAATCTGTAATACTGGGGCTCTGCTTATACTTTGACCACAACATCAAATATTCTTACAAGGAGAAATCACCATTTGACATTATCACCATTTGATAGTATGGGAGCAAAGGAAATTAATCTCCACCAGACTAGTTAGGTAATTTGCAGCTGCCATGATATAGAATAATTTATTAATATTTGCACCTGCCTAAGGTGAAAGCATTTTACCTTTCCAATCTACCAGCTAGGGTCCTGGCAGCAGAAACACGTAGACTTTGGAGTCAGAAGGGGAAAAAAATAACCATCTGAACTTACTTTTTACAAGGAATGACAAATATAGCCTATTTTCGTTGCCCAGAACATGCTGTATCTTGAGGAGCTGTGTCTTGGTGTCTCACCTAAGAAAACCAACCTTCCTTCCCAGGGTGTTTCTTTTTATTTCAGAATGTGAAAGCATTCTGTAGCCTTTTGTCCAATTGAGTCTTTTAAACTGGATACATCTCAAGAATTTATCTTTGTTTGGTTGGTTTTTTGTTTGTTCAATAAAGCAGCTGCGACTCAAGTGGAGTATTGGGGCTTTACCATACATAGTATAGAGGGCAATATGATAGAAATCTAGCTGATGTTCATTTTCCTCAGATGCTTAATAGCCATCCCTGAGGTTATCCTAAGGTGGATGTTTTCTGAAATGCCTGCATTCCCATGTTATCACCACACCTAGTCTGTTTTCTCTGGACAGACTGCTCCTTCTCAAAGCATAAACAGAGAGTTTAACAGGGCACTGCCATAAATCTCTGACTGGTAAAGCACTGCCTATACTTACATATTTTCAAAAAATACATAATTGTAGTGTGTTGGACTAGGGTCCCAATGGTTCCATGCAGTGCTGTTTGGGGGGTGGGTTATGTTCCTTTGCTTCTTCACTGTTATATTTACTTACAACTAATTTTGAAGAAAGAAGGAAAAAGGTCTACTGGTGATTATTCCAAGGTCTGTATTGTCAGAAATGCACCTTGGTGCAGCTGTCAGAGAATCTCAGTATGTAAATGTATTTAATATTTCTCTGGACGTTTTTTCTACTTATATGGAAATTTATTATTTTTATTGCCTACTTTACCTTCCACTACCTGAAGCAAAGACCCCTAAACTCAGTGAATTTAATGCAAAAGAAAAGTGTATAGTGAAACTACAGCTCACTGTCAGTTATTTGTTTTTTTAGTATCCTCAAGTTCTCCTGCAATTAGAAAATGGGTAAGGGCCTTAGGATCTATAAACATGTCTTGTATTATTCTTCTAAGAGAGATTCAACACTGAGAACTTCATACTTTTAACTGAGTATCATATACAACTCATAACTGTATAATGAATATTGTATACAACTCATAACTTGCATAATTTTGAAGTCATGTAATTTTCGTTTCCTCCCATAGTGCCTTCTGTCCTGGACTATTCCTGTAACAAATACAATTATGCTTCACAAAAAAAAATATTCCACTCTTTAATTATAACACAAGATTGAAATAATCTACGTATTTTGGTACTCACATTCAAGAAAAAAGAATAAATTGGTTTTTGGTGAAAGGTGGAGGTGATGGGTTTTAGCTATAAATTTATAGGAGCAATTATAGTATTGCCAATAGAAGTGCCTGGGATCTTTGGAAAATAAGGTCATGCTGTGGAAAATTGCATATTAATGTAGAAAATTACTCTCTTCTAGGTAGCTGAAATTGGATGTTATTTGATCTCATCTGCCTTCTTCTATCTCCAGATTAATTTTCCCAGCTGTTTCCTCAGGCATGTGAGTTATGCGTGTGTCTGTCT
This sequence comes from Sialia sialis, assembly GCA_009812075.1. NCBI lineage: Eukaryota > Metazoa > Chordata > Aves > Passeriformes > Turdidae > Sialia > Sialia sialis. Next base: position 3,123,725 of record VRYO01001865.1, read on the forward strand.
TCCTGTTTAGCAGTGAAAAGCTCTTTTCTCATCATCTCAGTCCTTTACTTCTGGTTAGGGGAAAAGAATCAGGAATATCTTATATTGCAAAAATGTTCTTATATTGGAATAATGTCTCATGCAGATTACACTCTTAGGCAGACAGCAGACAAAGTGCTGCATTTGATGTTTCCTGTTTGCACATTTTTTTAATGTTCAACTAATTTTGGTATTGGTTTAGGATTTATTTAGGTGTTTTTAGCCATGAGTAGTAGATACTCTAGAAATCTTCTGGTTAAAAAGGATGTGTGGTTTGCAGTGAGAGGAATGGAAAATGCAGAGTAGCTCTCCCAGGGAAGGTAACAGAAGGAACCAGAGCAGATCTGGTTGTTCCTGGTCTGCAGGCTCCACTAGGTGGCATGTTTTTAGGGACTTGGTGACATGGTGTTGACAACACATCAATGAGACTGGATGGACCTTTTCCCTTTAATCAATATCTAACACGTGTTTTGTGCTTTTACAACTGGAAAATTCTGCTTTTGGAGCAAACGTTATGAATCCCATATTTCTTTCTCTGCAATGGACGTGCATTTCCAGAGCAGCCATGCATGTAGAATGTGCTCCTATGCTTTGGATGGTAGTATGATCTCCAAATGGAAAGTCAGCTGTTTTAATACCTGTAATGCAAACCTCCTTTGCTTTACAATCTTCTGAGGCTTCACAGAACTTTAGCAATGCTCCATTCTAACTTTCCTTCGTTTAGAATCTGTTTGAAACCAATGGCATATGCAATATAGGATAAAGAGATACAACAGTGGTTCTTCGTTTGTTTTCCTCTCAGATGTTTTAAAAATAGAATAATGTAACTATTTAGAGTGGGAAAGGACTTTAACATCATTAAGTTCAAACAGTAATACTACCACGTCCGCCACAAATAATCCTCATCCTCCTTTAGCTTTAGGTCATTCAGTAAATCTTGTATATTGCATAGGAATTGTTTTTATATCACCTCAAGTTTTCAAAATTTAAAGAGGATGAGTATTTTGTTTTTACTAAGTTCTAAAGGTAAGAAATTTGGGGCTTACTATTTGCAAACTAATCTGAATAGAACTATTTGCATTTAAGTGTCTTGTTGAATCGAATCTCAGTGCTAAAGTGTCCTACCATCTTAACCTATATCTACTATATTGTTTTGAATATTTAGATTTAAAAAAATCAAATGGAAAGATCCATGATATAAGAATGTAATTAAATAATTACCTTATGCATCTTTTTAGGGAGTTCTGCCTCACTGCAATTGTTGATCAGATAACTGGGCAGTAAGTTTTGTTAAGCAGGTTAGCTGATGGGTGGTCTCAAGTATATTAATATTAAAAGATAAAATCAAAGAATAGAGGCAGATAGAATGGAATCAGTTAACCTCCCACTCTGTTTAGAGAAGGATTCTGTTTCAGTGGAGGCTGACTTTTTAAAGACCGTGACGGCTTTTGGATACCTCAACGGGCAAATAGTTTGTGGGCATAGGTATGACAGACTCCCACAGATGTTTAGAAAAGCCCTCTGCTTCACCTGGGGTTTTGTATTAAACTTTCTGAGAAGTGTGGTCAGGTGTGCCAGCACAAATGAATAAATATCTCAGACTTTTTTCTGTAAGTCACGCGTTTGTGCTCTGGGGAATCTGCAAAGAACAGGGATTGTTTTCAGGTAAAGTGAGGCTGTTCCATAAAATAGATCTATGAGTGGTGGATGTTCAAACAGAACTGAGGATAGAGTAATGATTGAGATAATGCAGAGAAAGAAGTAGCTATTGGATAGTACCAGTCAAGTATTTTCCACATCTGCTGAGCACTATTTTAGTGTGTAATTTTCAAACCTAGTGGTTGTTATTCAGAATCTATATTCATAGTCTTCCAGTAGCAGAAATGGTTTGTTTGCAGGCCTTAGACTAGTCAGCATTAAAAATCAGATTCAGGTTAATCGTGCCAGCTTTATTTTTGCTTCTTTTTCCGTAAGATGTAGCTAATATTTGTTATATATTTAAAGAATTAGTTGCCCCTTTCAAAGTTATCTGAAACTAAAATGTATAAATTATGTATCAATATTTAATTTTAGAACATAAAATTTGGCCCAGAACTTTTAGCCAAGTACCAAGAAGAAAAATAAGAGAGACAGAATAGTTTTGATGTCAATACTCTTAGGCAATATTGTTTATTTCTGGTATTAACAGCTGGTTTTATGTGCAGAAGGCAGTGTTGCTATTAATTTATCTGAATAAGGCATCTCTACAACAGCTCTAGTAGCTATTGAAAGGTAATTATTGAAAGCTTAATTTCCTTCTGTGTCTGAGATTTAGGATTGTTGGCCAATGACACTGGAAACTGTAGCATTGGAAGGATTTTGAGAACTCTTGTCTCTTGCTCTTGCAAGAGACCTGGAATTCACAGAGGTTTTGTCTTTTTGCTTCTGGAATCTGGAATAACAGCCGCATTTTTAAGTGATGAAGGGTATTTCTGACAGTATCCAAGACCATCAAGTGTGAATCTCTTTCCTGACTAGCAGCCTAAATTGTTACAATAATTTGTTGTATTCTAAGTTTTTGCCTAATTATTTATTTTAAGATAGCTGACATTGAATGTCACAGTTGCTTCAGGAGAAGTATAAAGACTGTGGAAATACAAAATACCCATTGTAGATTTCATTCTCCATGTATCAGTGAACTTTTGAGAGGAAAACCTGGCTCAGAGTAGCTCTTGCATTATTTCTTATGTGAGTAATTTGATAAGTGTCTCAAAAGGCATATAAATCTTAATGTTTTCAAAACATTAAAAGGAATCTAAGCCTTCAAATTCCTTCAGTATCACTTGGAATGGAATGGACTCATAGAATCAATCATAGAATGGCTTGGATTGGAAGGGACCTTGAAGATCCTCCAGTTCCAACCGCCTGCTATGGACAGGGACACCTTCTACTAGACCAGGTTGTTCAAAGTCCCATCCAACTTGGCCTTGAGCACTTCCAGGGATGGGGCAGCTACAACTTATCTGGGCAATCTGATCCAGTGCCTCACCACCCTCACAGTCAAGAATGTTTTTATAATATCTAATCTAAACCTGCTCTCTCTTTTAGCTTGAAACCATAAATGGTTCCTGATTTGCAGGGCTAAGGCTGCAGCCAGTTTCTGTAATTGTGATTCTTGTGGACAAAATTTTCAGTTTAATGTTTTCCTGAAGTATGAGTATTTATTCTTGATTTATTCTACCACTTGTTTTCATGATAGATCCAGGTTTTTACACAGCCTGGAATTAAGTAAACGAATTCACTAATGGGTTTGGGTCCACCTTTATCTGAAATGATTGACCACAATGTATAATCATACTTGGGTCTAATGAATTTTTTAATGAATGTATCATTAGTATAGAAAGAGGCCTACGAGGTTCAGTAGTGTAGTGGAAATTGTTAGCCAGACATCAAGTGAATTTAAATTTTCTTAGTCTTGAAATGTGGTAAATCTGGCTATTGCTGGGAAAAAAGTGTGTCCAAATGTTGTGAATATTGTGTCAGTTTTGGAGTACTTTTGTTTCGCAATTATTGCTTTCTTAAATATTTATCTAACAAGAAACATTTCTTGCTTTGCCAAATACCTTTCCTGCAATAGAGAACAGCCTGGAAAGGCTGAGACAGATCAGGAGAAAGCATTGGTGGCACACCTCTAGCAAAAGCAAGAACTTTTGTGTCAAATTATCTTGCAAGGCAGGAATTGATCCAGAATTGATGTAATGTTAACTCAGGGCAGGAATGCAATGGTAAGTGAGGAAGTTGCAACATACCTTGACCGTTGCTAAATTAATTCTTCTTGTGGGATATTTAATTTGATGTGCATCACATTTTCTCCTCTTTGTGAGTGAGTTCAAAGTAATTCTGAAGATTTAAGATATTCTCAAGTGGTTGGAGTGAGTCATTTCATATTTTTATATATTCAATTAATGTAGTTAAATAAGAGATAGATAGTTAAATGAATGGTAAGAGCTGGGGCTATTGAGTCTGGAGTAGAGAAAGCTCTGGAGAGACCTGAGAGCAGCTTCCAACACCTAAAGGGAGCTGCAAGAGACCTGGAGAGGGACTTTTCACAAGGACATGGAATGACAGGGAGAGGGGGAAAGGCTTCAAACCAAAGAGAGAGCAAGTTTAGATTAGATAATAGGAAGAAATTCTTTGCTGTAAGGGTGGTGAGACGATGGAACTGGTTGCCCAGAGAAGCTGTAGATGCCCCATCCCTGGAGTGTCCAAGGCCAGGCTGGATGGGGCTCTGAGCACCCTGGGATAGTTGCAAGGGTCCCTGCCCATGGCACAGGGGTAGGAACTGGATGATCTTTAAGGTCTCTTCCAACACATTACTATGATTCTGTGATAATCAACCTACTAATCAGCAATACTTATTTGATATCATATTATTTTGGCTATCATATAATAGCCAAAAGAGAATTTTCCAATCTAAAGGATGAATACAATTCTAAAAATCTGCTTTCTTTTTAAATACATGATTCACTTTCTGGGAATGTCCATCAGTATCTACCTAATCAGTTCTGAAAGTAAATTGCCAGAATATTTGTAAAAAATAGTTGAAGTCCTAAGCATAAATACAGTAAATCCTTTAGACATTTAAAATTTTAAGTGTAATCTTTTTATGCAGACTAATCCCAGAGTATTCCTATCTATTTACTGGTGTAATTTCTCTTCTAAAGACAGTGTTCAGTGGCTGGGGCTGTGCATGTTAGGATAGAAATCCAGACTATCCAATCTGTCTGCATCCAGTTTGTTCCGTAATCTTTTTTACTTGTCTATCCTGTATTTTTCACCTTGCCTATGGATGAGGCGGTTAGGAAGAATCTCTTCTGAAATAAACAGGAGAAAATTTAATACAGAAATAATAACAACAATTATTAAAAAAATTAGAAAGACAAGTTAAAACGAGGAGCCTTCTCTACATAACTTTTCCATGGTCAGAAGAAAATGCAGGGCTAATCTTGCTCTGCATTCTCTCCAAGAAGTTTCAGAAGATAGTACAAAGGTTGCCCAAATTCTTATATTTCTGAGAATATCTGTCTTTTGTTTCCAGAGTAGATACAAGTAGGAATTATCTTTGTTCTCAAAATTTATCTTTGTAGCTGCATAAAATTAAACAAATCAAGTAACCTGTGAAAATCAACCAGATTCGCACTGCTGCAAGAACCAACTTGGTTGTTGCAGAGAGCAAATCTACTTAGTGGCCTAGCTTGTTTTAGAATGTGGGCTTCCACATTTCATGGATGCAAAATGCTAAATCAGGGACTGTATAAAAATATTTTCTTTCCATATTTAAAAAAAAATATTGATTTGTTTTTCAACCCAGAAATGAGTTTCATTCACAAAGTCTCTTCTGTTGCCATGACAGGGATGAGTTTTAAAGTCTTACTTCTACTCAATATATATTCCCATGTGCTATTAGTGAAGTACAATTGGGTAATAATATTTATCAGTTTATTTTGAGATTTGAATTAGTGATGTGGAAATGTTGAGCTTTTCCTTATATTTGATCTGGTTTGATGTTACTCTTTTTTGTGTTGAAATGATGCAATTATTCATTAAAAAAAAAGGTAAATTGCTACAACCAAATTAAAACCTAGTTTTAATTAAGATATAATGTGTGTGTAAATTGTAGCACTTGCTGCTCTGTGCTACAAGCCTGCTGTTGCTTTCTCCACTAGCTGAGACTTCAATATTTTAAATGCACCTTTTTAATTTTTTTTCATACATAAAAGTGTACCTCCAGCCCATCAAACCATTTCCTTGGGAAGTTGTGGTTCATGACAGCATGACCAAGTCAGTGTTCTAACCTGGAAATGAAAGGAGCGCAGAAGCTGAGCTGTTTGAGAAGCACTGGCACAGCAAGAGATTACCCAGTCTCATTTTCCCCAAACCACATTTTTCTGGAATTACGCTTCCAGGAGAGTCCCCACCCAGGCAGTCCTTCTCCCAGATGAGGTAAAGGAAGCCACCATCAAGCTGAGCTGGGAGCTGTGCTAGGCTTCTCTGAGCTGGAAGCCTCTCTTCATTACATCACACCTGGCAGTATTTCAGAGATTAATGAACGGCATCTTGTCAGGTTTAATATATTGCAGTGCTTGGGTTCACATTGAAGATGTAATCATAAATTCCCTGAGCTGTGAACTACACCTTAAGGACTTGCAGGGAGTTCTAAGAAGGCAAGAAAAAGAAATGACTATAAGCTGCAGTGTGTGCCAGTTTTGAGAGAAACCTGCAGATTTTCTAGGACATTAGGTTTCAAAAGAAGGATTATACACAGACTAAACAGAGTAGAAGTCATAAAAATTTAAAGACATCACAAAAATAAGATCCTTTTTAGGTATGACAGAATACTAAAGGAAATTTATACTGAATTATACCACCCAAGCAGACCCATTAATTAATGTAATGAGAAAATATGTTCCATTTCCATGGACCCAAGCGTGTCAGGAAGCATTTGACACTTTTAAAAGGGGGAGAGGTGAAAGCATGCACTTCACTGCTCTTGAAATTCTCAGGTTTTAGCTTATCTATCCACATACATGTTTGGGCTGCTGAGGCATTAGGATATGTACTAATCAAGAGAGAGAAAGAAAAAACTACTGCAAGTGACTGATATGCCTAAAAAATGTAAACACATTTGTGCTGAATAACTCAGGGTACTCTTGTATCCTGAACATTGGAGAGGTTGTCATGTCATATCATAGGAAGGCAGGAATGAAAAGAATCTTTTTATTGTCAAGATATGATTCTGAAAATATTATATATGTGAAATTTAAAAATCCATAAGCAGATGGCTTATACTTGTAAAGCTGGCAAGCAGGGCAATTTCCAGGACCAGGAAATAAAAGCCAGACATTCAAGGTTGTTCAGACATCATTTTTCTATGCAAAGGATTTTAAAAATCAGGTTTTGATTCCTTTTCTCAGAATTTAATTCCATTCCTGTTATTAAAATATTCCCATCTATATTGCTTGGAAATTTTTATGGTCATTCCTTGATAGAAGCAAGCTGAAAAAATTAGTTTGAGCTGTAATCTTTTTTTTGGAATGTGAAACCCCCTGGTCCATATTCTTTCATTTCTTATCTGTGATGTAATGGATGATTGATGTTGAGAATGGGACATTGCAAGCAGCATCTTCTGCAATGTGTATTGTAATTTTTCAGTTTCAATAGCAGCTCCCACATGTTTTCACATGTATTTAATTATTGATAGATGGGACTACCTCCTCCAGATATATTCTTGGACTTAATATTTTGAACCATCTACATTTCTGAGGCATCATTTTAATATATTTTAATAAATGTATATTTTGTACATATATAGCTGATGCTTAAGGATTATCTAATTTACAAATAAGTATAATTTTTAATGCATGCAAAATTTTAAAAGCTAAATACACTAGTGTGCACATCTGATGCAGCACATCATTGATTTTTGGGATTAAACTTTGTTTCTTTTCACTTCGTGGCAAGATTTGGGCCTGCACATCCCTTTTCACTTTTGTGTTAAGCAGCTTACATGCTGTGTGTGCAAAACTGTGCTGTAGCCAAAATAATACTTGAAATCCTTGGTCACCAAGAATCAACAGAAAGAAGGCCAAACTTTATGCTTTTGTGACCATATAAAAAGCAGGAGGTAAGTAATAATAGCTAACCTCTCTGTGTAGTTAAAATGCAACGCAGCAATTATTTTATATTAGTAGGAAGTAGAGGCAGAAGATGGAGGAGAAATTTACATTTAATTGAAATTGGTGAAAGTGTTTTACATGGGCAAAATCCAGTTATGTACTTCAAACATTATCCTATAGTGTGCTGTCATTTTATAGGAGTGGTGATCACTACCCTGATTACGTTAATCTAAATATTTGCAATGCAGAGAGTATTAGTTGGTTTAAAATTGCTGGTCTCCTATAACTGTTGTGGAAAGTTTATCAGCATTATCTCTTTCTGAGAAGAAGCTTACTGAGGACAACGTGCTAATAATCCAATTACAGATAATTGAAAGAAAGCTCTTTCTGAGCAGGAAGCTTTCAAAACAGTCAGAGGACAGAATCTCATTTTCTTCTTTTTACTCTTTCTGAAAAGGTTAATATGAATTATTAATTCATCCCTATTAATTTGAGTGATCATTTTCTGATCTCTGGAAGGCTCTGCTCAAATGAGTAACGATACTGAGGATGAGCCTTCTGCTGTGCCTGTCCTGCAGTGAACAGTGACTGCAGCAGCCAGAATACATTTCTGAATGAGGGGTCTGTAAGCACTTCAGGACTCAGGTCGCAGTTAGAACAGTCCTGCAGAGCTTCACAGGCTTACCTGGGATGTCTCTGGTGCCCCCAACTTCCTGATGCCACCACCAGACTACTGCTCATACTCCAGCTGACTCAAAGCTGTCTCCCAGAGCTCTGTTCATCTCAGTGGTCACTCAAAACTTCAGCAAAGCCTTGTCTTCACTTTCATTTCCTTTTATGATATAGAAAACACTTCAGCACTTTCCAAAGATGCATGTAAAGGATTCATGTAATCCTGTGGAGTTTTAATGTCTCACTGCCATAATCTGGCAAATCTTTTATTTTGAGCTTTTCTTTGGAGTGTTTATTTGTCGGAGGACTGAAGCTCAAAACTCACAGTGATAGTCGTGCTCCACTGAGGCCCATTGCTGTCTGAACTTGTCTTCCTGAAATCTCTGTTCAGTTTCATCAGATTTTAATCTCTTGGGGTGGTGTGCTGGAACCTCTGAAAGGACAGGCAGAGCTCCTGTGGACATCATTAGATCTGGATCTACTCTGTGACTTTCCTCTGGTAATTAGATTTTGAGAACCAAAATTTTGTAGCTCTCAGGTGGTAATTTTTATGTTGGCACTGTTTTCTTAGCAGTTCGTGTGATGACTTTGTACTTTTTCTGTTTAGTCTTCTCTGCTCTGTAAATCACAGAGTCACAGAATAGTCTGGGTTAGGAGAGACCTTTAAAAGTCCAGTCCAACCACTCTGCAATGAGCAGGGATGTCTTCAACTGCATCAGGCTGCTCAGAGCCCTGTCCAGCCTTGAATATTTCCAGGGGTAGGGCATTCACAACTTCTCCAGGCACCCTGTGCCAGTGTTTTACCACCCTCTTTGTAAAAAAACTTCTTCCTCATATCTCATCAGAATCAACCCTCCTTCAGTTTGATACTAGTGCCCCTTGTCCTGTCACAGCAGGCCCTGCTCGACAGTTTGGTCCCATCTTTCTTACAAGCCCCCTTCAAGAACTCAGACTCCAGCAGGGTTTCACCAGAACCTTTCCTTTTCCAGTCTGAGCAACCCCAACTCTCTCACCCTTTCCTCATAGGAAAATCTCTCCATGTTTGTGTCCCTCCTCTGGACCTGCTCCAAGTCTTTCCTGACTGGGGTCCCCAGAGCTGGATGCAGCACTGGGCTCTTACCAGAGTGGAGGAGATGCTCCGTCTGTGCTATGAGAAGAGGCTTTTATCATTAAATAGTAATACTTTTTAAAAGCCCTGATTATTCCCTATAAACAAACACTATAAGTTTTCTCTCTTAATTCTTTTACAAAACCTCTTGGAGATTTCAGAGATGCTCTGCCCCAGTGAGTGCTAAGTGAAGAAGTGTGGAAGAGGCAGCATTGTCAGTGCTGCCTGTTGCAAGCAGACCACTTGGAAAAGCAGAGCATAGAGGCAGAAAAGAGTTTGACTCACCTGGAAGGAGGTACTGGGGCACTTGCTCCTGCTTCCTCGAGTGTGTATATCTAAATTGCTTAGGAGGACTAATTTAGTGGGCTAATTTACACTTTCAAATAAGCTTTCTAGGCCAGAAGATCCTGACTCTGTTCTTCCCTCTCTTCTTTTGATCCACTGCTTTTTATCGCTTCTGGCTTCACTGTACCTTGGATTCACCCAGAAAGACTGCAGTCAAAACAATTTCTTGGGAAGTAACCAGCAGTTAGATCCACCTCTTTGTGAATTGTAGTGATGTTCTTATCATTAAACTGGCACCACCACCCATGAAGTTAATTGAGGTGCTGGCTATGACTAACTTTTCAGGATTCTCCAAGGTCTCAAGCAAGCTTTGGCAGTTTTATGTCTTATCCTGCATGTCTTATCCTTTTAGAAGGAGATAATTATCTATTTCCATATTGTTCAGGTACTTCTGAGCATACATGCCAGCCAGAAAAAGAATTTAGCCATATTAAAAGAAACATAGTGAGTTCAGGTGCCAGGATATTTAAGAAATTGGGTAGATGGAGTTGTTCTTTGGGTCTCAGAAGGGTTTACAGGCCTGGGACATGCTTTGGGTAGACATTAATAGAATGTAGCTTGAAAACTGCTGTCTTTGGGAGAAAAAGTGGTCCTCAACACAACAAAACAACCAACCAATCATGTCTGATCTGTGTTTGAGAGACCCCATACAGACCTTTTCCTGAAGAGTTGGACTTGATGATCCTTGTGGGTCCAGCTCAGAATATTCTGTGACTATTCAGTGTTCCATCTGGGGTAATTTTGGGTGAATCTGCAGTTTCAGCAACCACTGCTGTCTGAGTATTATGTGAGGGTCTTCACTTCCAGGCTAATAGAAGATGTGAAGAATTTGCAAGACAATAAGCTTAAAAATATTGAAATGCAGTTTATTTGCATACTGAAAATCTGATAATTCTGTAGAAGTTCCATCAGAAACAAAAAGCTATAATTACAAATGCAGAGTAAAAGTGATTCTAGTAATTTACAGGGGCCTCTTAGACATGAATTCATCTTACAACTAAGGTATTTAAATAAGAAACCTGAGAAAATGCCAGACAGCTGTATTCTCTGGAATAATTTTAATAAGTTAACATGGTAATGAGTTTACTGGTTGCATCCTGTTGCCCATACTGAAGTCTGTGCAACTCAGTCCCTTTGCTATAATTGGTTCTTGCAGAGCAATCTCAAAAACTGCCTATTGTTTTAACTTTTCACTGCTTGTTTGCATCGATCTAGAACCAAATAGCTCTGAGTAAGTGCAGAAATGATGCATGAGGTATTAGCATGTGTGTGTGGCTGCAGGTTTGTGTTACAGATATAATAAGCAAGAGGTATATGTATATATATATGTAGACTGCACAGCTACACATCTTGGAAACCTCAGGGATAGGCTGACATAAGTGCCTTCTGATGGCTTGCTAGCAAAGATCTAGCACGAGGCTCTCTGGGGATGAATTTCTTACAAAAATAAAAGTGGGTTCGGCCACATTTATTTGATATTACATTCATAGGTGTAAAATAGCAGTTTATAGTTTCACTTGTCCATTTCCCTTGCTCTGGACCTGCCTCCCTGATCAAGAAATTCAATAGCTATTAAAAGCTGCAGCTGTACTAACAGTCTTATGCTTTATAGGAGGCATTTTGCAGCTATTACTTTGGAACAGGCGTTCTGTGCCAGTACAGATGTTACCTCCACCTTTTTCATAAGCACTTTATCTGCACCATGGGCATTGCATTTCCAATGTTTGCTTGAAATTACTAAACATGCTCCCTAGCTGTAATTTATTTGGGCTGGTGCAGTTTAAAGGCCTGAAAGCTGTGTCTGCACCTGTTCTATTCATCCGACAAATTCCACTGCAGGAGAGTTTGTGCAGTTTGCATCTCTTCTTTATAAATCTCCTGAACCAAAGGCAGCCATTTGATTCACATGCATGCTCCTGAAGTAGAAATAGTTGCATATATATACCACAGAATCCCATTTTTTTATTACTGAAAGGAGAATGCATCTCTTGTTCTACTGAAGGACGGGCCTACAAGTCCTGCATTCCCTCCCTCACTCTATCTCTAGGTAACCAAATGTGCACAGTGAAAGGTAGAAGTTGCTCCAGGATGTACAACTGGAGCAAACTGTGCTAGGTTAATGACACCAGTTTCATTGTGGGACAATGTGCAAGGCCCTTCTGAGTGAAATGTATTTAAAGTGATATAAAATGAGTGAAAAGGAAAAGGCACTGCCTAGCCTGATTTGGCTCCTGACAATGCTGATATCAGTGAATGTGCTAACGGAAGATAGACAACAGTTGAAGATGACTGAAACACTGACACTATCTGAAATTTTGAATATTGAATATTGAACCAGGGTAAGAGCCATCCATTCAACTGTTTAGCCCGAAATTTTGGAACTTACACAAAATCCAGGACTAGTTCTAGCTCTGAAAGACAAAAAAATAAACAAAGAACTTAAAAAACCCCCAGAAACCACCCCAAAACAAGCAAACAAGGAAGCCACTGTTGAGTGAGGTTTTCCAAACCAAAGCTATGTCCCACTTTGCCCAGTTCTTCCAGAGACCTATGTCAACTGTAGACGTGTCATCAAATGTGACTCAAACCAACCCTTCCCCCAAAAGAAATAAATCCAACCACATAGACCGAAATGATTCTTTGGCATTCTAGAGATTCTACCCTACTTACTTGTGGTGCATTTTTAATTTACAGTTAAACCAGGGCTGATCCATTACTTAGTGTTTTCATTAAAGTAAAACAGAAAAGAAGCACTTGTGCCATAATCAGTCTCATGAAACACTTGTAAATACATAGCGAATTTTGTGCAATGGAAGAGAGAGCAGCATGTCTATAAGAAAACAAATAAAGAACCAAGGACTTAAGAAGCAGAGCTGTATGTGGAGATAAAAAGAAGGCAATAAAAAGACAGAAGATGGTTCGAAGTATGTATTTTAGGAATAGTGATTAAATACTTAATCAAATATACGAGTAGTAACTGTATTACTAACGTGAAATGCACCTGAATTGTGCATTTAGGCTTTGGATTCCTTTTGAAAGTTATGATGGCTTTTGGCAAAGCACACAAGCCTTGTTCAAGAGGCCAAGGATACCTCCTTTGGTAGATCTGAAAGGAGATTCAGAATTTGGCCTTTCAGGTGTAGGGTATCATCAGAAGCTCTAGGTAGAATTACAGTCCTGCTATACACAGCTGAGTGTATATAATTCTCTAAGTGAAATTCATGTCTTATGTGTTGTAAAAGGAATGAAAGGTAGCTGTTAATTCCAAGACTTATAAATATGTCATTGGGTTTTCATAATGTCTTAATAAATTACAGGAACAAACTCAGTGACTCATGATGTCACCAGAACTACACACTGTATTTATTGTAATTATGTACAAAACTCACAGAATTCTTTTTACTCTCTACATGAATATATAGGTACCACTAAAAAAACCAAAACAATGCTCATGGATTTCTTCATTATTTATTTGCCATCCTTCAGCTGTTTTCTTGTTCTGAGAACTTTTTCAAATGAAGAAAATTTTCAAAAAAATATGTTTAAAAGAATATTGCTGCAACTGCTGTATTTATTAATTGAAAAGCTCAAGTAAAATACAGTTTCCAAATATCCTCAAATTTGGGTGAAGTTCAAATTTTCCTTGGATCCTAATTCTCTGGCTGGCCACCAGCCCATATCACTAATGGTATAGCTAGCTGAAAAATGGAAAAACAATTCCATGAAAATTTCAAGATTATTTTGGCTTCAATCTGAAATGTAGAGATAGCATCAATATTGTAGAGTTGATAATGCTTCATTCTTTAGTTTAAGGAATAAACACAGGACAGGCTAAAGGCTTTAGGTAAGTTAAATGTACAAGACTATTTCAACAGCATTTCACATCACCAAAGTAAACTTAGTGTGTGAAGAAGCCAATTGGTTTTTGCTGTCCCAGATGCAAGTGTAGTTTGCATTTAAGTGTTGTGATGATTAATTATTCTCTTGTATCATAAAACACAGGGGGTTGATCTATGGAGCTGGCCCCGTTCCCATGTGTGTGCTCAGGTGCTGAGTTCAATGGAACAGAATTGCTTAGGATGGGGAGCAAAGGAAAGAATTCCACTCTGCATCCATGTTTTATGGCCCTCATTTAAACCACTGGAAATGGTACCTCTGAATTTAACATACATTGATTTGATGATGTGCTCCTCTGAAGAGATGAAATAAACAACAAATAAATAACCCCAATGTTTCTCCCACTGCTGCAGAACTAGTTATCCAAGATATCTGTACTTCCAAAGCCTGTGCAAAGCCTGTGCAAAGCCTGTGCAAAGCCTGTTCCAGCTCCAAGTCTACTCACATACTGCTCGCCATGCAACAGGTATCTTTTCAATATGGTTGTCTTAATTTTCTGTCCAGGAAACGCCATTGCAGACTTCCCATTCCAAAAATAATAGCAGTGTTCAGTCACATTTAATGAAAGCATCTTAGAATTTATATAAATAAAACTAGTGTACATTTCAAAGGATATATAAAATGCTGGCGTTTTTCTTTTACTGCAAAGATCAAAGAGCCGATTAAAATTAAAATTTCATGAACTTTAAATTATGCATTTAATCATAAAAAGTACTAAAACAAAAAAAAATTAAGGCAGCAGGTGTACCTTATACAGTAAGATAAAGTTTAATATATTTTATTAGCTTAAGGGACACAGAATAACTATCTAATCAGAACTTCAGGCATGCATTTACATAAATATATTAAATTAAGAAAAGCAATTATACACTTAAACATCCTTTTGTCTAAAAAAAATCATTAAATCCACAGATTAACAATAAATCCAACTCTATGTATCTATCACTTCCAGATACAACTGTTCCATTTCTCAGATATTACACAAATACATTTGTTAGAATTTATATGCATTATACATATATTATATATTACATAATAGTGTGTATACATACATGGTGTTCAATAATATAATAATAATTTGTAGTTTTTATAGCACTTTTCATTTGAACAGCTCAAAGCGCTTTACAAGGGTTGATTTCACTAATTTTTGGATGGGAAGTGGAGGCACAAAGATGCAATTATTTCAGGTTATATAGAATTCGTGACAGACAGCAACTGAACTCTCTTGTTGGGAACTTCAGTCTGCTGTCTCCCTAAAAAGAAATGCACATATAGCATATGGAGTCTGTGTAGGTAGACTTGCAAAGACTTGTCTCAAACCAAGAAAGCACTTAATTATATTAATAATGTTAAGCACATGACTTCAGTGAGGCTCATATGCTTAAAATTATTTGTGTGCTTCCAGCTAGATCGGTGCCTGTATATGCTTAGTAGTATAATTCAGTTTACAGAAGATGTTTAAACCTAGTTTGAGTGATATTTTCTAAGCTGTTTTCTCACATTTCAAATGTACATACAGTACCTGACAGCTACTATGAAATAAAACTAGTAGAACAGGGGAATGCCACTACAGTAATGTTCTCAAGTGACAGAAGTTTGTTATTTCCTTTTCTGCTTGGCTCCCATTATGATCTAATTGTTCTCAGGGGGGAATTGAAGTTTTAATTCTGCAGTATATTTTGTGGGGGACAGCTAATAGCACTTCTGGATAATTCACAGGGTAGGGTTACTGCTTGGTACTAATGGAGACCACTGCAAGCTACATCTGGTGACCTAATACCAGGTGGTTTCTGCTCCCAGTATGTCTTGATATGAATTAAGTTCATTCTGCACACCACTTTTGACTGCCTAGAACATTTTCTTTTGCAGCTCCTCCTAGGAACATTCAGAAAATAGGGTTGTTTGTTACTGCCTTGTGATGCAAAACACCCTTTTGTCCTACTGTAAAAAAAAAAACATTAAAAAACATTTAAAAAAAAACAACAAAAAACCTGTCTCAAAACCAGCCAGCTCTCTCTGCCTTCTTTCCAAGAATACTGTGAGCACAGCCATTGTGTATATTCACATGCTTTAGCTGATACTGCCTTTCTGAAATTTCCTGGGAATTTAAGCAGTTTTTCACTTAAAATATTTTTTACTTTTTTACTTCATCACAAAACAAAAAAAAAAAAAAAAGGAAAATCTCATAGACTATAGAAGGACCTTTACTATATGATACACTGGACTCTCTTGATAATGTAGAAATAAAACTCTTCTCCAGTAGTGCAGCTTGCTGTCTTTGCAAGAATGTCTGACAATTTTGTTTATGGAAGCCTGTCTGTGTGCAGTGTACAATAGGTAAAGACACACATTATTTGCTTATAGGGCAGAATATTAAATGTTTGTGAATGCCTGTAGCATAGAATGATCACTAGATAACACTTTTTCAGTACTGAGAAGCAGGTGAGTCACTCGGCTTTCACATCAGCTGGTTGCTGGACATTTAAAAAGTATCAAGAAGTCAGGCAGACTTTGTTTAAATTCTAGCAATACCTACAAGGAGACCCAGGGGGACTGGAAAGCTCTGCAGGGCTTTCTTCAGGGCTGGGTCTGCACTCTTATTCCACAAAACATTGGTGTAATGCTGCAGATGCAGACACGGAGAGGTCATGTGTGCACTGATGTCTGAAGTTAAGATCTTCTGCCAGCTAAGTGGATATCTTTTAAGGACTTAATCCTATAACTAATGAAGTCAATAGGAGATTATCAGCTGACATCAATGGGCTTGGAATCAGGCCCTCAAAGATTAAAGTAATCCTGTACTAAGCTTTCAGGTGGCTTCTGCTGTTTCACACCTATATGCCAAAAGTACGTGCCTTATTTCACTGAATTACTCTGTTGTTGACAACGAACTTTACAGCAAAACAGTATTTTTTTTTAATGTTTCTGAAACATTTTGTCCTGAAACTACTTAGGGAAATATTTATTTATCAGGATATTTATTTATCAGGTTTTTTTTGTAGCTAGGACCCGGATTATTTGGTATCAATTTTCTCCAAATTTGAATTGAAATAAATTTAAAGGATTGGCTGCATTTTTAATGAGTATATTACTTCTACTTTTTAAGATTGCAAAATGAAAAGAATTAGTTTTTATTTACCACTTGGCTTCCTTCTTTTTTTTCCAAGATGAAGGACACCTTTTAAGTTGGACAGCAGATCAAAATGGAATAATTCCTAATTAAACTGTTACACAAATATTCTAAAAGGTAGTAAATTAAAATGCATGAATATCTTTTAAAAATTTGCACGATTAAGGAGAAATTAGCAGAACAGGCTGTCCTTGGACATTTTTTTCCATGCAGAACTAATCTTATTAGAATTAGAATTACATGTATAAATACTAATTTTTACCATAGTGCAACTTTACGCCTGTGGAATTACTTGTTCCTATTTTTAGCATCTCTATTTTGCACAATTTTACAGGAAAAGGTCCTTGTTTCTCAAAACAAATCAGAGAAATGTGTACTGAAAAGCTATATTTCATCATGCCTGGGATATCATTCTGGTTTTCAGATGCCTTAACTGATCACTGGATTGCAGTGGGTAACTTTGTGATAAGCACAGTGACTGAAGTGATTTCTGCCTTCCTCCAGCTTCAGTCTGTGCTGAGCTGTGTGAGACTGGTACTCCTGAACTAAATGCCCAGCTAAGACAAAGTGCTAGAAGTCACTATAAAATAACAAAATTCTCTGGAATGTCCAAAAGATAAAAGCCTCAGCTGCTGGGAAGATTTTGATGCACACATCTGTCAGGCACATATCTGTCAGGCACTTTCAAAAATAATAAGCACCTGCAGCAACCAGGGATTGTTGATGTTTGCTGTGGGTCTAGAAAAGAAGGAGCTGCAAAACCAAATGTGGACAAGTGAGTGAAAGGAGATACACAGAGGTGTCATGTCAGTGACACAGAATTTATATTCTTATTTTTACCTAACTTACACTTTGTTTGCATGAGATGGAATAACTTGTGAGGATTTAAAGGTAAAGAGGGTTTGGATCTGTGTTCCTGTCTGTTAACAGAAGAAATTTATTCCCAGAGGGGAGGCTTTGAGTTAGTATTTCTTACTGGGCACAGTAGAAAATGAGTTTACTGTTTTTCTGAAATGGAGTGAAACAATTTGGAGCTGATTTTGCATAACATCTTTTTGTCTCCCTACTTATCTATGGAGTAAAGATATTTCTCCTTATATTCCAGTTATATGCCTTCCTTCCGATCAGCAGAATTTAAAAAGAGAAAGATGAGTTTTCTGTCCCAATATAATAAAGCAGGGGTTTAACACTAGCAGGCATCAGTGAGAGTCATTTCTTGTAACAGGTATGTTTGTTCTCCTTTAGCAGCAGAAAGGCTGAAAGAATGCTTGAAATGTACAATGTGCTGGGAACAGAGAGGCAGTATCTCCGAATAAAGGAAGAAATGAATGGAATAAAAGATTAGGAGAGAGAGACACAGAGGCAGAGACAACTTGAACACATACATAAAATCCCTTCTGGAGGCCCTTATCTAATTGCCTCATTTATCTAGTTTCATTTATAAGCTCAGTTTTATTCTGGGACACTCTTGGAGGTTGTGTGAGAATGGCTGCAGAATGACCTAACTGGCAACAGGCTTTCTACAGACACTTTTTTTTTTTTTTTTTGTATGCCAATTCTCAGGGCAATTACTGCAGTTGCCCTTTTTATATCAGCATCTTGGGTGGCTAGGCCTGGGGTTTGCTCACTCTTTTTAATAGTATAATTTCTTTTGATAAATAAGCAGCTAGGATTTTTTGTGCCCTTTTTTTGGTGGATTTTTTTTTGTTTTGTTTTGGTTTGGTTTTTTTTTTGGTTTTTTTTTATGAGAATACTTCTTTTCCACTGGGACTTCCTATGAACACGTGGGCTTAATGCAGATGCCTGCTTTCACACAATATAAAAGATGATTTTAAAATAAATCAAAACAGTTTCACGAACTATCTCACCTCTCTCTCTAACCTTAACTTAGATAATTTCTTAATATTGAAGTTTTTATGGAATGACTCAGAGCAGATATTTTTTTTTTTGTAATAAAACAAACTGGAGAACTTTGCTTAAATTTTGCTTAATTTTGAAAGTGATTTTCTGGGTGCATCACAGTCAATTTGAGTTTTTGCTGTTGATTTGAATGAGGCCTGGATTTAATTCTTAGCTCATACTGGAGTTTTATTTTTGAATTTCACTAGTAAACTAAATTGTTTTTACTCTTAAGATCAAAACTCCAAGATCATTGTTTTTTGTTCTTTGCATGACTGTGGCATATATATATATATATATATATATTATTGTGAATCCTCAATTTAAGTGCCATCTGTGGTATTTTTTAAGGCACTAAGCAGTGAGAAAAGAACTATCACATCTTCCCAGCTGGTTGTTGAAAATAATGTGGCACAGTGGAGTTAAAGTTGGGTTTATTTTTAAATATATTTCATTGAAGAAAGTGTTAAAGATATTATCTCTGTCAGATATTTAAATGTTGCTAAAATACTTCAGCGACTTTCTTGTCTTGCTGGTTATGAAGGGTGTAATAAAACTGTGCTATGTGACAGATTTAGACAGCTGGCTCATTCATGAGAAGTTCACATTTTTGTCACCCACGTTGAATAAGGAAAGATTAGATGCTAAGGTCAATTTACAAAAATGGTTGTCAGGACATTTTTTAATTGTAAAACTTTTTGTGGTGGAATTCAGGGAAAAGACTAAAGGCAGAAAGTAGCGGAGACAAAGAGCTGCTATTAACCTACAGATGCTACCACAGGGTTCATTTTAAGATTGGTCACACTGCTTAGCCAATGAAGTGTTCGTGTGACTATAAGGGACCACCCTTTTCTGGGGTGAGAGGGCAATTTGGTCTTCATGCTCATTTAATCCCTAGATGTCTTTCAATGGACTGTCAGTTGAATCTACATTGTGCAAAATTATGCATGCACTTTTTAATGCGGACCATTGTTCTCTGAGCACTTAACCAAGATTTCTCAACCAATTTCCATTTGGCATGAGGTCACTTGAAACCCAGGCAAACATATATGGAAGGCAAATGTAATTGTCTGTTTCTTGGAGCTGGAATGTGTGAGACACAGAAATGCAAGTACTGGTTATGCTGTAATTTCAGATTTGATACTCACTAAATGAACACTGACAAATTTCTGTAAGGGAAAATTTGTTGCATGTTGCTGCCCTGGAGAGATGTTTTACTGCTGGAGAGTTAACATGGTGAAAGTCTTTTAGATCTGTTTGGCTGAAGTGTTGTCAATTGTTGATGCATGAGCAGCTGCTTCTAAGGACCACAGGATGTGCACACTGGGGCTGCTCTGCTTTCCTTCCTTAGGCAAGATTTTGCAGAAGCTGCAGTAGGTAGCTTGCAGGTAGTGCAAAGGAAACGTGATAGCTGGTAAACAGTGAACTAAGAAACTGCCAGCAGAGCTGGAGATGAGGGCACCAGTTCTGCAGATACATCTAATTAATTAATACCTTAGAAAACCTGACTACAGCATGTACACCACATTTATTGATACATTTACAAAGACTGTTTCTGTTGGCTCTCCAAGGAACATTTAGCATTCATTTGGCAAGAACTGCTGTAGGTTTTGCACAAGTGGTACCGTACACAAGCAGCACATGCTCGAGTGAGCTCTGTCCCGGGGATGCCCTGCCCAGTGTGGAGAGTCTGCCCATGCATCACCTCTTACACTGTCCTGCTACAGTGAAAATCACTTTATGGACACTTTTAACACATGCTTTAATTTTATTATGGTTGGTGGGTGTTTGCTTTTTTTCTAATCTAGTGTAAATGAGCGCAAGTTGACACAAGGGTACATTTCTAGATTAGATCCACAACACATTGAAGAGTGTGTGTGTTTGCTCTCTCTTTCCCAGTCTTTTCAATTAAGTTGGTGAAAAATGTAACTTTAGTATTTTACAGGACATGGTAAAGCTGTCTCATCTAGGTGATGTCTATATTATAAAAATAAAATAAAATAATATAAATATGTAACATGAACCCAGTGCCCATCGTTAAATAAAATATATGATAAAAAGCAGACCTTCTAGGATGACTGGTTTTGAAATATGCGAATATAATTTAATTATTAAACACTTGAAACAATCTTGATATTAAGCTGCGATAACCAGATTTTTGCATCTATGCTAGATAAAGAAATAACATTCTGTAATAGAGTTACATTGATGAAAGTGAAGGTTACAGTCTTACAATGAATTGCCTAGATAGGAATGCATTAAGCAGTTCTGAAATATTGTCTCATGATGGAATTCAGTTTACCTTAGAAACTGTTACAACTGGATTTTATTAAGTCCAGCAGTTTATACAGCGATGCTTGGAAACTGCTTTCTCACTTCTATAATCAGATAGCTACAGGAATGGGATTTCAGGGATGTCAAAGAATCCATTAAGACATCGGGAAAGTCCTTTGATGAAAATGTGGTTTACAGTGGAATTGCTTCGTAAACTATTTCTCATGAAGAAATAAATATTAAAAAAAGATTCCACTCTCTGCAAAACCGTACTTGTGATAGCGGCTGCGTGTGTATGTGTGCACATATTGGATATCGGGACGTCTGTGGAGACGTGCAGGAATATTTACACACATACAAGGGATTTTTCTGCACATTGGTGGATATTACACTTAAATTAATAAAGTAAATCAAATCACCGGTGTTTGTTGTAGGATAACAGTCTTTCAAAAATGACAGGATTCAAAACAAATGCCCGTTGAAAGTGGAGTTTCCAAATAGTCCCAGAAACTATACAATGTAGCTGGTTAGATCCAGCAGATAGGATGTCATGTCTAGGATCTGATCAAGAATACCTGCCCTCGTCACTCTTCGGATGTTTCTATCCACTTGTTCACACTGGGGGCCCAGATAGCCTTTTTTACATAAGCATTTATTGGGCCTTACACAGACACCTCCATGTCGACAGGCTGGGTCACATTTTGCTGTGGATGAAAAAAACAGCAATTTTCAAATTTGTTTAGAGCATCACAAAAAGATACAGTGCACATTCATTTGGAGCTTTTCTAGCCTTGTCGTGGTAAAGCATACAAATTAAAAACAACACAAAAAGGATGAAATATTAGGAATGTTGAAAGCATATTTTTTAGTTTAGAAAGTTTTAGAATATTGGGGGGAAGAAGTAATTTTGTGTATCTGTGAGGATGTCACCTGGGAAAGACTGATAAACTCAAATAACAGATTTTTTTTGAAATGTCTAATTCCCATATTCAGATTTCATTTAGGAATCTCAGGCAAACATCTTTATATACTTAGAGTTTTGCACTACAAATGTGCTTCAGCAAAGCAGACTACACCTGAGCAGGGCACCAAAGGCACTCCTTTGGCTCTTGAAGCACTTAATGCTGGGACCAAAATCAAATTCTTATTGGAGAAAAAAGAGCCAGGGTATTTCTTCAACCATTTTTATCAGTCATATAAGTTTCAAAGTTTTTCCCTCTCTTTAGCAGATGCCTGATGATTTCTCTATAGAGTTCTAGGCTAATCAGCTTGCTTCAGTTTTTGAAATATAGCTCCTATTTTAAATTGTAGCCAGTGTTAGCAAAATTAATAATCAATAACTTTAGTTGTGGAAGTGTTTCCTTCTGGGGTAGTCACAGGACCGTGATATATATATATAATGTATATAATGTATCTTTCTTTTTCTGCAGGTGTTATGCTGCTTAATGTTATCTCTTGCAATGAACTTCAATATGGATTTATGAATATTTATAATACACTGTAGAAATGAAGGGGTTTTTTTTATTTTATCCAGGAGTTTCTTAATTACATGAGAATGAAACTCATACCTCATAAAGCATATTTTCTTATTTAAACTATAATAGTTTGAAGTTCAACTTAGAACATCCCTATTAATTGTTGTGTGGTATGCAGGGAAGGAAGATCCTTAGTCTAAATATTTTCTGTGGCTTTCTTGCTCATTATGTCCATCAAATCATCTATCATAAAGCTGTGATTTTTAAAACAAAATGTACCAAAACTAAAAATCTGCATTAAATTAGTGAAGTGCAAAAGATGCAGTGGAGACCTGCAGTTCTGATTTACCATCTTTCCTGACAAGTCACCTCTCCTTGACACTGACAGCAACAATACTGCAAATGGAAGGTGAATGTCCAAACACAGGACATGTATTGACTGCATCTCCTTTCATTTGAAAATCTTAGTGGAAAAAAAGAGAATACTGTTCTCATGTTTATGCTATCAATTGCATTCTGCACTGGCTCACAATGCATTAGATGTTTTAGCAGTTGCGTTCATTTAAAGACTTATTGTTCTTCTGCAGCTCATGAATGTTGTCGTAGGACTGAAGGCCAATATATTGGTCAATATATACTGATAATTTCTCTGAGCAAATAATTAAAAGCCAATTATGACATGTCACTGCTTTTTTCTCTTGTTGCTATGAATCTGTATACAAACCAGTTCTGCAGAACTCTCCTTCCCAGCCTTGATTACAGCAGCATTTTCCTGTGGGAGTGCAGTGCCCGTTCCGACAATGCCTTGAGCATTCAGATGTCAGTATCTGTGCAGGCTGAGCTGTTCTTTTGCATTCTTCAGGGACTAAAGGCCTGAATAAAACCACACAAAGCAAAGAGTTAAAAGTTGGGATCAAGAAGAAAAATTTTGATATTTTTTAAATTAAAGGCCTGATTCTCTGCTGAAGTGGAAGAAATCATGAGATTTCTTTTTTCTTCAGAAAAAGCAATAAGCCCAGAGATGATATGTTACAGTACAGAAAAATACAGTGTAATTTGCTATTTCATGTAGCTGCCTTCAGAGATCTTCCACAAGATTAAGCCAAAGTCCTTGAGAATTCTTAAAAGCCCGAACCTGCCAAAACCAGCTTGCTGAAGGTTTATCTTCATAAAGCTGCCAGCTTATCACAGGCAGCATCTGATGGTGGGTTTTTTTGCATTTCTAGCTGATCTAGATTTCTCCTAAGAACGGGAGAAGAGTAACCTGAACAAGCTTTATGTCATGCATTATGACGTGTAATAATTTTGCAGAAGTATTTCCTCAGTCTACAAATTCAGTTTTAAACTGCTGGCTTTCTATTTCCATATTTCCATGGAATGGTATTTGGATTGTGCATTCTGGATGCTTAGTTAAGAATCTGAACATCAGAAAAGACTTTTTCACTCTGAGAGTGACCAAGCACTAGCACAGGTTGCTCAGAGAGTTGTGGAGTCTCCACCATTGGAGGTGCTTGGAAGTTGTCTGGACATGGTCGTGGGAAATTGGCAGTGGGAGTCCCTGTTTGAACAGGGGGGTTGGACCAGGTACCTTCACCATCAGGTGATTCTGTGCAATGTATGCATGAAGAAAATTCTATTCAAATGGCTTAAAATATTTCTGACTCTGGATGTTTTGGTTAGGATGATAGGATCATCCAGAGGCTAAGGTTCCCAGTAGAGGTACCATGTTTTGTCTCTGCTGTAGGTTTGGTTGCACAGGTACAAGTTTGGAAAAGAATGTCACAATCTCCCAAGTGATCTAATCAAGTAATTGAATAGGAGCATAATGGAAAATTAAGTTAATTAGAGACAAATGCAAAATTACTCATTCCAAGGAAATCGTCTTAACTACTGCCATACATACTAAGCTTGAAATGAGCAGGAAAAAGATTTTAATAGTTTCATGGACAGCTTAGAGAAGCCTTGGCTAAGTGTCTAGCTAGAATCCAAACTAAAACAAAATTCTATGATATGAATAGAATAGAATAGAATAGAATAGAAAAAAATCATTGTTCATTGTACTGACATCAGTATTAACCCCCTAATTACATGCAAATAGCTGGAATAGCAGCTTGTGCACTGATTACTCTGTCACATATTAAATCTCTAGACTGATACTCCTGTGCAGAGGAAAGGATAGATTTTGGGGTCTGAGAAAGAATGGGTATGATGGAGGTGTGGAAAACGGTGACAGAAGAAAAAGAGGAGAAAAATTTGTCATTCCTGTTTATCCCCTATTTCAACATGAGAAGAAATATCAAGGGAAAATAAAATGAACTAGCTGAACTTGTGGCTACTACAATATCGAAAGATATCTGAAGCCCATGTTCTACTAAGATTTTAAATAGGTACTTCTGAGCACAATGGAGCCATTCAATATAATAAATAATATAATAAATAAGCAATATAATAATAAATATTTTTTTAAAAAATAAGCATTCATACCTAAGTCCCTCACTAGCTGTGAGGGCTTACATTTCCCCATCCCATTTTGACATGCATCTTGTTAATGGTCCACTACAGGGCTTCTTGCATTTTTCCTTGAAACAGTAATATAGTACAGACCCACTGGTTTGTTTCAGCATAGCACTTTCTCTGCTCAGTCTTAATTACTACCATGATTATTTAAACATCCACACACAAGAACTGGTTCCCCAAAGATGTTAAGGACAGAAAGAATGTGTAGGTGCTTCTTTAGCATAGCACCAAGTCCTGATTTCCAAAGCATTTCTGAGAATCGGGTTGAAGGTCCTGTATTATTTAAGAGCTTTGAAACATGTTTTGACACCTTTGGCGCAGCATATTTGAAACCCTTTCAGTTTTACTGTTTACATATTTCCACAGCTGTCTTTTAAATAGAATGCATTATTTTTTTGACCTGTAAGGAATTCCAGTTCTGTAATGAGCAATGAGTGTATTACATATGATCTGGTTAAGAAAGTTTCTACCTTTAAAAATTATAAGCAATATTCACATGCAATGCTGTTTTGGAAATGGTTCTAGAAAATAATATGATTGTCAGTGGAGACTTGTTCAGATTTAAAGTAAAAAGATCTGTCTTCTAATTCCTGCATTTGGAAAAAAAATCTGCATTTGAAATTGTTCCTGTATAGCCAACTACATAGGGTGCAACATTCTTTATCTGTCACTATTTAAAGCTCATTTATTTCAAGTTGCTTTAAATGGGAGGCTTCTCTGTCTCTTGCTCAAACACAAGTACAGTACATTGTTTACCAGGAAGCATAACCTCAGGCTCCTGGAGCATCTTTTGGAAACGAGCTCCTGTGGCATATCTTTAGGAAAGAATGACCTCCTAAGTCACAAAGGTATTTTATTTGGGAAGGTAACTATTTATTTTATTAATAGATGTGAAGTATTTGTCTATGATAGTGCTATAATAAATGGTTCTTCTTGTATGCAATTAGGAAGGTAGAAGTCACACTTTTTTGTACCCAGCTGAGCATAGCTGGTCACTTTTATGATTTAAAGTTTTCTACCGCTCTTGGTACTTGTGAATATAACCTTGCCTTTTATTCTACCGTCAATCAAGAACTTGCACTCATCAGCCTCGGATAATATTTATTAATGGTGGGGTGGAGTAGAAACAAAGATGGAAAAAATTCTGGTTGGCAGGGTGCCTTAGGAGAAGAGGAATACAAATGCAGCTGCAGCGGAATCCTTGCGTGTGAGAATTGCTGGTTTTCCTTAGCTGTGCTCTGGGAAAAGCCACACTTCTTTCTCAGGGACCAACACGTAGCCAGAGAAAGCCTCTGCCCCACAGTGCTCACACTTTGCATTCCTAGGGCTTGGAAGGAGTGGAAATGTTCAGGCTCAGCACAAGTTGAAGTGAATCTCACAAAGATAACATAACTCCTGACACTGACTGTTGGGACTCTCCCCACTTAGACAGGACCATGATCCTGTTTACATAACCAGTGCTTCGCTGTGTCTCCTGACGTGGAAAATGGAGGGGAATATATGGAGCCACACTCTGGGCTGGAGAGAATTTTTTTCCTTGTATCCCTCAATCTATAAAACTCTAAAGGGTACAGCTTGATTACTCTTACAGTAAGCACTATTTGGTCCGCAGAAAGTCAGCCAAAAATGTAGCTGATAATGACTATTTATATGGTCTGTACAATTCTAGTTATCTTAAAGAGCTGTTCATATATACAGTAGAGTACAGTATATCTTGCTTGTTAAAACAGGCTTTCATGAAACTGTATAACAACTCTAAATGTATGGAACATGGAGGAAAAGTTGTACTGGGGGCTGGGGCCTCGCTGGATCCCTTCACTGACATGTGCAGTGAGCTGGGAATTCTTGACTGTGCAATGTGTAAAATAATTTTTGCTGCCTTACCATAGCTAGCAGGAGAAAGCAGCCTCTACTGTTTAGAGGCATATAAAAGTCCAACACACTTTAATAGATTAAAACTCATCCTGGCATGGCTCAGGGCTTCATGCTTTCTTTAGTGCATCTCTTTGCAGCTCCACTAAACACA
The DNA here is from genome assembly GCA_009812075.1 of Sialia sialis. Lineage (NCBI taxonomy): Eukaryota > Metazoa > Chordata > Aves > Passeriformes > Turdidae > Sialia > Sialia sialis. The sequence goes on from VRYO01001865.1 coordinate 3,150,741, forward strand.
TGGAGTGATTTAATTGCTGTATGTGCTATCTGTAACTCAGATATGCATAAATCAATACAAATGGAGGGCCAAACTCAACAGTAGAACAATGGTACTGAGCAGAAAACAATTCCTCTACCAGGCTTTTGACACAATATCAAAAATTTCTACTTCCTTAATGAAGTGAGGAAAAAAAGGCAGACAAAAGTCCTGGATGTTCAGATTCAAACAAGAGACACTGCTGTAGAAATCTTGATACAAAATATATGGAATGTTATGTTTCAATTACCTGCACATAAGATTTAGGTATTAGGATGATACTTAAATATATCACCAACATTTGTGCATTAGTTGTTCAGGTTTTTTCCTTTATAAGGGAAAATGTCAAGAAAAAAAAAATTTGTTTCACTCCTTGTCATAACCTAAATTTACTACTTGTCATAGAATAAATATAGCATCTCTTCAGGTACAGCTTCTAAAATTAAAAAGTATACCTTTAGTCCTGGGAGAGATGCCAAAAGCTCGTTACTTGTCTCCAGATTTACTACATGGGAATAATGTGGAAAAAACTCATGGCTTTTAAGATTTAAACTCAGCAGCATATCAAATTTATTCTTATATGGTATACTTGTTCATGACCTCTAGTCTTAAGAAATTCTGTCATGTTTGAAAACTAGTCCCTAGTGAAGTCTGTATCAATGTTAATAGCTAAGAGGTCAATGCAACTGCTAAACAGTTTGTATTACTGTCAGGGTGGTCATGAAAACAACACCTGCTGCATGAGCACTTGGCAGCTGGGTCAACAGGCACTGTGGGAATTTATCAATTTAGGGGGCCACTTGCATAACACTTTGACTGATGAATTGGGAACGACTGGCTTACTGGGCTAAAGCTGCTCTATTATGTGTGACTTTCTTTAGGATGGCAGAGGCTTCCTGCAGGCTCCAGAAAATAAGCAAAAGATAAACTGAGCTGTTTTTTTTCCTTATAAAGTGATAAAAAGTGAGAACTCCTTCATAGCCAATGCTAGAAAGACATTTAGAAAAGGGGGAAAAAATATGAAACCAAAACAAAAACTTTACAGTCAGTGAGTTGTGATGTGATTAAAAAAAATCCTTAGGTTTTTCCATCGAGGTTACAAAGGAGTTTTTGTGAAGTACTTCTGTAAAGTGAAACTCTCTAGACTGGTATTCACAAAAAGCTCTAATTTCTCTTTAGTGTCTCTTGTGGGAATAGTAACTGCATGTGGGTAGGTAAATGAGATAAGAATTTTGCATGCTCCGGCTAAACTAAACATAATTAGACATTAATTCTGGCTTTCCATTCCCTCAAATGACTTAAGGGATAGTAACTTTCTGAACAGAAAGAAATCATATGGCCCACCTGGGCTGGTGAGGGTATTCACCAAGAAAATTGGCTCCTTCTACAGAGAGTTTCCAGTAGGAGCTTTGGAATTTATCTATAACCCATCAGAACCGAGTATCTTGATGCAGATTACTCTAAAACTGTGTGTTTCAATTTCCACAGGAATTAAAGTCTCAAACAGAGTTTCACTTTAATAAATGCTTTTCTTCTGTCATACTACCAAACACTCCTGACTCATATTAAAAAATCAGATCACTAATGGTTTTCTAAAGAGCCTGAACAGCGTCAAAATGAGGTATGAGCTAGGTATTGTCCCTTCATGTCTGAAATCAGGCTGTTTGGAAATGCTCTCCGACAGCGGAAATCCCGGAAGGTGATGATGGAAAGGATGATAAGTGGAATTATATACTCTGGAGGGGCATGAAAGAGGAGTGAGATGGTTTGAATCAAGTTCAAGTTTCAATCCAACGGGAAGCAGCTATTCCGGCTGTTGATATGAAACACATTGAAATCCAGATCTAGAAGGTGTTACAAGGAGAGGAAGAGGAAATCTTCTTCTGTGTGCAGGAACACTTTCTCAGGCTCTGCCCTCTTTCATAAAAATCACCTGCTGGTTTCAGTGAGCCATCCTGGTCAAAACAATTACTCATCCCCTTTGGAATCACTGTATGGATGGTGACAAACTCTTAAAGCTTCACATTCAAAATTTCACAGCACACCTTTTAAAAGGAAAACCTTTGCATTGTCTGTCATTTCTGGACTCTTCTCTGGATAGCTTTCCTTTTATCTGTAATTTCCTTAGAAATTAAAGTGATCATATTATAAGTAGTCTAAAAGAAGACTTACAGAGCCTCTTTATGGCTGTTCTTCCACCTTCCAAAGTTTATTTTCTTACTTCTTGGTCTAGTAATGCATGGACCTATCAACAAATCTTACTTATTTAAATATTCATTTTCACAGTTGATTTTCTCCTCTCATCATGCTAGAAAATTATTACTTTTTATTTTCTAATGGGTTTGTCTCCTATTTTCTCTGTTATCGACTAACTGGAATTTTTTGATGTCATTACATTTTCTACCTCATTGTTTACTTAGTTGCTTTTTCTTTTCAATTCATCAATACTTTTGTGATTTATACTAACATGTATTGTAAGAAACAGAAAACACAACAGAAAAGTTATGAAACAGAAAGTAGAACACTAGATAATAAAAACATTTTGGTTTTTGGGCACAAAAACAATTTATAAAATGCTAATATTTGCACTGACCTTCAGGATATCTGACTGACTCTACCTTTTAGCTGACAAGAACATAAGTCTTTCTCCCTGTATTTCCTCACTAGTTCCAATCCCTGGAAAGTACTGGGTTTTTTTGATAATCATCAAACAATGGATTTATTTTTCAGAGACAGCTTTAACTTAAGAACTTCTTAACTGCCAGTTTAACTAATGTGCCCAATGTTGGTTTTATGTGCTTGTAATTTTTAATGTTTCCCACATCTCCTCCATCCTCAAAGCTAAATATGCTATTGGCTCTACTCATTTCTCTACAGGATTTTTGGCAATATGTAGCATATCTATATTTTGCAGCACCTCACATACTTAGGGCTTTTCTTTAATCAGTTCATTGTCTATGAGCTCTCAGGCATTAATGCATCATTGTAACAACCTTTTTACAAAGAGAAGGATTATTTCATTCTGTGCTTTCAGTGGGAGTCAATTTAGTTATTGATAAGAACTATTTGGAAGAACTGCACAAAAGTTTTACTTTGGTACCTGGAATTCAGGACTTCAAACTGCTTTGATAATTGTGGGATTCAGAACTTCTGTGTTGATCATGTTCATCAATTTGTCATGTATCACCTCAGCTTAATATCTCATTTCTGTTACATTTGAAGGAGAGTTTTAGGATGGGACTTTCCCATTGCTGCATATTGAAGACTAATGCAAAGGGCTCTCTGGATTACCCTCATCTTCTGATCTTATAATGTTTTAACCTGCCCACTTAATTGGATTTTTTTTTTCTATATCCAAGTAGGAGATTTCTGTCTTAAGCTACATTTGAGACAAGAAAAATCAAAGTCATCGTTATGTTTGAGAACAGCTTTGATTATGCAGTAGTTCTCTTCAAGACAAAAGAACATGGCCTCAGGCTGTGCCAGGGGTGGTTCAGGCTGGACATCAGGAACAATTTTTTTACTGAATGGTTTTTAAGCATTGGAGTGGACTGCTCAAAGAAGTGATGGGGTCAATGGAGTCACCATCCCTGGAGGTGTTCAAGAAACACCTGGACCTGGCACTCAGGGCACTCAGTGCTCTGGTTTAGTTGACAGGATGGTGATCTGTCAAAGGTTGGACTTACTGATCTTGGAGGTCTTTTCCAACCTTAATGTTTTTGTTACCTAAAAAGATCAAAAGAAATCAAACCCTGCACCTTCATGTAAAATCTTTTAAAATAAAAGGATAATTTTGTAAACTCGCAGCAGCTTACAAATGACCTCTTGGAGAAAAAAGGTTGGGTTTGCATGGAATTATTAATTTTCAGCAAGGGGCAACTGCAAGGAATGATAGCTTTATTCTTCTACACTGCCCCAGGCATGGAAGATTCTCTTTGCAAATTAAGAGGTCTGCCAGGGGCTCCCTCTCACAGGGTTTTTTAACAAGTAATGAATTTCTAAGACATGACAAATCAATAGCTTGATGATTTTATTTTCACCTGCTACTCATAGTCCACCTGTAGCATCTTTGCTTTGTGTTCTACAAAGCTTAGTGTGGTAGGGTTTATGTGAATATTTTTTGTATTGGTATGGTGCACACCACAATGAGAAGCAACAAAATATTAACATGGAAAAGAATATTATCTTGTAAATAACAGTATTTTGTTATTATGACTTTACATTAACTTTTACCAAAGCCATGGAATTTTTAAGTTGTTTGCACGGATGGTATGAACTTAGCATGGAATGGTAAATACATCTGCAATGCTCTATTGTGGAAGTCACTTATTGTCCTTCCCTTAAAATCTGCAATGGTGTGAGACTGAAAAACAACAAAACTCAAAACTTTGCCTGAATGAAAATTATCCCATGTTTCTGAGAAGTGTTACCAAAAGCTATATCCCTTTGCCATAGTCTGTTTAATTTCAACTGTGTGCCAATTTTAAAAAGTATTTTATAGTTTTCTGGTTACTTTCACCAGTAACAAAACACAGTCTTGACCCTTTTCCATGCATGAAAACAGCCAACCGTGAGTGCAGCAATGGGAGGTCTGGCCTTTCAGGTATGTCAGCTGAAGACCACCCTACTGGAAGAGGCAACAAGAACAAAAAGCTGAGGTCAAACAAGGCAGCCCCATGTAATTAGATACTAATAGTGGATTTAGGGTGTAAAATTCACTTAAAACCATACACCAACAGACTAAACAATCCCAGGAAGAATGGCAAGTTTTGTTCTAAAAAATGTTTTCAATACCAGAAAGCATAAATAAAACATACATAATAACCTTGACTGACAGACTGTACCAACCTGCAGTAACATCTGCTTCCAAATTATTTGCTGTAGTTTTGGGATAGTACAATTATAAAACACTGAAACTCCACTACCACTGAAACTCTACGGTAACTTATAGTACAGTGTGAATCCAATGTCTTGAGTTTCTTGTTGTATTCACTTGTTATCACACTAACAATGCTTAGAATTTAAGTTTGACAAGAAAATAAATTCCTCCTTTAACAGCAAAGCCAAAACTGGAAGTCTGACTGTATCTGATACTTATGGAGGAACATGCTGAAGTAGATGCTGAACAAATAAGCAGCTGCTTTTGTAGGGTGTGATGGGGTCAAAGTAATTTTACAACAAACTTCATTTCTGTTGGCTGTCTCATTTTGTGTTGATTTCTGATACTTTTGCAGGATATCAGAACTTGGTCTGATAGAGCAGCAAGATCCACCATGAAGAACATGGTATTCCCCCAGCTAAAGTGAGTATCTACCTGCTTGTCATCAGCTCTTATTGCTGCTGGGGCCCCAGGGTCATGTTGGGAGCTGGCTTTTTGCAGTCCTTCCAGACTCCTTAATATTTTCATACCTCCAGCTGCTCTGCAAAGATCATGCCTTGAGGAACTTTGGTTTGATAATTTTAATTTATCCTCATTTTACAGCTGGTAAATTAGTCTAAATAATTAGAACAATCCTATTAATTCCATGTCTTATAAATCACTTGAGTGGGATTTATAAGCCCTTTGGAAGCAGTTCTTTAAGAATAGTTAAAGAATTTTGTGTAATTCTGGCACAGAATCCAAGGACAGAGGACAGGCAATGGAAGGGGTATGGAAGGATGCTGAGTATTAGTAAGCAGTGACAACTCACACCTACTGAGAACTGAGTCCTCTCTATTATTGTCCATTGGTGGTATCTCCTGTACAACAGAAGAAATGTTTGGGAAAGTCTGAACAAGTCCCTTGGAGATTACTTATGGCCAAACTGACACTGGCTAGGACTGCCAGGTTATTTTCTGTACTTGCTTTTTAGTACACAGAACAGTGCTGTCACACAGTGCTGATCTTTGGAGCCAGCTCCTGTTGTGCACTGTCCCACCACAGTAGTGGGTGAGGAAGCAGCAGCACTGGGGAGAATTCCAGCATCTGCCTTCCACTAATTTTTTGTGGTACTTGCAAATCATTTTGCTTCAGAACTACCAGGAGCATCTTCTACCAGTCCTTATGGTTCCACATTACGTAGGTCTACTTCTCTAAGAAAACATGCCAAGAAGATACATCTAGGTGGGAAAGCGGGCAGCTTTCAGCACCATGTCAAAGTGTAAAAATTCCCAGAAGTTAGTGCTGGTTACCTCTCTGTTGTTCTGACATTCACTTGCTATGAATAGTGAATCTATTCTGCTTGCTGCTGCTGGAACATTTGCTTTTAGGGAGCTCCCTGCATTGAGAATTTTTCTTTTTACTGAATGTCAGTTTTGCGTAATTCAGCCATATGAAGAGAACTGCAGTTACCTTCTGGATTTCAACCTATTGAAGGAAAGGCTGATCACAAAGAGAAGTCAAACACTCACCTTTTTGGGTCAACAATCTTGTAGAGTTTTCCACTGTGAGGCTGTGTCATACTTTTACTGCTTGATAATATGTAAACCTCACCTGTTAGGAAAAACAGTGCAATAAATTACTTTACTTCACTTCTTTCCTAAGGTGTTAAACACATGACTTTTGTGATCTGGTTGTATTTGCCAAATAGATTTAAAAAAACTTTAGAAGAAACACTGAAATACACAACAGAATCCTTTGCTATTTGAAAATTTATATAAGCACTTTCCCCAAATAGATGATAAAATGTGAAAAATACTATGTCAGGTATTTTTTTTTTTTTCACGTAGGATAGAATTGATTAAAAAAATTAAATTGGTGAGGAAGGGAGAAGAGGGGTCAGTCTGCTCATGAAATATCTTTGCCCCTTAATGCTGTAATGCTGGAAATAAAAGCAAGTGTTTTATACATTGTGTCATAGTGAGTGCCACAGCATGTGAGACACAATAAGGATTTTTGCCCCTTCCAGCAACACATTCTCTTCTCAGTTCTTTCTATGAGGCTGCTGAGACGTAGCTGAGAGCAAGTGTAGACAGCTTCAGCAAAGGACAGATAGCCTTCTTTTTAAACATTTACTAAAATTATGAATGCTTCAGCAGGAATTACTGATAAACCTGGTAACTTAAGAATAATTATTTTAGTATTTACCTAATTCATCTTCTCCAAATCCCAAGACAGGGCCTGAAAAGAAACCTCTACATGAGCCGGTGTTGCCAACACAGAGGGGTTTTTCTTGCCACTGTTTGGTTGCAGGACTCTGTTGCAGTGTTAAAAAATTTCTACATTCAAAAACACATAAAAAAAGAAAAAATCATATTACATTTTGAGCAGAGAGTTTTCATTGTCCAGATAAATAAGTAAACACTTGCTACAAGTGCAGTTCCTTGTCTTACAGTTTCCTGTACTTTTTTCCAAGGATGAGGTATGTTCTGTAGGTCATCATTCATTAGAATGCTGTGCTATTTCATTCCCAGATCTAGAATCTAATCTGCATTACCACACTGCTAAACTGGCAAAGTGACACAATATACAAGACTGTTGATGTGGCTTTATACAGGCAGCAGAGTGACTAAATACACTTCAAATGCATTTTTGTTTAAGACTGAGTGGTAGAAAACGTACCCATTGCGGTCTCCGAACACGTAACTTCCATAGAGCCTCTCCGACTGGCAGCCCCGATACACAAATCCACCAACCAGGGAGCCACTGCTAAATGGTTTGAATTCTAGAAGGGAGGGCTCACTCTCTGAAAAGGAACTACCATAGCATTAGATCATATGCATTTTCATACTGCTGCACTTTTAGGAAAATGTTACTGCATGAAGGAAAGAGATCGATTCCACTTAAAGATTCCTCAGAATTCAAGTTGTTTTGCCAGAAATAAGATGTTAAAAAAAACCCGCAGAAAATTACAACAAAGTCTGTTTGTGAAACAATCCATTAGAGATTTCAAAAGGAGAGGCTATAGTTGCTTTCTTACATGTGCACAAGCTGGGAGAATAAAACTACATAAAGATTAGGCTGGACTTCCATTGAAATCAATGTGATTACTGCTGTTAATTTCTACATGTCAAAAATCTGAAATTCAGGAACAAAATAACCCCTATTCACTGTAGAATCCAGTGCAGAAATTCCAGTGATTTTCAGTGGAATTAGTTTTAAAATCCTTTCAATGGTTTGAGAAACTTTCCAAATTACAGTTTTTAAAGATGGTCTCTGTGTTAGATCACATAATATATTACTATTACTGGCTGTATCTTCTCATGGTAATTTATTTTATGCTGCTGTAGTAGTTGCAATTCCTATACTTTTCCCCCCTATTTTATTTCACAAAAACCACAGAGTTTAGTCCTATCAAACAATTCTTCAAGGAAATTTCAGTATTTCTATTCTTGCAATCAAATACTGCTTAGGGTACAAGCAGGCTCTATGTGACATGCTAGCTGCATAGTTTTTAAAAAAAGCCACAGCCAGCAGACCATTTTTTAATAGAATTTATTTTTCAGTCAGAGGGCTATCTGCAAGCCTTTGATAAATGCATTTCCCAGATTGTTCTACATGAGTTAGAGCAGAAATTTTATGGGGGAGAAAAGGATGATGAACTCTTTTTATTGAAGCCATTGACCCACAGCCTAGTATTAATATTGGCAAGCTGCTCTGGATAGACACAATATTGCTTAGTTTACTCTGCAGTAAGGATGCAGTCAAAATTCCATTGGAGCAGTGGTTAACCAAATATTATTCTTTGGTTTGGCTTTTATAAAATGGACACAGAAAATCCATGCAACAACTGAAGTAGTACAATTGCATTATGCTATTGTGTACTGCCGTGCCAGCCAGCACAGCTGCTTAGCTTTTAAGGGAAGTACAGGTGGGAGAACCAAGGGATGTGAATTAGAAAAGGAAATGCTACATTCCAGGAGCCAGGCCAGTTTCTCAATGCCTTTACACGCCGTTGGCATTTATCACATGTTACCATCAGGAATTTACAAGCTGCTAAATGGGCACTCAAGGCAGGTGATAGCTTAGAGGAAGTGTCTGAACTTGCCTGAACTAGCAAGGGATCTTGGTGAGCATCAGAGTTAAACATCAAACAGAAATTGAGACTGGCAATCATACTGATTCAGAGAGAGCATGAAGCACTTCATTATTTTGAAGTCCCTAATTGAGTGTATATATACTTTTGTAATTTAATCTAACCTAGTTATTTATGATGAAGTAGTAGCATAGTGCCTTTTTCTAAGTTTTTTATTTTTAGTAACATTTAAACAGAGCTCAGTCATTTCCCTGTTTGGTTGTGGTCTGTTGTTGTCTATCTCACTTTTTCCATTAGAAGAGGCACATTACATGAGGTTTCCATTCTCTGTCTTAAAAGGTTATTTGTGAAAGACTAAGAATACATTTTCATCATTTCCTGATATTCCAAAATATTCTCTTTATGAGCCAAAACATGCAGCAACAGTGAGATATTTGACAGACTAGCAACTGTCAAATTTGTTAAATCTTATTTACATGATATTCTACACCAACAAGAATAAAGTTGAGTCATTTCAATTTGGTTTTGGCCTGGATCTTTTATCCACTTCTAAATCAAAGTTTTCTCTAGAAAAGATAGAACTTTTCACTTCCATCTCAGATAAATTGTCTATCCTGTCTACGCTGTAAGATCCCTATTTGGCTATACAGGCCTTTATGTTTTCTCTTCTACCTTCTGTTTATTATTTCATGGACATAGAACCTGACTGTTGCCAGCAATTTTACCCTGGATAGAACTTACCATAGTCTTTGCCCTTTATTATTTGTAAAATCCTTGCTGAAGATCTGTTCTTTCCATTTGAATCTGAACAAAGTATGGTTAAATTGATGTTTACATCCGTTGGGTGCCGGTCCACAGCACACCTTTAGAACAACAAAAAAAGAGAAAATCCATGAGAAAGGTGAGTTCATAATTAATTCATATAATTATCAATATGAAGCATTACATTTTAAAGTGTTATTGTTTCTTTGCGGTGCCTCTTCATGCTGAGCCAAATTACCTGAGAAATGTGTTATATTTATATACAGGAGATAATACAACTTTCCCATTCCTACACCATTTGTATGTAGTATGAAATAAAAGCATTTTTCTCCAGTGATAGTGTTGTCTGCAGTACAGCACCTGAAAAGAATAGTGCCTTAAGCTACATGAACTTATATGGTGTAGGAATTTTGGACTGTTAAAAAGTCCAAGAATACAGTCCTTATCTGAACAACTTGACTTTCTGATTTTTTTCAAACCCTGACTTTAAATGTCACTTCAGTACTACCACCCACCTAATTTGCTGAATTATGTGTTGTTTAGTTAAAGCATTGTTCTCCTCCTTGCTATTGTTTAGATATCACCAGATGTTCTCATTTGTTCTCCACAGTGCCTTTTTTTCCCAGTCAAGATTCCCATCTCAGCTGTACTTTACCAACTCTCTGCTTTAAGCTCTTTTCTTGCACAAAGGTAATAATTTTATTACTAATTAAAACTAAAAGTCCTGTCCTTTGTTTCTGTCATTTTAGTCTTGACTTGTAGTAGTTGTGCATGCTCTTCTCTTTCCCCTTTGCCAATGTACATTTGTTTCTAACTGTGACATATGTGTGGAGGTGGAGGAGTGGAAGATTCAAAAAGTTCACGAGTGCTTTTATTATTGAAATATTGCTGCCTGACTGTATAAAAAAAAAAGCCTGGTTGAAAACAGTGTCTGCTCCAGAGTAATTTCAGTTTAATTGAAACTTACTTACCGGCCTGGATTGTGGAGTCCATGTGCAAAAATCTCAGGAGGTTGGTTTGTGCTATTGAAGTGCGGGTTGCTCCGTGGGATGGAATAAGGGACGTTGCACAGGTCAGTATTGACGTCGAGGCGCAATACAGAACCTGTAAAATCACTGAGAGAGTTGGAGGGTAAAATAATTGGGTTTTTAGAAGTATTTTACAGGTAGACTTAACCCATGTAAAACTAGAGTGAACCAGCAAAATAAACGACCCACTTTACTGATTGATCATGTAGAGATTGATTTTGTAGTGGATGCAAGTCCAAAGATGAGCAGCAGAGCCTTTCAAAGATTCAGTTTGGCACGAATCTTGCCTTGTTATATGCAGACTGAGATGCCTCTGACCATGTTGGTGGGAAGCAGCTTCATCATAAGAACAACTTTCCAAACAAAATTGTTTAGGGCCTCAAATATAAGTCTACTAACTCTTTCATACTGTGTGTCATCTAGAGTAACTATGGATATAATCACATTATAATTACAAAGTGCTTTTTGCTCACACTTTGGATCCTACTCTTGAATTCAATGATTTCTGGTCACAATACAATTCAAAAAATGGTTTAACTTACATTTGTGATTGTGATGGAGGAAAGGAGAAGTAGAAGAAGAGCACAAAAACTATTTTCATGAACATGAAAAAATGTGATGTTTAAATTAATTCCGTTCCATTAATTTAAAACCAAGTACTACAACTGCCCTCTGGTCTGGGTTTTGAGTATATCCTTGTACTTAAAAAATATTTTAAAAACCACAGGAGCACCTGCAATTCTGCTGAGCCAAAGAGGCCTTTTGAACACAATAATAGACTTCCACTGGTAGTTTTTGTACCTTAAACCATCCATTTCCTCCATGTCATCTAGAGTGATCATGCCATCTCCAAGAAAAATGTATAGGAAACCATCTGGGCCAAACAGCAGCTGTCCTCCTAGATGTTTTCGATGTAGTTCTGCTACTTCTAAAAACACTCTTGCTGTCCTCATGTCAACTTGGTGTGGATTTTTCCTGCAAGTTAAAGACATGAACAGGGTTTTCACAGTTCACTATCACTATCATTTTCTAGCATTCACAAACAATTACTTTGATGCCTATACATAATAAGTAAGAAGTAATTAAAATTAAAAAGTGACAAAATAACTGAAAAAAGTCTTAAAAGAAAAAAAGCAGGGTACGTACTTACTGTCATTCCAAAACTACTATTTGAAATAAAATCCACAGTAGTTTTTCTGCAGGTGCCCAAGTTTATACATTGTGAACCTCATATTCATTTTAGAAATCAGAAATACTAAAGTGCAGAGGTTGCTGAGAAATAGAGTTTGTAACTTTAGACTTCTACTGATACCTGGATACTGTGTACTCTACGACCCTAAGGATGTGGTCATGAGGTCCAATAGCCCACCGTTCTTGGTTGGTGGTATAAGACACATACAGCTTTCCATTTTTCATGTAATTGGGGTGGAATGCAAGGCTTAACAGTCCTCTTTCATCTCCTCCCTGCAGTCAAATGAAAAACACAAAGAATTGTGAAGTTAATTATGTTCTTTATTGTGTTTCAGCTGGAACCCAAAAAAAAAAAAGTTTCTTTCTTGTGGATAATCTTTGCCCAAACTCTTTTATTTCTTTCCTGACTACTGCACAAAAAGGATTATAAAACATTTCACTTTGGGGAAGTCTTTAAGAGTTAGAACAAGACAATTGCCTTATGTAGTTATCTATGCACAAGTCTGTTACGCCACTTTTGTGGAGTGATTTGTGTATGTAATCTTTGGGAAGCCATGAAGACAAGTTTAAGTGCTGTGAAGGATTCTTTGCTGGGTTACTAGGTTGCTTGTAATTCGTAGAAGACAAATAAAAAGGTCTGTAATCAGCAGTCACTTCTAATCCAAGTATCCAAAACCTAAAACACAGTGCTGGCTGCCAACTCCCACTGTCTTGGCAATATGTTTAGAAAACAGTTAAATTGCTTGTGTAATATGTAAACCTTTGTTTTACCCTGGAGGCAGCAACATCAGTTGTCACAACTATGGTGGTCTGTTCATCATAGCTGGTGTACTGTAGGTAATAAGCAGCCTTGGTCTGTGTGCAGAGAAACCATAGTTTTACATGTGGTCCCTCACTGGAAAGGTTTGTTTTTTTTTTTTTAAATAAAAATAGAAAAATCTCAGAACAACTTTCTTTTGTTATTATGTTTGCCATGAAGATTAGTACAGTTATATGTTAAGCATCCAATCCATGTAATGTACTGTGACAATGCAAATACCCTGTGAGCTTAAATAGAAGGCTATTTTCTTTTTGGCTACTAAAAAGCTTCTAAAAATGTATGTACCATTACTATGCCTAAAACTGTATTTGTACAAACAAAAATAAAACTTAGATTCATTTGTTGCTCTTGAGGCAATACAAGGGAGCAAAGCTGAGGCACGGAAATGAATATAGCACATAGTTGAAAATTCAAGTTCAATTAATACATGTGATTATTCACAAGGGGATAGATGTTTTGGGGTTTCACTCAGGACTTGCCAGCCCTTCAAAACCAGAACCAGTGGCTCTTGTAGATTCAAGTGCTCCAGCTCTGCACCCATAAGGAGATGTTTTGCAACTCTAACCACACCCAAGATAACTAATTATGAAATTTGAAATTATAAGAGAGAATGAAGCTTTAAAATGTATTTGCATTTCAGAGTGATGGATGGGCCTGTCTTCCTGTTGAAAGTCATCCCACAAAGGGCCTAATTGGGAAAGTGCACAGCTTTAATTTATTTTAATTCAACATGATTGCCGTACTTCCTTTTTAATCACAACCACCAAAGAGAAACCTGAGTCAGAAATGGAGATGTAAATAGGTCAAGAGATTTCCATACAAACAGATTTGTACAATGAAATCTGGATCCTGCTAATTTAGAGGCAGACAAAATTTGCTAGTTTGTTTGCTAGAAAAATTTAGTTTCAGGGGGTTATCAGAGAGGTTAGTTTTGAAAGTCTAGCTAGAGCTGCCAAATCAGTTGCTGTCATCATGGATGAAGGGACTGCCAATCCAGCTCTTTCTCCCTTATGAGCCAAAAATAATTCTGCAGCTGAGTCTGAACTGATTGTAGATATTATTGTTTGAGTTTCTAAGGGTTTTGACCAAGTTGCTCTGATAAAGTCTGAAGCAAAGGGAGGCAAATCAGTTGCTTTGGGAACAGGAAGGCATATTTCAAAGATTCCTGATGAATGATTCTATCTGTTGTGCCCAGACAAAGACAGTCCTTTTTCTTCTCCTGAGAGATGAGTTCAACTCATTTAAGGGCCCAGGAATGTCAGTGAGTCACACTAGATCTGCCATGCAAGGTGAGTTATTGAAAGTATTAGTAAGAAAAGATCTTTTTGTTACTGAGCTGAAGATTTTATTTAGTGCTTGATGCCATGGCAGCCGTCTCAGTGTGAAAGCGAAGTTGTTGAAAGCGTAAACAGGTGAAAATTAAATTAAGAGCTTTTAATAAAGTACACATGAAGCAAGAATTTGAAAAACGAATGAAACACAGGACCTGCAAGGTAGTAACTATGGCAAGTTGTATTTGTAGGATGAGGCTGACTTCTACTCATTGCTGTCTTGCATGATTATTACAGAGCAGTGTATCACGTTGTGGATTGTTTCTGTTATTTCTTTAAAAGTCACACTGCTGTTTTTCAATGTCAGATAGACACATTTTGTTCTAAAAAGTCTATTTACTCAGGCAGTTAATAAAAACTTTGTGAATATCCCTCCAAGACACTGAAATCAGTAAGGCATCAAGCCATTAGTTGGCTTATGTTCAGCTAGAAATCTAGATGAGGTTTTCCATATTTAGTTTTCTTGGTTTTGGAAACTGGTTCTTCATGTGTATTTTCAACTTTATCACTAACTAGCAAACCTGTTCTTCTCAATCAAATTCCTGCCACAACTTCCATAGCTTTTGAAATGCCCTCTGTGTGCCAGAAAGTATATAGTTGTAATTCTGAAGTTTCTTGTATGCTGTGTAGTAAATGGAGAGATATCCAGCAAAATCCCTTAGAAGCAGTAATTTTAGTACTCTCAAACTGAATAATTATGTACAAAATCTCAGATTTTCTCTGTAGAATGTTCCTCACTTTTATTTTTATCAATGGACTTTTGATGTGAAAGGAGCATCCCAGGCTTTACAGTCTTTCCTGTGGATACCGTGTGTCAAATATCTGTATCTATTTCTTGGCAGCTTGAAAGGTTATTGACATTCTTTTCTTTGAAAGTTTCCCTTTAGATGAAACCAGCACCAACAAACTGTAGATGACAAAGCAGCTTGTATGAGATTCTGCACTGCACTATTTGATGGAATAACCATTAATGTTTGTCAGTTGTATAAGGAAGGGCAAGAAGAATGAGACAAATCTTTGTATTCCATTGGGATGTCTGTTGAAGACAAAGAATGATGGTTGGCTGAAATGAGTATTAATTACTTAAACATACTGTGGACTGGGGCCAATGTGAAATTTGTGTCGTAACTGAATCTGGCAGCTCCCACGTTCGATGTCTGCCTGTGCTGCTCCGTGGCTTGAACGCTCCCCTCTCCTGTGGTGGCTGTGGCACCTTCTGCACCAATACTCCCCTTTCTGTCAAAACTGATCTCCTTGGGCCAGGAACCTTGGACCTTTAAACCCCAGTTTGGTCTAGTTTAAGACCACAGCCATGAGAATAATTTAATCAGAATTCCATAAAATCAGCACAAAGCCAAGTAAACATTAAAATAAAGTGTTTCTATATTTTTAGTTTTTAAAGGGCTGTTTAGCTATGTTATGTCAGTTCTGAAAGTATATTGCAGCAGCATGTGTTCTCAGCTGAAGGATATTTTTGATACTTCTTTTTGCACTGTAATTTCTGCTATAATATATTTACACTTGTAAAAATGTTAAACAAGTGCAGAAAATGATCCACTTTGTATTTCGACCTAACACTAAGAGAAGTAACTTGCATATGAATACTGGATGTGAGACACGTGAATAATGATTTTTATAGAATGGTGCTATTTTCAAAGAACCAGTCCTTAGAAGTGGGCTCTGCTTCCAATTTGTGTGCTTTCAAAGGTACTCTGGTATACCTCTGATATTACAGACAGAAGTTTTATTATATTATTAAGATATTATACTGTTTCTATAATACAGAAACATATGCTGCAGTTATTTTTAAGCCATACAGCCATTTAATTATGTCTATGTATGTGTTATTACATATAGTAAATACAGAGAAATACACAGGAATGCTTTAATTGGTATTTTAAATTATTTAATTTAAAATAGATCATGTTGTAAGTATGACCCTTAATTACATATCCGTAGTAGTAATTAATGCTAGTAAGCAAAACCAGACATGACCATTTATTTCCATTACTCTGTGGCTTAATAGTAAACAATGTAGGTAGCATATTCCAAGTTTTCCTTTAAAATTGATTTTGAAATGCACTCTTTATATAATACTTATAAAATAACAGTATTTATACTTAACAGCACTATTATGATGTATATA
Organism: Sialia sialis; assembly: GCA_009812075.1. Classification (NCBI taxonomy): domain Eukaryota; kingdom Metazoa; phylum Chordata; class Aves; order Passeriformes; family Turdidae; genus Sialia; species Sialia sialis. The sequence continues at coordinate 3,166,991 of VRYO01001865.1, forward strand.
TACATATGGTATATAATGGTATTTATACTTGACTGTTTTTTCTGGACAAACTCACTCTCCTGCTGGAATGGAATAACAACCTTTCTTAAAAGGAGCTGTGCTTAAAATATGCAAATTCAACACTGACTTCATATTTTAACTCTAATACCTTTATATCTTTCTTTTCATCTATTCTTATTGCGCCAATGCTGCATAAGTTGTTGAAGTAATATAATCACCTTTAATTTAGTTTGTTTCCTATGTAATAAATGGCATAACCAATATGCTTTACCAAGTGTTTGATCTTAAGGAGTTTTATTTGTAAAAAACCTGGGTGAAGGGTAAAACCTCTTATCAGGCAGCACCATCTGAACTCTTCAGAACGAGATTCAGGAGGGCTGGAGATCAGTGTCAGGTATTCTTCTCAGTGGGAAGTGTTTGCTTAATTGCCATGTTTTGGAAATTTGGCCCCAGCACAGGACAGAAACGTGACTCCAGCAGAAGCAGAAGCCTGCCAAGGTCTGCTGCAGGGGTACACCCTGCCCTTCGAGCTGCACCACCTATTCTGAGCTCCACAAGAGGGAATTGCCCCAGACTGGAGGAGATACAGCAAACACAGAGTGAAAGGAGCAGAAGTTGTCTGGGCTGCAGGAGCAGAGCTCCTGTGAGACCTCTTGGGTGTTGAGGACTCCAGTGCTTTGCTATCTGTGGGGCCTGAGGCCTCTGGCAAGGGAAGGATTTGAAACATAAGACATTTACCTTAGGGGAAAATAATTACACTGATGTCATGGCTCAGTATGGTCTACATACTAGACCCTATCTCTAAAGCATTTCCTTTTTCCTCTTGTGTTGCAGAGTTTAACTTTTTTTTCCTTGTTTATAAAGGTCTTTGCACTTATCTAAGGATTTTTTTTTTTAGCATTTTCATCATTTTTTACTGATTTCAACAAATGCACTATTTTATTACTTGACTATAAAGTAACTCTAGATACAGGAAAGCTTTACAATAAAATTTATACGTGAGAAATACTTAAAGGCCTGTATTCTGACTTGGAATTTAAGCACAAAACCTGCTAAGCTAAAGTTAGAGATGCCTTTTATTCAGTTAGGTGCAGGGCAGGATTTAGATGAAAATGGCCAAAGTACCTCCATCACAAAGTTTTTTCTTTTGATGTTCACAGGACTAGAACTTAAAGCCTAATTCTTTTTTTTTTTCTTCTTACTTCTGTTGCAGCAAAGACAAAATTTTGACATGGGGAGATCAATTTTTTCTTTTCCTTACCTTCACAGTCCTTTGAAGATACCAGTCACTAAATGCAGGACCTTTCACTTCTAGTCCTAGTCCTCTGTACTTATTTTTTTAATTCCTCAACTCCAGATTTTGCTGTTCTGCTGGGCAAGTCTTTAGTTTAATCCAAATGACACTCCTCGTCCCCTGATAATACAATTCTTTCTTCCCGTCCTCCTAAAGAAAGTATATGAAACTTATAAGTGCAGATGCCAACCCAACATAAACCCACAGCTTGCCTCCTTCACACTCCTCTGGTACAACAGGAATGCTGCTTTTACAACTCTCCCAGTTATTGGTTGGGAGAGCTGAAAGCTTCGAGACTGCCCAGAGCCAGCCAATGATTGAGAGGTTTTGGGCAGAGTGACATATGGCTGCGAGTGTACTTGCAAGGAGGTGGCCATGAGCCCATGTGAGGTCTGCATCTGGACTGAGAAACTTTATGTACTGCACTGCTTTAGGAGAATTGGAATAACAGAAGACAGTGGAAATCAGTCCCGGAAGAGGGAGATTCAAATAAAGACCAGATGATTATTGCATTCAGTAAAGCTGGCTCAGGAAGGTGTGAATTACACACTTTCCTGCACCACAGAGGCCTCTTGAGCTGTAAGCAGCATTTATCCTCTGGGAACACAGGTGGTGATTCCACCTCTGTCCCCAGCTGGATTTATTTTCAAGGAAGCTTTACATTCCACCAGCAACTCAGTGAGTGGTTCACCAGCGGAGGCCACTATGGGAAGGTAAAAAATAAGCATGCTCCTTCTCAATTCCCTGGCATGCCTCCACGTTCTGGTCTTTTATTTATTTATTTGGTATATCTGCTCTCCTACACTTTTCCTCTTCAGCATTCTTCCACTACAGACTGTCTTTCCCTGACAGGTTTTCTGCTGCAGTGGTTTGAGGTCTATTGTGCTGCAGAATTAGCCTTCCAGGAAAGCCAGAAAGCTTCCTTCCAGTGAATGAGAATCCAGTAAGTGTTCAGAAATTTACTGACCATGAAAATCCTTCATTAATAGGAGAGAATAGACTTGATGACCCTTGTGTTTTTTCCTCCTCCTTTCTGTTGCTCTGAAGCTTTACCCACCTTTCCATGCCATTTCTGTGATAAAGGCAAATTTTACAACTCTCTTTCCACGGGCAGTCCAATAAAATTGGCTCAGATAATGCTCCACAGAGAACAGACTACATTCCATTAACATTCACAAATACATGACATGATGACACTAATAATCCTTTTTCCCAGTCACCAAAAGTTTACCTCTTCCAATCAAGAATGACTTTTTAAAACTTACACCCAAAAGTTGTTTTTTTAATGGCATGACATTTCAGCCAACCACTGCTGTCACTTTTGTCCTTCCTATGGATAAAAATAAGCAATGGAAAAATAAAAATCCTACTAGCATGCAAAGATTTTCTTGAGCTGCTAATTTTGATAAATGTCCACAAAAAAGTCTATAGCACTTTAAATGAGCTATAAGACTTATTTTCTTTTCTGTTGAGAGAGGGAAGAAAAAAGGATGTATGGTGACATAGAACAAATTTGACAGTGCTTATGTAAAATGAACGAACCTACAACAAATTCTATACTCCGATAATCAAAAACAAATTCATGCTGTTTTACCGTGGCCACTTTATATGGAAATTTAGGGATATAATTCAGAACAGAATAACAGTAATTATCATACTCTCTGCATTAAATTAAAACCAGAAATGTTGATTTGTCTAATTGTAGGCATTAAAAATAACTAGTTTCAAAAAGGAGGGGTGCAAATGAGAATTTGCCACGATGACATTACTCTCACAAACAATTCTGCCTTTCTCCTTTGGCTCTCAGTGCTGAACTATCACCTATTAGAGCAGGTATTTACTGTCTCTGGTTGCAAAAGGAACAATACATTCACATGAGCTATATACTTAAATATTGTGGGGCTGGGGGAGAGCACAGAAAACCACAGCCAGCTTGAAGGAAAAAAGCTTTAGATTTCCACTTAGATTGGTCTCCATGTCCTTACTGCTGTCTGCATGCTAATGGATATTAAAACTTGCTCAACAAGTGCCAAAAGTTGCTAGCAGTCTGCATCTTGCAAAAGAAATGGTTACAAGAATTTTAAAAGAGCACCCCTTTAACAGGATACCTTTTGCCAGAGATTAATAAAGGGCTAGAGGCACTTCATTCAATCCATACCATTTGTATTTCTTTGCCAAATATTACCGTGATAGTAATTCATATTTGCAACATAACCTGGATTAAACTTTATGAGCTCTGTCACTGTTTTGAGAGAACAGTGAGTTCCATGGCTTATCAAACGATGCTCATCTTTGCTGTAGATGTAAAGATAATCTTCTTCATTGAAGGTTATTTCTTAAGCAGATTTCTTGATTTAGTCGCTAAGGTTCTGAAGGTACTTAGGAAAGGCTTTAAAGTGATTTCTGCCAGATATTTCAAATCTCCTTTTCTTCTTATTGTAAGAAACTGGAAAATTGCATTATGTGAATGGTTTTTAGGAGGGGAGCGGGAGACAATTGGAAGCATAGAAATACAAGTAGCATAAAAACACAGGAGAAAGACAGAAAGGATAAAAAAAGGTTTACTGCAATTGATGCTTATATTCCACCTATGATCTTGTCTGAGGTTCTCTCCTGAGGGCAGAGACCCCACATATAACATGAGGTTTTGCCTGCAGGCCCTGAACAATGGGAACATGTCACTATTTTTCAGCTGCCAAAAAATGTGTGTGCAAATCCTAGCGATAAAGCAAATGCTATTTTGCTCTCTAATATCCAAAGAACTTTTGGACTCTGAAATCTGGATGCATGGAGAGGCATATTTCAGCCTATATTTAGCATCAGCAATCAGCATAGTTTTGATAATAACGTGTCATATCTTCAAAGCAAATGCTGGTTGCATGTGTTGCTGGTTTTCTCAGTAATTGTTCAGCTAAACATAATAGGCAAAGTCAGGCTTTGTATTTAGAAGCTCTCTAAGTGTTCTTCAAGATTTTGCCAGACATACAACAGCACTACTGGGTGAAGGCTAGGCCACTCTGCTATGTCTTCTTACTCCAGTACTGAAATTATTTATACCTAAGTTCTTTGGCCATTCAGCTGTTCCAAAAAGTAAATGGTCTTGTCTTATTGGCTCAAATGCAAACAGAAAACCCATTTAGATGTGCAGCATCTGCTACTGAGTTTTAAGCTTCCATATGTGAGTTTGAGCATTGGATCTGGATTTGTTATCTAAAATCAAACTCCTTGAAATATAAGGACTGCGCTTTTTGCAGTCCTGGTACAAATGCAGCCAGAAATAATAAAAAAAAAGGCTCTGATTGCATTTTTTCAACAAAAATCACATGTGTGCATCATGTTTGTACCTGGGTCAGAAACACATTTAAGCATTGGACCCTCACATTTCTGAAAAGATACTGAATAGGAGGGGCGAATTAAAATGCATTTGAATTCTCTGATGCTGCCCAAGGATTTTTCTCCCTGGTCCTTTGCCAATCCTATCAACCTCCCAGCACCCCAGGAACTGAGCAGCCCAAGGGCAGAAAGGCCACTGAGCAACTTACCTACACTGCTGTAGTTAAGCTTGGCTTTAAATACCGCCTTAAAGAATCAGATTATTTTAGTTCTTTCAGTAAGTCTTAAAAAATACATGTATTTTGCCAGCTACCTGAAAACGAGGAGTAAATAAATCCAGAGATATCCAGATTTTTTCCACAGACATTTTGCAAACACCAGAGGAAGCTAAAATAATCAAGCATTTTTTTGTGGATCCCTCATATAGATCTTGTCTTTACCTCTCAACTAAAATAGTGAGAAAAATATTAATATTTTGAAGAGAGACATGAATATTTTTATGAAATGTGCCAAGTGGAAAAACCAGGGTGGTGGAGGATATACGGTTTGCTCTCCATGACTAGAATCTGTATATAAGAGGAGAATGATGGCAATCCACAGCCGTGTTGACAATTCAGACATACAGGAAATACCCTTGTAGGAAACTAATACCATCTGGGTTTGGCCCAAGATGTGTGAATGAGAAATATGTTTCTTGTTGAGAATGCAAAGATAGTTTTGGACATTGCAAAGAAGGAATGTGTTAAGCATGCACAGTTATAAAAATGAAATAGGGCGAGGCACTGCATGCATATGGAATAATTGGAGGAATATGTTTGTGTGTATCAATAGCTGATGCAGACACAGAACTTCAGAACTCATTTGTCCTAAGACAACCAGTAAATTACTATGAAAAATATCCTTAGTACAAATGGCTGGAAGCTCTCAGAGTTAAGACAGTGTTGGAAAATGCTGATTTGTCCAAGTGCCCACTTTCCCTAATGGAAAAGGAGGTTTGCTTGTCACACATGTTGTATTTGGGGGGCAAAAAGTAAAATGTTTCTGAAATTCTTGAAACATCCAGTTCTAATATGTGAAAAAGTTGGAATTTTGATTATTTCAGTGAGTTGTTTTCAGTTTAGAATTTAGTTTTAGTTAAAAGAATGTCAACACTGAAATGAAATATTTCATTTGGCCCTTTCTGAGAACCTTTCAGTCCACACTTGGTGAGACTATGTTTTCAAAATTTCAGAATATTCTCACTCCTCTCTATCCTGTTCTTGCATTAACTGTCTGAGATTTTAGTGTCTGTTCTTGGCATAGGAAGGCTCTCTGGTTTCTAACGAAGCCATTGCCAGCATTCTGAGGTTCCTAAGACTCACTGCCTGCGGGATGGATTTTTGCCTCTCCCTTGACACCCTCATCTACTTGTGAAAGCCCCAGCAGTGCTGATTTTTCTGTTATTTGTGAGCATAATGAATGCCTTGCATGGATAGGAAAATGTTCCAGACTCTCTTTTTGGTACACATTTGCCTTCTGCTCCAGACTAGCCTTGAGTACTATCATCCTTCCTCTAAGTTCAGGCTCTAAAAGCTTTTTTTTGAAGAAAATTATTGAGAAAATAAAAGGTTTGCTAGTCTTTCATGTTTGTCAAGATTCTGGATTAACCCTGTTCCAGGCTTGAAGACACTCATTTTACAAATTACCTGTTCCTTAACTCAGCAATGCTCATATGATGACGTAAAATGGCTGTTATTGTATCTTGGTCTTAATTTGGTTTTCAACATATTTTTGACATATCTGATTTCTCACTCCTGGAGATATTTATTTAACATGTATTAATTGTTTTAGTGCTTATCCAGAAGTCTGAATGCAAAAAAAGAGAGAAAAGAATTTTAATTCTTTTATTTTCCATTCTTTTTTAGTAAGCATTGAACTTGCACAGCATCTGAGACTTTTAGACAGGAAGACCAAAGTTTATTGAACCAAACATTATTAAGACACTGAAGGCACACCACTGGGTATCTCTGATTGATGAGCAGCCTGTGCCAGTGTCTCTTCATCCTCACAGTCAAGAATTGCTTCCTCATATCCAATCTAAACCTGCCCTCATCCTTTGCTAGGCTGGACGCACAAAGCACTGCTTTCACTTGCATCTCCTGTGGAACGTGCACATCTGCCTTGCACATCTGCCTCTCAGGAGAGGATTTATGACTGTGCAGGGCTTGGATTTTCCAAGCTGTTTATGCTTATGCTTTATGCACATATTCACTGCGTACACTTGCATCCAGCATTTAGGAGAGCACACTTTTCCTTGGCCTTGTAGGTTAAATTCTCATCAAATGTAATTGTTTTTGTAGCCCCTAAAGTGGAACATGAGTGGGTATAAACAGTGCACACGTGCTTGATTTCCATATCTTAAGGCTTAAATAAATGGTCTTTGAACTATCTAGAAGGATTTATTTATAGTAAAAAATAAACTAATGTTGTTATGTCGGCAACATTCAATTCCACTGTTGGGGAAAAAGGGATTTGAAAACTGTGCACTTCACATATGTGCACTGCGTATTTTTAAAGAACTCATTAAATCATGGTTGTACTACGTATTTTAAATATTGACATTTCTGAGTGGGGTTTAATTTTTATTCTGCCAAGTGTTGTAAATTCTTGTTTTGGATTCTGAGGATTTCAGTGGAGGTGGAAAACCACTAATCATTTCTTCTTGTTCATGCAACTTATATTCATTTGCATGTTTTAAATTGAGGCAGACCTTTTCTATTGATGCTGATAACACTGCTCTGAGTGTAAACCAAACTCTTTTGGAGTTGGAAAAAGGAAAATTTCCTCCAAGTAATGGCAATGATCATTACCTTAATATATTTTTTTTTTCATAAGGTCCTAATCCAGCAAGTATTTAGGCACATACCCCAACTCCACTGATTCTTTTTTTCTAGTGCAAAACAGGATAACATGAGGCAGCCAGTTCTCTCCACTTCAGAGTTTACTTGATTTTTGGTATCAGTAATGACATCTGATACAATTTTGGTGAGGGGATTTGTAAATCAAAAATGCTCCTGATTGAGGAGGTAAAAAAATGGAAAATTTTGTCTTAATTAATCTTACCCTGAGTTTTCATAAAGAGTATTTTATGGTCTGTTGCTAATGTGGTGGTTATGCAGCTAAAGGCATTATCTTCACATCATTATAATGAAACATAACACTGGTATCCTTGACTTTATTAACCAGGCTTCATTGGTATCTGACATTATATATTTCCTATTATAAATCTAAATAAGAACTTACACTGACCTGCATTAGACCAAACATTAAACAATTTACTAAGATTACAACTTTTGAAAAAAAAAAGAAAGAAGTCTTTTAGACCACCAAGAAACAACCATAAATTTAAGGAAATATGAGGTTTCCACCATGTGACTTCCCCTGCAGAGTTATGCAACAGACTGCTGTTACTTAAAGGTCATACATAAAAAATTTATGGTGCATTTTTTAAGAGATTTATGGTGTTTCTATTTATACAACTTATATGTCAACAATTTAAAGGTATAGTATACTAAAATAACAAATTAAACTCTAATCCCTTTGAATCCTTGATAAAATAGAATGCTTTAATGTAAGTCATATATAAAAGAGGTTTAATAAATGTATCTGTATTAACTGATGTGGTATGTGTGATGTAATGATTAGCTTTTTATTATCTATTACAGATAATTTGCTCATTTTTATCCTGAAAATCATTTGCAAATGGGACTGGTTAGGGGAGCATTCCTTGGAGCATAGGCCCATTACATGGTGGTGGAGCTCTCTTTAGAATTGCTCAGCAAATCAGTCTTAGAACTAACTTTCCTTTTGTGCTGAGCTGAATGACGCCATTGATACGACCTAGACCTCTTGTTTTGGGGTATCTTTGAACTCACATACATTCAGTCAGCATTGCTAAGGCAAGAGGGTGATGGAGACTGAGAGGGGGCAATTTCTCAAAAGTTTGACCAGTGGGACTTTAACTCAGCCATGGGAGTGGCATTGTGAACCTTGCCTTTGCACACCTAGTGTAAATAGATCTGCATGGGAGTTGAGACTGACAATGCATCATTTTATGCCAGAAGTCAGAACCAAATATGCAGATCCGGCAGGGATTATTGATGCTAAATTCATCCTTGAATTCATGAATTTGATGGCTCCATTGGGGCATAGCATTTAAAGTACCCTGATGTGTGTAAGCACTGTGACACCATAAATATTAATTTCTCATGAAAACAAGTCTTAATAGATAAACAAAAGTCCTAATATGTATAACATCTATGAACATGCTCAACCATAAACACACTGGTAGGACCATTGCCTTTGAGGTCAACCATAAACACAGTGCTGCATGGGGCAAGAGTATATGGAGAAAGATACTAATACAGTCATGGAGATTTGTGGTGAGGTGGCCGAATCTTGTCCTCAGTAAAGAGCCCAGGAATGCAGTCTGGTGGTACTAAGTTCCTAAAAATAGGGAAAGGAATTGTCCACAATTCTCTGGTTTGCCGTGCCACCCACCAGGTTTTGCTTGTGGAGTCCCTGCTGACTCGAATCATGGCATCTCATCCCTTGGTGGCTCCCACAGTATTTCGCAGGGATGCCCTTTTTCTGGACTTGAAGAAAGTTTCTGCCTTTCCCTGGGAAGACACTGTTTTATTGGTGTCCTTGGCTGCTGCTGTCTCTGGCTCTAAAGATAACACAGAGCACGTGAGCAGCCCTGCAGATCTGGAGCTGATCCTGTAAGAGGTCCTCAGCAAAATCACCCTACAGACCTTTGCAAGAAGTGCTTATGCCACCCTGCATTACCAGGTTTCTCGCCGTAAAATAGAGCTCTACAGGTTCTGTGGATTTTGGATGTTTCCAAAGTTGTGGCACCCTGTGATTTGTCTTTGCTGACTGCAGGAACATATCGCTATTCCTAAACTGGTCATCACCCCTTCATCAGCATAATTCATTCCCGGAGTAAGAAACTGTTGTAAAGAAATTAGCTACAACTCTTTCAGCAGAGTTTATAGGTTTGTAGGCCAACCCAAGCAGCAGTTAATTTAAAAGAAGATGTGATCATTTCCTATCTTTTATGAGCATTAAATATTTTTTTTTCTTTTTGACAAAAAATATTTGACATGTTAAAGGAGTAGAATAAGAGCCGATAATATCTATGGTATTTTAAAATATTAATATCTTTTATAAATAAGAAAATCACAAAGTGTTTGAAAAGAATAACAGATATGGCATTTTAAAAGCTGTTTTTCTTTTTAACTCTAAGTCTAGAGTTTCAGAGAAAAAACACTAATAAAAATTAGTCAGTCATCATTATGATGTCATTCTCATAATTTCCCTTGAAGTAAACTAGCAAGTACAAATAATATTTGTAATGTCTGACATCATCTATGTAGCTTTCCATATGCTCAGACTTTGGGTTAAATTTAGTGATGTTTCCCATTTGTTAGAGAGAACACCTTCTGGGTGGAATGGATTTCATTAAGAAAATCTCTCTGAAGTTAAGCCATCTTTGTAACTTGTTTGAAACAAAACAAAACCAAACCCCAAACAGTCCAGGAATGATAGGAGTACAGCAGTAGCAATTTGTCAAAAATGTGATTGTCTGTAAGAACCCAACTTTCAGTCCCGAATCTTAGGGCTCACATGAACAAATGAACCATGCTCTTTGGTGTTGCTCTCTTCTAAAAGAAATAAGCATAATCATAAATGTTTTATGTAGGAAACAATTTTCCCTTCCTTGTGACAAACTCACATTTATCACACTTGGTCTGCAAAGGCTTCTTGGAATCACACTTAAAAAATGTTTTAGAGGAGTCATGGACTCATTTTTTGTTGCTTCAGTGTGACTGGATCATCAGCATCCTTGTCCTTAGACAAATATCTACCAGTTGAGTTAATTTGTAATGAATTATCAACTGGGATTATATCTTTCAAGTCATCTTTCAAAGATACGCAGTACACAAAGTGGACTAATTTAATCCAAAGACCCCTGACAGCTTTTTTTCAAATAGTTCATTGCATTACTTAATATAAACTTGAAATTTAAGTAAATATTATTCATTATTCCTGATTTTGTTGTTGTTGTTGGAAGATTTGGGCATCTGTTTTAAATGATGTCATTATTTACACTTTTGCATTTGAATGGATATTAGCTAAATGTGACAGTTATTCAAACTCAAAGTAGAAAAAATTACTAGAGCTGTCAGAATATTGTAATTCACTGATATATTATTCCTTGATAAATGCCAACATTTTCAATTACTCTTCTTCCCCCCAAAAAGGCAATGGGAAATTTACACATTTGCAATCTGTACTTAAGTACTGAATGGAACAATTCCTGAAAGAAAAATTGCTAACATAAACATAATTTCTTCTTTATAAATATGAGATATGTAATAATTAGTAGAGTCTCCCTAAAGCTACAGAAACCATATTCCCTTAGGAGAAAAAGAAAGGAAACTTCTGAAGAAATGACAGGCTATATACAGTTTGCTGTATCTGAGGAATAAAAATGTAACTCCTTAAACATATTTAAAAGTGGTAAATTCACTTCCTCTACAAATTCATAAACTCAGAAATATGTCCTTGCAATTGTTCTTGGAACTGATAGAGGAAAAACTCCCAGGGACACACGAAATGTAATAAGCGTAATATGAAAATTGCCCTTTCTGCTCTGAAGATTGAAACAAAGCAGATATTCTCCAGAACACCAGCAGGTTCCCCTGCTCCCTGCCCATATGGGCTCTTCCCACAGCCTCACTGCATGAGGGACTTACGAGCCTCGTCAGAGCTGACTGTATGGAAGGAATGTGGGCTCAAACATTTGCAGGCATGCCACAGAACCTCAGCAATCCAGTCTCTTGTTAATTACAACTAATATTTCATTATGTTGTGGAATTTTCAGCTACATAGCTGTGTGCACACATCTTACTATGTCGCGTAGCCAGTGCTTGCAATTAAATTACAAGCCTTGCGAAGCATAAGAGGTGTATTGAAAGCTGAAATTAGTAGAATAAAGCACTGCAAGTAGGTTTTCAGCTTTTTAATTTGAATCCTTCAGACTTCTTGATTGCAGGAAGGAGTCTGAGGACACAAATCAAACTAAAAAGTAAGGAGGCAGTGAATTTCCACTCCCCCTGTTTTCAAATGGACTTTTTAAGCACGTGGCTTTTAAGCCAATTTCATGATTTTGGAGTCTGCCTCGTGTGTGTGAATGGACAGGATTGAAGGTACTTTACATGGCTTATTTAAAAATAACATCCTAACCCAAGCTATAAATCACAATAAGTATTTAATGCCTTACGTATATAATAAATATTCAAGTCTAAGTATCTGCTTACAGCAGTGATTAGGAGTTCTGAAAATCAACCCCTTAAAGGACAGTCTTCAGTGGAAATAGTGTGAGTGGTGAGGCTTCTTTCACACCCTTCTATGCACATCTGCACTTCACAGCCATTAGGCCAGCAGCATCACAGCATCTATTATTTCTGAACTCTGATGCACATCCATGCACCTGGCAAATTTAATTTGAATTCTGGTGTTTGAGGAATTAAAGCAATTCTTAAGACAGAGAGGAGCCAACCTGATAAGAAGTTCTAAACCTTACAGTGTTTAAAGTAGCTTGATGGGTTTTATGGTGGGAAGAGGGACTGAAGGATAAGAAAGATATCTCAGGGGGTGCTATCTCTAGATTCTAGGTTTTAAACAGAAACCTTGTTTGTGTTGGGGAAGAACTACCTCTGACTGGATAGCCCAGCCAGAAGGAATGAATCAGAACTACAGATAGAGATTCTTGCAGACTTTTTCTTTTCCAAATCCCATTACATTTGCAACAATGCAGGCAGAGAACTGACTGGCTGGGGACAGCTCTGCTGAAAGGGAGTGTGGGGTCTCGGCAGACAGCAAATTGAGCGTGAGCCAGCAGAGTGCCCTGGCAGCAGAGAAAACCAGCCGCGGACTGGGCTGCTTCATAAGAGCACAGGCAGCAGAGAAACACATTATCCTCCCTTCTCCCTGCACTCAGGAGGCTGCAGGAGAACACTGCACCTGTAATTCTGGGTTCTTCAGCCCCTAAGCACCAGAGAGGTGTCTCTACACCACAGTGAGCCCAATGAAGAGGGGCTGGGCATTGGAGCATTTGCCCTCTGCGGAGAGGCTGCTAGAGTGGGGCTTGTTCAGCCCAGGGAATAGAAGGGTTCATTCAGGACCTTGTTCTGCAAGTGGGGTAGTTAAGTGTGGCAATGAAATTAGAGAATGACATCCCCAATGTAATCGTCCTCTGTGAGAGTCTGTGACTTTTGTGCTAGTCTAGGGTTTTTGGGAAAGTATTTCTGTGCCTGGTATTACTAGAAAACCCTAACTGGTAAAAAAAAACAACCCAGTCCAGCTATCTAATCTAAAGATTTAACCTATCAAACTGCTTGTTATGTTGTTATAGACTTTTTCTCCTTTTCTTTTTCTGTTTTTACTAGAATTTCTAGTCTTGGCCTCAGAAGGTTTCCAAACAACCTTCCTAAGGATCAGGAGAGGAATTCTGCTCTTGATTCATGACAGGGACTACAATCTTTAATTTGCATATCCTGGATAATGTCCTTGATCCCTACAGAGCAATGAGTCCCCTTTCCCAAACAATATATTTAATTTTGTACAGTAGCACAGCAGGACTCTATGAGCAAGGACGGTTGACTTTTCATCTGCCTTTGAACTGCCTCTCTGAATGTAATTGTATATTGTGTCCAATATTTTGTAATTTTATAAGCATATCTTGACAACTCCTAGTTACTGTTGGAAATGCTTTCTATTGCATCCAGCCCTGACACAAACCAGCCTGTACAAGTGAGTGTGGTCCCCTAAATGAATTATCAAGTCACCAATCTGTGCAGCATACCTCAAGTTTCACTTACAAGCTAATTTTGAGATGCCTGTTCTGTCCCACACAGAAAACAAACACTAGCACTATGTTATTTCTGGATAAGGGATCTGAAGCAAAGATTAAAAGTGATTGCTCTATAGGCTACCACACCAGTAGACATAGGACCTACCTGCACCCTGTTTTATTGACAGATGGCCTAATTCCCTATCAGGAAAGTTACACGGCTGCTGTATTTTTTGTAAACAATTGGATAATAAATTATAGTAGCAGAAGAGCTACAGGCGAATACTTCATTAATTGGTGCTGAATCAAAACCATCAAAGCAGCAGCATGTAACAGACAAGTGATTATGTTGCTCAAATGTCATTCCTTTCAAGTGTGACAATTCAATTTGTTAAACTTTTTCATGAAAGAAAAAACAGAATGAAAAGGCAGCATTGCCTTCTCTGAAATGTATTACTTCACCTATTTCTACTAGATCTTGTTTTTTTCCAAAATAAATATATTTTTAGATGCCATCAAAACCCTTTTCAATACTATTTTAGTCAATTGTATCTTGCTGAGGATGCTGCTGAGTTAAATAGTGAGAGTTCATTACCCAAATATCTCTTCTAGATACTGCTCAATACCTGCTTTTTATAGTTGGTTAGATTTTTGGAGTTGTCACTGACACTCTTTATAATTTTTCCAGGATAGAACATAATAAAGTGAGAGAGCTCTTTGTATATTGAAAGATTCTTTATGTTATATTGAATTACTGTGACATTTCATTACTTGTATTTTAAAAAAATCTCTCTAGACTTCCAACACACTGAATCTTGTATCACCAGCAAATTCTGACCCTTAGTTATGAACTTTTCAAAATAACAACTGATTTTCTGAAAGTAGTACAAGATAACACATTTTAAAATTATTATAAAGATATGGATTATTTATTCTTCTATTTATTTTTCATTCCTAATTTAGAAGTGTACTGGAGATATGTCCAGAGGCATTGATAGAGCACAGTTCTTGCCTGAGTGCAGTCAGAACCACAACAGGGTGGTTCTATTGCATGAGCAGCAATCCCTTATACCACTTTCTTCAGCAACACAAAATAAAACTTCTAGAAATATAAATTAATTTTTCTTCATTATCTTACAGATTCTTTGACAGTATTCTGTTTGTGGCAAGAAATTACATATAAACAAGATGCTTTTTTGGCCCACAATTCTCCTAATTTTTTACCTAGGATTTTTTGTTCTCTCTTCTCTGTTATTTGCAGGATGACCTTCAGAAAGAGCTCTTTTAAAGCCATTTCAAATGGCATTTCAAATATGAAATATCGTAAAAACAAATAGCACATCTTCATTACCTTAACTACTCAACTTTTCAGTTGCTTTAGAGCACTTATTTTCAGGGTAATTTATACTGGTGCTTCCCATGATTTCTCTTCTCCCTCTCATTTTTCTCCCTTCTCATCCTACAGGTGGAGAAGCAGTAAATGTTAAATGTCAACTATAGGCTGCACTTTTCTGTTTCTCTTATGGAAAGAAATCAAGTTGTATCTTTTGATTTTATACTCCATCGGTCCACCTAACCAGCCCCTGCCAAAGATCATCACCTAGCTTGAGGAAGTTCTTCTATCACAATGTCTTTAAAAATTTCCCCCTATTTGTCCTTTAAATTTCCTCTCAAACCTCAGAATGTTGTTCTACCATGAATATTTATGGGAAACTCCTACTTACTCTGTCAGTGAAACAATGGCAGGATATAACCCTTACTCTGGTGTTCTGAATTTATATTCTGCTCACTTAGTGCCACTTGAGTGGGATTTCCATTTTATTATAGGATTATTATTTTTTGGGGGCCTGAACATTCCCTTGTACCTTGTAATATTTCTCACCTTCTTGATTCCTGATTGTTCCAGTATATACATATTTTCCCCAAGTCTAATAAGGTAATTTTAAAGAACCTCCATGCTGCTTCCATGGATTTTAATTTCCTAACTTTCCCCTTCAGGCTATTTCTAACTTCCTCAATATAAAAATCTTCCTTTTTTGAAAAGTACTGTAATATTATTACCTTATGGTATGTTCCCATGGGAGGATGTTGAGCTTAATTATATTATGGTTGCTTTTATTTAGTGGCTCAACCACGTTAACTTCCTGAATCAACTCATTATTTTTCTCAAGATCTGCAGCAAGACTAGATTTGCCCTTTCAGTATTCCATAGAGATTGTGATACCTTACAACTGAAAGCCTATGATGATGCCCAGCAATGTACCTCAAGTAATCAATTGTTGTTGGGCTAAGATTTATCTGAAAACAAACATTAGTAGTGAACTATATGGTAGTTCTGAAAAGCAGATTGAAATATGGTTTGTCTTTGAACTAGATCCACTGCTTCTCTGAACTTATAAACATGACTTTGAAAGAATGTACACTGTTTTCCTGATTAGAAGTCCCTTCTCTTTCTTTTTTCCATTACTCATTTATTTCAACCCCAGTTTTAAAATCTATCTCATTAGAAAAGCATTCTCAATAACAGAAGTTGAAACAAATATAGACGTGTATCTTTGTTCAACACAGAGCTATCACTATTACATGTTATGAGAACACAATATTTGGTCTGTACTAGACTCAATTTCTTTATCATTTTAAATCCCAAACTGATTATCTTAAATTGAACTTTTCTTAAACTTTCCAATAAAGAAATGTTTGCTTCATTAATGTTATAATTTGTGATTCACGTTTCGAAAGAAAGTTAAAAATAATTTCTAAAATAGTGTGTCTTTCTGACATAAACACAGCTAACTTACATTTTTGCAGTTTCCAGGATTGTTTCACTTGTACAAAGCAGTAAAAGTATCCTGCTCTCTCCATTTTTCTCGTACTATAAGAACCAAGAAAGCAGGAATTTGTTTAGCTCATTGGCTCCATTTATCCTGAGCCAAGACCATGATCTTGGAAACCCTGTAACTTGGCTGAATACAGTACAAAGTTCTTTGCAAAAAGCCAGTGCAATTAGAACAACACAGTGTATGTTCAGTCTCAAAATTAAGACGATAAAGTTTCAAACAGCTAGAATTGAAACAAAGTATCATGGACCCAGACCTTTAATCAGTTGAACACAAATCCTAATTCCACTAGATTTTGCTCAAATGAAGAATTGTGTGCTTGAGGACAGTGTTAAGAAAACACTATTCTATCTTTTTGTAAATGGGCAGAATTCACACAGAAAACAAGGAAACATAATGGAAGAAGTGCAAGTTTTGTGCAGACTAGCCTTGAGAGCTTCTCTGAACACTCAGAGTGATCCTATAACACAGCAATACCCTGTGCACTTTCTTCCTTATCACTGCTTACTGCTGAGCGCCCATACACATTTGCTAACCAAATCAGCACATTGCAGATTCTGTTTTAAAATCTGTACTTCAGTTTTGAAGCTGTTTTTTGGTTGGTTTTTTTTGTTTGTTTGTTTGTTTTTTTCCCCCAAAAACCTCCCTTTCACTGCATATTTAGAACTTCTAACACATGCGTAAAACATTCTCTTCACTTTCATCTGTAATTTCTACTTTGATTGTAATTTCTACTTTGATGAACTACAACACTTAAAGAAATCAAATAAATAAAATTCACTACCAAGGATTCTAGTTTATTATGCTTCAATTCACCTAAAGTATTCATGGGTTGTCAAAGGTACATTTTACATCTTTGTTTTGTTGAGTAAAGGAATTCTCAGGCCTTATTAAAAGTAACTTTAGTTCTTCTCAGATTGAGAATTGAGATTGAATATTCTTTCATAGATTTTGTTTGGGTTTTTGTTTTTGACCATTCATATAAAATTATTTCAGAAGTTGCTAGGTTAGTAAGGAACAAATTAAGTTCACTTCACTTAGTCATTTGCTACCTTTTTTTCCTTAGAACACGTGGTCCTGAAAGTTGAACTTTTTCTGCAGATGGTAAAATAAAATAAAATTTATATACACTGATGAAATGTATATACATTTTGTACAAAATAGGGGATTATTGTGGATTGTATAGAACTGTGTTCCATTTGGTTTTTATTTGCACTGTATAAGTCTAACATACCATTTTGGAAGAAAAAAATGTTAATGAACCATATAATTTGTATGGAGAATGCATCTCTAAAAGAAGTGTAAAATGTTGCAAGTTACAAAACGCTGACTCACTAAACTACAGAAAACCACAGTTTTCAATGCTGCTGCTTCAGGGATGACATTACAGTAATTTCACGATTATAAGCCACACCTTTTTCATTGAAGAATCCAGCCTACCCCAGTAGTGTGGCTTATATTCAGGTGCGGCTTATCTATGGACAAATCCCAGTGAAATGCCAACCTGGAAGAGAGAGCCGACAGGGGAGGGTGCCTGGGACTGCCTTTAAAGGCTTTGCTGGTCTATGAAAACTGTTTGCAACTTGAGCACCTGACACCAAACCCAGCTGGAAGCGATTCTGTTACTAATTTGTTACTTTGTTACACACGGATCCTTGCTTTTTTTTAAAAAAAAAAAAAGTGCGGCTTATATTCAGGTGCGGCTTATATATGGACAAATCCCGTGGTCTACCCGGCTACCGGGAGATGCGGCTTCTAATCAGGTGCGGCTTATAATTGTGAAATTACTGTACTTTTAAATTTAGTAATCCACTACGCATTTCTTTACCAAACATATGTAAATAAAGGGTTTGATCCAATTTTACCTGCAGCCTTCTGAGCCCCACAGGCCTTTGGAGAAACATGGATCCTGTCTGTGAAATAGTTTTGATTTTCCCCAGTGAGGGAGAACTAGCAGAGGGGTAAAACCCCCCACGGGCAGGTTTCTGTGGGGCAGTTCCCTAATATTCCCTACTTTTGGATTTGTCTGCTGCTTCAGATTTTGGATATGATGTTTGGACCTACCCTGGGTTTGGCAGGGCTGTGACTGTTAAGTCACTGTAGGGTCAAACTGGGGTAATCTCATAGGTGGCTTGTTAAGATTTATTTGATCTTCTGGTTTATTTACACAGGCACACACCTGCTTGTTACATGAAAGCATTGTGACTTCTTGCTCTTTCCCTCAAAAAGTCACTGGAGTAATCCTGTCCTGATAATATTGGTAAGATAATATCTGGTAAGGCCATAATGGAGAGGGAAAACAGCAGCAATGGAAGCTGCCACTGTTTCACATGACTTCCCTTCTGATCACAGGTTCTACTGATTTGACGAGATCTTTAAAGTGCTCAAGGTTTTAACAGCTCTGCACGTCTGCTGCTTGATAAAGAGAGTCAATAGCGCTTGGTCACGTCTTCAACTCAGCCTCTGTGAGGTGTACAACATCATTTTACATTCCTTACTAACCATTAAGCACCCAGTTTGTTATGGAGAGGTATGTATGTATTTTCTTTAAGGAAGAGCTCAAGTAAGCACTTTTCTTATGTGGTTTGATATTAAAAAACCTCTTATTTATACTACAGATCCAGGCATCTACTACCACTTGTGTGCTGTCTCTGGGCTGTTACAGCGATTGAGAATCCAGCTGATGGAGATTCACCAAATTTTTAAGAATGCCAAAAATAGAAAAGTTTTTGGGTGATTTACTCCCTCTTTTCTTTCTTTTCAAGGCATTCAGTTAGCATAAAAATAATGATTATTACATAAATTAAAGTTGTTGCAATTCAGCTGTAGGGATTGCAATCCAAAGCCAGTGAAGATAGATCAAGGTTTTAAAAAGTATCTGCTGTAAATTAAAAACAAATGGTTGAAAGTATTTTGCAGAACTCTCTCCCACAGATTGTATATTCCATTTTCCAAATTAAATCTAAGAGAGAATATTACTTTATTGAGATTTATGGAATAATTTTTTTAAAAAATTCCAGCAATATGAGAATGTAGACAGACACTGACAATGAAGAAAAATAAGTGTCAGCTACTAAGTGGTTTCATCTTTTGGAGCTTTTTATATTTTTGGTAATGGGAAAGATTAGTTCTGACTGCTTTTTAAAGCTAAAATTATATATAAACCATTAATTAGGGGCAGATCATTTGTCCAACTTTTACTGCAGAGGGGATAAAATGGGTGGAAAACATGATAACATACCAGGGCTCCTTGGAGGAGGTGTTCCTCCCTCAACCCAACTTGCTGATCCTGTCTGAGGAATAGGACTTAAGATCTTGCGAGAAAATGTGTGTAAGAGGATATAAAGGAAAATTATTCTCTGGCATCTGGGGAAAATATATATAGAAATAGCACTTGGGCTGTATTAAATATGAAAGTAAATGTGTTACTCAATTTTTCACCTATTTCAAGACAAACACAGGACCCTTTTTCCATGTGGCACAGTACAAGGTATGTATCAAAAGGAAATCATAGCTCTGATGGACAGGAAAGCACAGAGAAGTCCCAAGGACACAGGAGTGGTTTTGAGAGGTCCAGTGGATTCCCTGAAGGATTCTTGGGACCTCATTACAGTTTTTGGGGTGTTCAAGAGCTTAAAGGGATGATGAATCCTGGAGCCTTAGTGGACTGTTAAACCTCCTCCTATTAAAGAAAAACATGTGGTTGAAACTGTGTTGGCTAAAAACCATGGAATTTTCTGCGTAACTTTATTCCTTCTTTGCCATTTTGTGTTGGCTATCATGATCTGCCTGTTATATTTCTGCAAACGCAATAATTTCCTTTTAATTAGATAATTGCCATGTTATTCATTGGTTTTGATCACTTCTAAATTCAGCTTTTGGTTTTAACAAATGTAGTTTCAGAGGATGATGGATTTTTACATTTTTTAAACCGCTAAACGTTCAAAAAGGATTTGTACACATAACAAAATTAAAGTAGGGATTATCTAGCACTGTGTGTGGGATACAGCTATAATCTATACAGAGCATGGAAAAGAAACTGGCATTCTCAATTGCACTGCACACATCTCAGTAATAACAGGGTATGAGGCATACAATTTCATGGAACACCCACAATGAAAATTATTCTTTCCAAACAGAGAATTGTTTTGGAATAAGTTAGGTTAATTGGCACCATGGGATTCCTCTCAAGGAAACACAGAACATTAAAATCTACACATATGCATGTAAAATGATAAAGTATTATCTTCTTTCCCCTCTTAGCTCCTCAAATCTGAGACACGCTACCCAAAATCAACAGAAACGATTATGTTTTGTTGATTCAAATTTCCTCAGAATAAACTGGCAATTCTTCATCTGGTCAGCTTACAACCTGAAAGCCACTGCACTGTTTCACAATTTTTAGCTTGAGTCTGGTTATCTAGTGCAGTCTCTCACACAAAAATAGAGGTTCCCTAGAGCTTTTGGCACATGCTTTTTAAATGGTAAGAAACTTGATTTTCAACAAAGCTGTATGGTGCTAAGATACAATCTCTTTCAAAGGCCTGTTGAGCCCCTATTAGTATTAGAACCAAAATCTGTAAATAGTTAATGAGAAATCCAGGCACGTTTCACTGTCATTATACAATCTTTGGCTAAAATGTATTTTACAGTTTCTGAACATAGTTAAAGTATATTAAGTCCTCACAACAGTAACATTGCCCTCTCAAAAATTACTAAGAACTTACCACTGATTAAGAGAAAAATTCTTCCTTTTCATGAAGAAGGCTGAGTTCCTATGCAGGCTGTTGTGCTGTGGTCATTGTGCCTGTTTTGTTACTGTTTAAGATCACTATAACCAATGACATTCTATGTGGTTTATCTTTAAAATGTCCTGATTTTTTACATTTGGCCATTTGCACACTTGAACTATTATTTCTTCCTGAGTTTTCTGCTCCAATTATGTCAGAACACTTAAAAGCAATTAATTGTGGTGCCTAGTTGACAGATCACAGGTGAGATGTGGCCTCAACAATGATGTCTGTTGTGCCCCAGGTCTGATTGCTCCTCTACCTCTTGGATGAGTGAGGAACCCCCATGTCCTGTGAGCTGACATCATTTCACCTGCTGAAAAACAGACTTCACAGTTCCCTCTGCAGTCACCAGGATAAATCCAAGGTCTGTAATTTTTGCAACAACACAAGCGACGTAGCGTTTCAGTTTCTCACCAAACACACGCTAAAGTCCCCCTTTTCATACACTGAAAGAGGAGTTCCAGGACACCCCAGAATACCCCAAAATGTATCACTGTTATATGCCGATGTTTTTATTCACCTTGCCCCCCTGTCTGGGCCTATGTGCATATCTTAGATGGATTTGCCATTTCATTACTCTTAGAAATACAGAAGCAGGACATCAAATAGAGTTTGCACTCAGCACTAGTGCAATTAATTGTGTAGAATGCAATTAAAATGAAATCTTGGTTTGTTCATCATAGAATATGTCATACTTATGTTCTGTGCCTCAATGTTGTTATTTTAGAAGACTATCCCTATTCTTCATATAGAGATGAGAGCTTGGTCTGGTAGAATAACAAGGATTCACTTTCCAGAGTTTTCAAAATTTGTTTCTGAATAACTCTGAAGAATTGCAGGCCCATTGGGTTGAAGAAGGAATAAGTTCAGATAGCATCTCTCAATTGTCCTTCCAATGCAGCGTGGAGAAAAATACAACTTCTCTACATTCATCAAAATAATTCCTTTCAGGACTAATTGGTCACAAATTTAGTAGCCACTGTAAGTTTGGCTTTCGAGGGAGCAGAGAGCAAATAACCTTTGTGGAAAGCACAAGCTAGTGCTTAGTGAAGGAGAGCACAGCTTGTTGTGATGTCAGGACAAAAAGTTCAAGAAAAGTTCATTGATTTCAGCCTCATCCATGTAAGTGTTCATAGGAAAAGAAATTGAAGTTACTGGACTTGGATGGAAAGATTAGCATGAATCATGTGAATTGTGGTATTCTGTCAGTAACATAAATCCTCTGGCTATCAATAAACAGTGTATGTGATATCTTAAATCTGTCTGTGCATCAACAAGATGCAAGAACAAATGTACACATACAGTCAAGAGGAATATGTGAGAAGTTTTATAAGTGACAGAACTGAGCAATTCAGCAAATAACACAATCTGATTTCCACCTAAGTTTTAAATAGATTATATCCCTAATTTTCTGTGGCCACTTCTCACTGCAAAGACAGCACAACCTCTTATAAGCTTCTTGGAGCAGGCTTTTCCAGTGCTGGAGGTAGTGGCAATTAAAAAAAAAATTGATTACAGTAACTTAACCCTTATAAGGCACACCGGGTTATAAGGTGCACTTCCATATAGCCAGGAAGTCTACGGAATTTCTCCATACGTAGGGCGCACCAGCCTATAAGACGCACTCCCCACCACCACCCAGTGAGCATCTGCGCACAACAAAGTAACCAATTAGTAACAATCGCGCCAGCCATGCTGTCTTGGGTTACAATACAGGATGTGATCAAAGTATCTATTCTATCACCATCTGTTGAGACCGGGTGGGGCAGTGATCTTTACCTCCGTGGGAGATACTCTGCCAATGGGCCATCCATTGAAACCAGTAAGGCATTGTTCTTTATCTTTGCACCCCCCATCCTTCCTCCAGGGAGTTTTCTTCTGCTAATGGCCCATTGAGTCTCACTGTATGACTGATAAGTATCACTGATAAGTAAGAAAGTAATCACTGATAAGTAACTGATAAGTATCACTGATAAGTAAGAAAGTAATCACTGATAAGTAATCAGTCCTACAGTGGGACTCAATGGGCCATTAGCAGAGGATAACTCCCTTTGTAGTACTGTATTTCTATCTTAATTTTCCTAGTAAAGAACTCTTATTCCTAATTCCCATATTTTTGCCTGAGAGCCCCTTAATTTCAAAATTATAATAATTTGGAGGGAGGGGGTTTACAATCTCCATTTCAAAGAGTGGCTCCTGCCTTTCTTAGCAGACACCTGTCCTCCAAATCAGGACACGTGCCGAGCCCTGCCGAGCTCCATGGCCCCGTGTGGTTTGGCTCGCAGCTTGCACTTCCGGTTTGGCAAAATTCCAAACTTTATCCATATATAAGGCGCAGCGGCCTATAAGGTGCACTTCTGGGTTCCGACCAAAATTTTAGTCAAAAGGCTGTGCCTTATATGCGTGAAATTACTGTACATGTTGAATAACCTGATTAATACATATTAATGTGATTAAATGTTACAGAATAATGGAATCATTAACTTTGGCAAAGACTTCTGTGATCATTAAGTGCAACTATTAACCAACACCACCATGTTTGCCACTAAACCACGTCCCTAAGTGCCACATCCACCTGCCTTTTGAACACTTCCAGGGGTGGTGATTCCACCACTTCCCTGGGCAGTCTGTTTCAGTATCTTGACACAAAAATGTTTCACTACTAATCATGCATTCCAGCAAAAAGATGCTTGTGGCCACCAGATGCTCATTTGATCCTGAGAAACTCTGGAATAACTGGCTCAGAGCAGCATATATTTAATGCCTGACAGTCCACTCCCATACTCTTATACTGAACATATGAATTGCTGTGTTCCACAGCAGTCTTCATGGCATCACAGAAAATTCCTACCTGAATCACTGGATCACTCATTAATAAAATTCTGCAGGACTGAAAGCACTTGTGCTCTGATAAAAAAACTACCAAAACACAGTAAGAGATATATCTAACTTTCAATTCATTTAAAAGCTATTACTTGGAAATTTGCTGACCATACACTTAAAATAATAGTCAGATATTTCTATGGAGTTTTTTTTTCCCTGCAAAGAGAACAGACTATTAAAATATTTGTAAGGAATTAAATAGGAATATAGCATTTAAAAAACTTCAGGAATTAAAAGCTCACATAAAGTAGTCTTGCTAATATTAATTTGAAAGCAAGATGAACTAAGAAGGTGACTACAGCTTAATATTTAGGGGAAGTTTCTGTTTAAGTGTTTCTGACAAGGAAAACCATAGTCTTAGGTCAGAGAAGAAGGTGACAGAGGTCAAGTTTAACTCATATGTTCTCAACAGTGATCTCTGATACCATTTAACTGAGATTTTTTGTCCCTTTTCCCTTCCCTTCCCTACCCTGCCCTTTCCTTCCTCAGAGACTTTGCCCTTTATCATGGTATTCCCATGAGAAGCACGAGGAATATTTTATTACTAGCTAAAAAAATAATAAATAACCGGCTCTCTATACAAGTGCAAGTGGTAATTGCATAATGGCAAATTGAAGGACACTCATTTTGCAGGGGTTTCTGCTCTCAGCACTGTGTGAGGCAAAGTGCAGCAGAGTGCAGCCGTTCTTGCTAGCTGCACAATTTATGATCCCATAGCCAGCAGACAGACACCAGAGCTGCACCAGAGCTTAGTCACAATCAAAAAGAAAAGCAAAGAAAACAAAACAAAACAAAAAAGAAGCAATAAAATGAAAATAACCTAAGGATCAGAGAGGACAAGCAACTGAACACAAAGCCCTACTACAATTCTGTACCTAAAGAGCTCATTCAGTTGGTGGATTTATAGGTAGAAAACAACCTCCTAACTACAGGGACTTGATTTTACTATTGGCAGCAGTAAGATGTAAACTTGGCTACTTTGTACAGTTCTGAGGCCTTTCATTTTAAAAGGATTTGGGGAAGTTGAATGATTATAGGGAAGGACCACAAAAATGATTTAAGGACTAATAGTTGCAGCCCTAGATCTACTTAGCTGTTCAAAAAGTATCCTGAAAGGTGATTACAGCATTTAATTCCCCAGAGTAGTGGTATGTTCCTAATTTTTTTGTTGTTGCCAAACTGTACCTTGATACCTTCCCTTCTGAACAATATATTTTAGACCAATATATTTTAGACCAATACAGGTTTTTGGGCTCAGGAGAGAAGAAAGTAAGTGAAAATTGATGTAATAGGTTGTGCTACATTTTATGGTGATTGCTGCTAACCTAAAGGTTTCCAAATCTTAGGAAATACAGTTAATAAGATAAAATACATACAATCACAGGAGTATGAAAAGTTGGAGAATTGCTAAAGCTTTGATCATTTTTCTGTAAGTTAGATACAATCTTGAGTATAAGGTGACTGGATGGATCTTGTAATAATAACTTATTCAGCACTGTTCATCCCAGGAAATCATTAAATCCAAGTGCTTAGAATGTTTTGACACTTTTTTTTTTCCCTTCTGAGTGCATTATGGGATAAAATGAGATTTGCATTATACTTTTGGACCCTTTAATTATTTTGCCTAAATTTTGACAATAGATTCAGACACATCAGGTCTAAATTTTCTAGATAATTGATTAAGGTCTCCTTAAATGCCACGTAAAGTGTTACCATTATTAGTTCAATAACTCCTCATTTCCACATTCTTCTTCTTTTCTACTTGGCAATATTGTAAACTAGAAAGAAAATAACAGTGAAAATCATACTGAAAGAAAAAATGAGTTCTAATATTTTCATTAAAAATTTGTCTTTGCTACATAACTTTGAAGTAGGAACTGCAAAACGTTGCTCTGAAACTAGCAACTCTCTTCACCACAACATAATGGAGCAGTAAATCACCAAAACAGGGAAGCACACTTTTAGTGTGGGTTTTTTATGGGTTTTTTTTGGTAAAAGGTTAATTCTTTTCTTCTGTTCACAATATTAATGGGTACATTAATATATTAGGAGATGGAATCAGTATTTTCTCCACTACACTGGGCTAGATATTCCTAAACAGTTGAGCCGTGTGCATGACCTAAAACTGAGTTACAGGTCCATGTCTCACTCATGTCCTTGCCCAGTTTTGAGGCAAGACCAAGGTACAAAGCTTTTTCTTGTCACCACATTCCTGACATAGGGGCGGAGGTGACAGGAGGGATTAGCCAAGAGCCCCATCCGTGCACACACTCTACAATACTGATGTAGCCAGGGTGACATAAAATGCATTGGAGAAGGCCACAGATGTTGAATTAGCAAATTCTTGAGTAATATCCAGTCATGGCTTCCAAAACTAAGTTAAAAAATAGAAGATCAAAAAAGAATTTCTGCTAACTGTGCTGTTGGAGTTTTCGAAGCTAGGAGATGTACAAAGAAAAATTGGTTTTTAAGCTTTTTAAAAAAAAAATCTTCAGGAATCCTGCATCTAATGTTCTCTTGATTAGGGCCACCAAGAAGAATAAGTCAACATAATCCATTCCTCTGTTGTGAAATACTTTTCTACACTTGTGCTAATTCCTTCTGAGATACTGGCAGCAGATATAATTATCACTGCTCCTTTTTAACTTGAATTCCTTAAAATTAAATCATGTAACTGTCAGTAAATGTACTGCAGCAACAATTTCCAAGCAGAGAACCTCAGTGACTGCAGTGAACATTAAAAGCGAGTGGACCAATAAAACTTAGGCACAGAATTGTACTACTCTTACTTTCTGTTAGTATCCACAGACCTTCCCAGGAGTCACGGGCAAGAAGCAAGTCCAGACAATCCTACTGATGTGCTTAGGGCAGCAGGGCCAGTGAAAAAGCCCTACAAACTGCTCACAGCAGTGTTAGGGTCTCCAAATGAATTTCATCAACACAGGGACCAATAGATCCATTAGAGAAACAAAAAGGCATCTTTTTAGGAGGGAAAAATGACTTGTTGTTATACATGCAATCACCACTCTTCCTCTGTTTTTGTATATTGTTTTCCTCCTTATCTGACTGCCAGTGTTGTAATGAGTGAAATATATTAGTGAGATCAGAACTAACCTCCAGGATTATTCTTATGAAGGGAAGATATCACTTCAGTTTCTTAGTTATATCAGCCTCAAGATAGTTTTGAGTTGATTCTTTGGAACAGATTTGCTACTTTATGACACCATAATGATTTTATCACTGCTAAATTTCCTTTTGACATTAAAAAAATACAGACAAAATCAACCACCACTGTATTATTCCATCTATTGGCATTAAAAATATCTTATTGGGATAGCTGTCCAAAATTCTTCTCAGAGGCATCAATTTATATTACCTTTGATTCAACCACAGCTGCTTATTAGCATTGGCATTGTCATTACTATAATTATTTACTGGATACAACATATGTCTCTAGAAGTCTGAAAAAGTATTTTTGCTGGTTTTACTGTCACTGGAATTCAGTATTTGTTTGCATTTCAGGTACAGAAAGAAAATAGCAGAAGCTGCTGTTTGCAGACATTTGAGTATAAGAGAGCAAATTTTTACACTTCTTTTGAGGGAAAAAATTGTTTGCCTTTTCTTGCTATTATTTCTCCAAGGCTGGGAAACAGGTTTTTGCTTTCTTCAAAGTATGTACATCCAAATTCTGGCACTATACATATTTCCTGAGTGAGCACAGAGGACACAGTCCATGATGTTTGCACTGTGCAAGTGGAGCAGTGTTTTGCCTAGTGGTTTGTTGAGGTTTTTTTTAAACTGCTGACTGTTCTGCACAGCCTGCTGGAAAATCATCCTCAGAATATTCTCCATTAGTGATTTGTACTATTGAAGCATGTAACAGTAAAGTAAAACCAAATACTCCATCAAGCAGTGACAATGCTGCCATTGCTACAGTGATCTCCCATCCTTGTGGGTAAGAGACTATGGACAATGATTATGGGAATCAGACTGCAGAGGATAAATGTAAAAATGTTTAAGAACCCTTGTTTTAAAACTACCATTTTGGTTATAAAGGGTTTGGGGTTTTTGATTTATTATTTTATGTAATGTACTCATTCCACAAATTCTTGACTCTTTCTGTTTAAAAGCTGGAGTCTTGCTCCTAGGCGCATTCCCTTTCTCCTTACCTGCATTCTTGGCAGCCTGCATTAAACACTGCAATACAACTTTCCTTGGTCACTGGACTGTTATCTTAGGGAAGTGAATTAGGATTTCTAGCTTAGAAACATCAAATTATTTGCACAAAATGTTCGTTAAAACAGATCCAGTGTAAAGCACTATATGATGGTTAGAACACTATAGATTGAAAAGATCAGGTTCACAGATTTAAAACAGAACTAAAAGTTGAACCTGATCCTGAGGGTACCTGTTGAGAATCATATCAAGCAAGTTAGAGTCTGTTCAGAAGCATGGAAAATCAGTTTTCCATTTAGCCTTGTCTCTAAGTTGCAGCTGTAAAAGTTTCCTCAAGAAAGGTTTCTTTGGGACCAGTAAAAGTTCTGTGGAAATTTCCACAAGTACAAGTGATGAGAACTTTTGGTTAAGAAATATGAAACAACCTTAGATGGCTGTTCAAAAACACCTCTGATAAGTCCCTTCTGTTTGGATATCTTGAACATAATGCTTATCTGCAGGGGCAGAAAGGGAAGCATTCAGCAAAATACATAATCATATAAAGTGTTTCTTTTCCTGAAAAAGGTGCAATATGTTTCATTGCTCTCTTTTTCAACACACACTAAAAATCTCAGAGATTTTCTCTCAGAAAAGTTTATCCTAATTGGCCTCTTGCCCTTATGGCTGGAACAAAATTATGAGTTATCATGTGCTATGCCTTTCAAATTGATCTAGTTTGTCACAATTATTATTTGAGATCCCTCTGTCAAGAGTATGTCAACATAACTTTCATCCACGAAGGCTTTTTGATATATAGTCCTGACTATTCTAGGCAAAACCTGATTACAATTTAAAACTTCTTTATATAGCTGGATTTCACTTGCATTACCACTCTGAATTGTGACAAGAAGTCAGCATGGAACAACACTTAACAGCATTCCAGAAGTAAAATATCTTCTTACAGATTTAGAGTTTTCCATTGGTACTTACCCCATAAATGTAATTTCTCACCTCCACCTTCCAACACATTGCCATCAGTGCCCATTCCCCACTCTACCCTGACCATGAAAGTGTTCCCAGTGAACAGGATGGAAGCTGTTCATCCCAACAACCCTCATGGCTGAATTTAGAGGGTTGGTCACTTTTACGTGCCCCTCCAATAAAGTTTTAAAGCAGCCTCCCACCCAGGGAAGCTTGTGCTACATTTGGGAGTCGAGCCAAGAGGGAATGAGCACTCCTGTTCCTCTCCAGAGCATCCCTGAGCATTCCCAGGGCCCCTCCTGTGTCCAGCTCCCCAAGCATCACTGAACACCTGGGAGGCAGTGGAGGCCCTAAGCCAAACTTGCTCCCACTGGCACCAGAGCAGAACTCTTTTGAATTCAATGGGATGGGATGGACTAGTTTCATTTGAATTTAAAGTGAGGAAAAAATGAAGGGAAAGAAAAAGTTTGATGAGTGTTACAAGATGTTGTTTCCCCTTCCCACTACGAGTTTTTCCTTTCTTTGCCAGAAAGAACTGTGGTGTCTCTTGTCATTACTCTTTTTTGTTATTTAAATTTAATTAAGGTCTAAAACCTATGCTTCCCATTTCTCCAATATACATGTTAAAATATAAGGAGGTAAGTATAAAATCCAACCTTTATTCCACTTTGAACAAGCTTGTGTATATCCAAAAAAGGTTCCTTGAGTATATCTCCTTCGGGAGTGAAAATCTTCACGTATCCTTCTTTCTCAAGAATAAAGAGGCGATGGGATCCATCCCCACAATGTACTGCTCCAACAGGCTGCCTTAGTCCACTCACAACCTCCTGAATACAGAAGCAGTTGTGCTTGTGTTTTCTAAAGAAATTTAAAGAAATAGTGAGACATTTCTTCTTTCTCAGAGCCGTGACACAACAATGTCTCTAAAAAATAAATTACTGCTCTGCAATGATATTAAAAACAGGTTTATAATAAAACATTTTTATATGCTAATGTGTATAAATTATTTTCTTGAATGTATGCCAGCACATAATACAGAAAATCAGCTTGAGCTTGAGGGAAATTTGGTCTGCATACAAAAAAAGAGAACATTAAATAAACTTAGATCCAAAATGTAGAGCACTGGGAGGGGAAAAATTGGTGAAAGAAGAAAATAATTTAGAAATTTAGAAGAGAATAATTTAGAAATACACAATTTCTACTATAAAATAAACACAGAAAATTTCATCACTTGGATAAAATTTGGCTTCTAAAATCCATTTTTAAATAATGCCTTATGATGGAATAATCTAATTTAATTATTGTCACCAAAAAAACCCCCACAAATGAAATAAATTGAAGATCACAACAGAAATATTTTGCTAATAAACTCATCATAGTTGTTCAGTAATATTAAATTTAGGTGTAGATTACTTCCCAGAACTATGAATGATCCATGGGCTGGACAATAACCAAGATCCACAGGGTGGATCAGAGCAGGATTCTAACACCTTTTCAGCAAGGCAAATATCAAATGGTACCGAAGTGCTGAAGCTCATGTAAATTTCCTTTTTGACATACGCTAGCAGCAGCAAAAGAAAGTCACATCTGGAAAACACAGCTGCTCAGCATAAGTGCACACTGAACTGTTTCACTGTGAAAACCACAGGCTTTGCTAGGTTTTTGGTTTTTTTTCAGATTAAACAGCATTTATCTTTATGAACCTGCTGATCTCTTCCTCTTTGTCGTATTCTTCCATGTGGTCCAGGGAGTTAGAAGCTGGCCCTCGCACTTGTTTTCTTGGAAAATCTGGAAAGCACACACCACCATCTTTTCTTGCATAGTAATAGCAAAACTCATCAGCTGTAGTTTGGAGGAAACCTTAAAAATGCAAAAGAGTATACAAATATTTAGTGCGTTGTCATGTCTTCAGTGTTGTGTCATCAAATTAATCTTTAAATAGATTAGAGTGGAAAAAGAGGTCATTTTAAACAAAGGGCTATCTGCAAAAAATGAGTCTGCTCTGAGTAAACACAAATGTATAAACACAAACTGAGCATTGCCTTTTACAGTTTATTCATCTGTATTTGCATTAAACCTCATTTTCAGTGTGCTTAAGTTTCATTCAAAATGACACAGCGGTTCACTCACTAAAAAATTAAGAGGCAAAGTTCAGAGTTGAGACTGTGATGCACTCCTCCCTAATTTTAACCCTATCAATCAAGTGTAGTATCTGCTGTAAAATAGCCTGAGCAGCTTCTGTTTAACTTTTTTTTAAATAAGTGATTAGTTCTAGTCAAAATCTCAGTGAAGACTCGGGTGAAAGACAGGCAGTAAAAATTTTGTGGAATGCTGCCAGCAAAGGACATTGGTTGGAGAGGTGAGAAGTGGGAAGTAGTGCTGAAAACTGCACTGTGTTGACATCCAGCTGGCCTCTGGTTGACTCCCAGCATTAAAGTAGCTGAGCAGTGTCCCATGGTGAAGTCAACTTCCTCAGCCCCATCCCCTGAAAGGGGGGACATGTTTCATGCTGCATTGGATGAAAGGTGGTCCTTAGGTTTTAGGATAAAACGGGAAGGACTTCAAAGACCCAGAGAAACACGAAGTTGATAAAATGAGAGCCTTTGAAGAAAAACCCTGCCACTATTGTGATTACTTTCTTGAGTTATGTTTAAGGACATAAAAAAAAAATTCTATTTCTGTTCACAAACCTGCTTCTAGTCATTTCTATCCATGTTTTAATCAGGAGTATTAAATCTAAGAAGACAGAATCTGGCTAGTTATACATGTACTATTTTACCAGAACATTGTTAAGATAATACGTCTTAAGTTACCTTCGTTCCTGTTTGCATTACTGGCAACTGTCTTAGGATGTACTACAGTCCAGGACATAACTCATAGGATACATGGAATTAGCACTTAATTGGCATTAGAGGCCTAATTTATGCATGGCTTTACCACTTGTGAATAATGCAGTAATCCATAGATCTTGGCCATAAAACCTCTGGCTTACAACGTACAATAAGAACTGATCAGGGACAGCTGTGTTTTGTTGGAAAATGCCAATTTCTTTCAAGCAAAGCTTTTTCAGAAACATTATCAGTTTTGACAAAATTTTACTTAGCATGATGTTTCTGGTCCAGGCTCAAACTTCTGGTCTAAATGAAAAAGACAGAACCAGACAGCAAACCTTGTACCACTATACTCCAATGTCTTGTAATTAGGGTGTTTCATTAGGAAGAGGAATATTCAGGTCAATGCCCCTCATCTGTCAGGCAAGAGTTTGACCCTAAGTCTCCCATTTCCCAAGTAAATGTCCTAACAACGACTTTATTAGTTATCCTGGGGTGGTCTCTCTGTGGCTTTCTTCATGGAAAATTTCGAAAGAGTTCAATTTCTTCCTTATGTGGAATAGGAAAATTTTTTGGATCCCAGAATTCTTGTGGAGTGAAAAGCCTTTCCCACCCAACTATACATCTTTTCATATACATCTTCCTTTAAAAAATATAGGAAAAATGACACTATAAAGCCTGCCTTTGATTTCTCTAAAATAATATCTGGAAACACGTGGTAGTGTGTTGTGGTGTAAAAGTTTAATTATTGTGATTTGGAGCTTCAGTAAATTTCATCTCTGAGGAGCTGCTTTTAATTTACAGTAGTTATTTGGAGAAAATGGGAAATGTAATTTCAAGTGGAACAACTGAAGAGGAACTCTGATATAATCATAGAGTAGTATTCCAAGGCTTGTAAATATAATGCCAAAATCAAAGGTAATCTAAAATCTTGCTATTGAATTATTTGACTTAAGAATACAGGGGTTTGTCTTTAACAATTTATTTCTCTAGGCACAGTGGGTCATTTGAAAAAATGCAATAGCAAATTAGAGGTGTACGATTACTAAGAATTTCTAGAATTTTCCAAGTATAGCATTTACTATTTACTAAAGATAAACTTCTCTTGCCTTGAGTGTTATCTTTAGTTGGGGAAATCCAGAGCAGGTTGTGATCACGTTGTTCACTTGGTACATGTCCATATCAAATTATAATCAGATGCAAACTCACTTGACCAGTGCAATGCCTTTTCTTATATGTAAGACTAATCCCTTTGCCTCATGAAATATTTTATCATGCACTAAAGTGCATGGTGCACTGCAGTTGCCTTTTGCTGTTCAGCAAACCCATCAGCAGATTCCAAGAAAGGATAAGGCTTATGGGCCATTTTCATTAGAAATGCTTGTAAAAATGTGGAGTTAGAATTAAACTATGAAAAATGTTGCATTACTGGAAGGAATGTAACCTCTGTAAATGCAGTTTTACCTGTGCATTAAGGGTGGAATTTTGCTATTTTGTTCTATAAAAACCATAGCAATTTAGAAAAAAAATCTCCATGTGTTATATATGCTCCATTTAACATACTAACAGCTTCACTGAGGACATTTAGAGAAACATTTGCTTCTAGTCTCCTATCTGCTTGTAGCCATTTATTATCTTCTTTCTCATGCTTAGATTGTAAGGTCTTTAGCGTACAGTTTGCCATTTTGTTCAAAGTTTGTACAGTGTCCAGAAGAATGGTCCCTGACAAGTGCCCCTAAGCACTAGAATTGTTTGGAGAAAAGGAAAAAAAAAAGTAATAGGGACTGCAACCCTTGGTCCTGTGTGAATTTCTGTACTTACTAATTTATTTTAAAAGACTCATACATATTATTACAAATTTCCTACCAGCTGTGTACGTGTTGACAGAGCAGTGCCTATGTTAACAAAGAAAACTGAAATCACAAAGGATGATTAAACATCATGTTTAAGTGTCAGATTTTGCACAGGCTTGCATTTCTATGCTAAACTTTCTGTCTTGCAAACAAGAATCCAACGACAGGCTTTTCAGTTAAGGCAGCTACAGTGAAGGCTTTCTGTGTTCGCCTTTATAAAACACTGTGGGAATAAATTGCAAGATTAAAAGCCTTTTCAAAGGAAAACTGCTCCCAGCTGATCCCCACCTCCTCTCTCTACTTGTATTTGCAGCCAGTTGTTCCTCACACTCTATCTCCCTTCCTATCCTACCTTCACCAAATTCCACTTTGGTGGATTCCCTGATTACCCATTCCCTCGCCTCTTCTCTTTGACACACAACTCCAGTGCCATGGTAGTACATGTCTCAGTCGTTGCAGGAAGTCAAGTTCCCTCCTGTTTGCACTGCACACAGGATTGAGTATCACCCACTCATCTGAGTAAACCTGCGCTGCCTTTGAGGGCATCTGGAAGCCAGGCTCACCTGCTTTATTTCTGCTGTGACCTTGAGCATACAGTTCAACACTGTGTCAAAGCGGCCATCACCTTTTGGGTTTTTTTTCTGATTTGCACCTTTGACAGCTAGATGTGAATTTGGTTTCACAAAAACCCCACGTTCTCCTCTCCTCTCAACTGCCAGCGAAAACCAAACCAAAGATGTGATTTTAGACAGATTGTTTCAAAATGTGCTAAGTGCACTGGTGGCTCACATAATTTCCAAGTGGTTTTCAAGTGACTGGTGACTCTCTTCTCCTGCTCAGACACTGCAGGTTCCTGAATACAGGCAGGGCCAGGGTTGATCCCCTTCATGCTCTTGTTACTAGTAGCAAATTTACCACTATTAGCCACTATTATTTTTCTGCAGGTTGACTATATTGACTGTGACTACTAATCAGCCATATTAGAACTTCTGGAAGTGTTTTGTGAGTTGTAGAATTTCTTAGAATTCTAATGTTATGGGCTAGAATTCCAGCATTTTGGAACACTCTGTTTGGTGCTTGATAAATCCTATCAGACATCTGTTCTGGTAAGGCCTGGATTCAGCACACCCATTTCTTCAAATAAGAATAATGGACACCAGATAGCTCAAAATCTCTCCCACGTCCTTGAATGGCACCATGGCTGTGGCACAGGATAGGATATGCCACTTCCAATGGCATGGATCAAGTTTCTGCTCATGTCTAAAGGCAGAATAAGCTGTGCCTTTCTTTACTAGCTATATTAGTAATAAATATCAGACAGTTTTTCCTTATGGAAAGGGAAAACTTAAAATTCATACTGACTGAAGACACTTCATTAAATCGCTTAACTTCAGTGTATCCATCAATAATCCCTTAAACTGAGGCTTGCAATAAAGATTAGATGACAAATAGCCCAAACAGTTATCTGGAATGAAGCAGAGGAGCTCTAATCTCAAAATCTTTGTGAAAAATTACACCCTTCTGCTCATCCATATAATCTCAACAACTTCTGATATTATTCTGCTTGAATTAAGAATAGGGTTCACTTTTTCTCTCAATATTCCTAAAGAAGTCAGTGGAAGTTCTGATACAGTCAGAACTGGTGGGCAAACTACTGTCCTCAAAAGAGTTAACCAAGACTCTGCTAGAGTTTTCATCTTTGCAGGAGACAGAACAATAAATGAATTTTTGAAGCTAACTCATGAAAAACACTGATGCATAATTTCTCAGCCTTCTTGGTTAATATGTACTGCTGACATTTCAATCCCAGAAAAGATGCTTGCTGTCTTAAAATGTTAATAATATTTCTCATTTGCACAAGACTTAAGGGATAAAATTATTTTTGTAGTCAGCAATTTCCTTAAACTCTGTTGTATTGGTGTTCAGAAACAATTAACACTCCCTAATGGAGGAAGAGTAATTATTTGACATTTTAACAAATGCACAGTGAATCATTGCCAGAGACCTTGGGTTTGGGGGCCTGTTAATTTTCAACTCTTTGTAAAATCCTCAAGGCTAAGCTGAAAATATATCTTCCACATTTTCTATTTTTTTTTCTTTTGCAATAAATATTATTACATATATACAAGTCTCACAAGGAAAACGGAACCCCCAAATAAGTTATTTTAATTACTTACATTTCAGAATGAGCAAGACTATGAAACTATACTAAATCCTATAAGGCCATCTTCTCAAAAAGTGGGACCTGAATTTTAATGAATACCTCTGGGATATCCTAAATAGGTATCAACAATCATGAGTGCCAGTTAACTCACCAAATTAATCCTGTTGGTGGATGTAAGCATGCAACAAGTTTTTGTTAGTACAACCTGCTTTCAGGACAAGTATTTAGAACAATTATTAGCATCTGATTGATGCAGGAAAAATCCTATTTTAACTGATGCTAAAGTATGTAAGCTCTTTTCCTGCAAAGCACAGTGCTCTGCCCAGTGCTAAAGTTATGCTTTCATCTGGTTATCTTTCAAGGCAACCTGGGTGGTCACAAAAAGCACTTGACATCTTGATGCACTTCAGCAGTTTTACATATACACAAACTTTGTAGAAAAATAAATTTGTCATTCGTCACCACATATGTTGATCTGAGGAGTGAGGTTCCTGTGGCTGTAGCTCCTGTGCTGCTCAGCCCTTTCTCATTCTCCCTCCCTCCCTTCCTCCCTTCCTCCACCTCCTCCTTCTTTCCCCCTTTTCAGTCTTTCACTTTTTCCAATTAAACAAATTGTTTCCTCATAAACACAGAATTTCACAAAACAACTCGGAGGGTCTTGTTTTGCAGAATATGAAAATCATTTGTGCTAGCTACAAACTCATGTCAAAAATGTCTTTGTGCCGACTTCTTATATGGGCCAAACATTTAGAATATCTAATCTGTTATCACTGTTCAGCAGGCAGTCTTGGCAACTATGATCTATTCTGCTTTGCTTTGGGGAATGTGATAAAGAGCAAGAAACAGCTGGTTTAAGAAAGCCTTAGAAACATCTCTTAGTTTATAAAGACAATAATAATATTTTCATATTTGAATGGGTTGAGATACATGTTAAACCACAGTAAAGGGAAAAAGTAAGTCAATTCAAAATGTTTTCTCAAGTCAATAAAAGAACACTGCAAAAAAATCCCTGCACTCTTGGGTTTCAGAGAAAACAAGTACACACTGTACACATGCAATTAAAAAACCGTCCTCCAAATCCCATCCACTTAAACTATCCCCTTTACTCAAATATGTTTATATTATATTACATAGCTGTGTTCATATGTTAAAAGTGACTATTCACAAATTCATTTTTCATCTCATTGTCAAGTCCTTTTTTCAAGTCTGTGTTGCTAGTTTAAAGGATTAAAAAAAAAAAGAAATCTTAACCAATTTAATTATTTTCTCCTGTGTGGCATTGTTTATAAGTAGTGTTTGGACAGGGAAAAAAGCATAGTTTAAAAATGACAGTCTTAAACATATAAATAATTTACTATTGGGAATACCAAAGATGTTATTTAACATAATAGTGTCTTAGACACTGTTTCTAAAAGAGCCATCTTCTGCGGTTATTTTGTTGATATAGTTACAAGTGATAGCACACATTTGGTGACTGCCTCAGACAACACAGGGCAAACTCTGCTTTTGGTTATGTCCAGCTGACTCCACTGACTACAGTGAGGAAGTGTTAGGTAAGTTAAGAATTTGCTTGTTAACAGCACGCTGGAAGTGATTCAAAGATCACAGAAGTCTATCAAATAGGGCCCTTTGATTTCAATGGGCTTTAAACCCTGTGGAAAAAACACCAGTTTCTAGGGTAACAAAACCAGAAAAAACACTTTGCTCATCAGCTTTTAGAGGCTACAAACAGCCAGGACCTTTTATTTCTAGCATTTTAAAGCAATCTGTCATTTAGAATAGCCTTCTGGATGGCCAGCTGCTTGTTTGCATGATTAGAGTGAACACACTAATATTTCAGCAAAGGTAATAGTTTCAGGTGCCTTTGAAAACAATCAAGCCATTTGTGTTCAACAGGAGGGTGGCAAGAAAACCCTCAAAGTATTCACCTCCCTACACAGGATCTGCTGCGAAGACATTCTGCCCCTGCTTAGACAAATTCCCCTGGATATCAGTGGGGATTTCTCCTGGTTAAAAGCTGGATCTATAACTGCTCAGACAATATCAACATATCAGGACATCCTTTAGCCCCATATTTAATTGTGAGTTTTACCTGGTATGTGACCTCTGCAGGTGTAATAGAATTCCTTACAATAGTCTTTGCACAGGTAGGGAAGCATTAGTTCTTTTTCAGGAGTTTCCCCTTTCTCAGGTGAGTGGAATAGGTTCTGAGCATGAGGTGAGCAATGTGCACACTTGATTTCCTCCAGTAGCTTCGCACATTCTGTGTTGTTGGTGACAGAAAGGACCTGCAAGCCACAAACCAGAGACAAGTAAACCTGTGACCCATGTCCCCAACTTACACAAAGAAAGATTGCATGGCCTAATGCCATAAATAATGCCAGTGGAACCAATACAGTTACTATCAATGCATAGAGTTTCATGTCACTGTTCTGGAGGTGGAGAAGTTATTACTATGAAATGTGCAATATGCCATTGGTACAGTGAGATTTTAATTTCTCTGATTTCTTATAGGGGATTGTTACAGAATCTTCTTTAAGATTTCCTATCTGAGCTTGCTTCTCAGATCAGAATAACAGTAGTCAAGTTCTTTTAAGGATCCATGCCTGCCATCACACAGGCAATCTTTGAACTAGAGGAATCATTTATATGAGGGAGTTACAGCAGCAGGTCTACCCGCTTCTCTTACAAGAAATACCAAAAATCCTAACTTGTAAGGTGGACCAGCCACGTTTAGAGACCAAAAATTAAAATTCTCCCATCAGAACACAACAGGAAAACCATGTCTAGGTATTTGTAAAATAGGTGTATCTTGAACGACACCACAGCCTGGCTGCTGAAATGACTGCTGTGAAATTCAGCAGGTGCCATGGATTTTTCATGCTATAAATGCTGCTCTGCTTTTTGCTCTCTCTAATACACACTATTTGAAGGTGGGAAATCCTGCATGTTTTCAGACATATTTTTCTATTATAAGTACAAAAGCAGAATTTGTAATGTCTTGTTTGTGCCAATATGGGAGCTGAAAAAATGCATGCATTATGTATGCATAGCACTTAAAGAGGCACGAAACCACAACTGATGATGTGCTTAAGTAAACACAGGAGCCTAAGGAGTGCAATGTCATCAAATCGTGAAAAATAATGGAAAACAGCGTAGTTGTCTTTATTAGCTTTTGAATGCAGTGCACTTTGTTAAGCTATTGTTAACCACATGGATTGTTTTTTGATCATTCATCCCAATGGTGGGCAGTGAGAAATGCGTTCTCTCCATTGAGAGGTCTGAGTCTGATCCAGTGCCAAAACAAAGCCCAGGTTCTTTCTGCTATTTATATAATGCAATTATTAAACAGAGACTGTAAGACATTTATGTTGAGAAATGTTCATGTGGTAAATACATGTATTGTATGAAATTTTTAAATATTTACAAATCACGTATTTGAAAATATTGCTAGTTTTTCTATAGTTCATATCTCTGAGCTGATTTACAGGACTTTCCAATGTCATTCCCCTGCCATGAAGCATTAAAAGGAATTATCTAATTTACTTTTGATAAATAAGTTATTTAGAGCAAGAACACTCTGGATATGCTTGAGTTTGCTATCTCATAGGTCATCTCTCTTCTAGGATGCTGTACTTTAATAACACAGCTTTTTATTTATGAGGCATAATTACATAGACCTCAAATGCTTGAGATATGTGCTTTCAATTGTTCAAAACAGATATGTATTAAAAATATTACACAATATATGGCCCATACATTTAAACAACATCCTATTTAAAACAACCTGAATTTAGAAGGCAAACTCTATCCAGGAAAACTTAATCTTACCATATATGTATTGTCACAAGACCATCTGAAGTGCACACTAAAGTTTAGTGTTGATTAGAAGAACACCATTTGGCTTCTATCCTCATTCTGGATGTGCTGCCATTGGCTTCAAAAATAATTCCTCCAGATTTTCCAGGATCACTAAATGCATTAAATTTTCTGTTCTTCAGACTATCTGCTGTCAAATTATCCTCAGCTTCATAGCACCTGCAGGCGACTAATGTGATTAACATCTGTCACATATAGTTTATTATCTGCTTTCAAACCTTTCTTGAGAATAGAATTGTCTCACACATCTTGTAAAGGGTTTGATTTTATTTTTTTTAAAGCTTTAAGACAGTAATCAATCAATTGCATGTTGCATGTATGGCAAAACGTTTGCATGAGTCCTGAATTCTTTTGGGAATTGGGCTCTTTTCTTCTGAAAAAGTTTCGATTCCTTTTGCTAGATTGCCCATTTGGGCCATAGGAGTAGAATTCCTAACCTTAGTCTTCTTTCTTGGGTTTCAAACGTTGTTCTAGATATGGTAAATCTTGAAGACAGAAACTAAAAATATAATAATAATAACTACTATGAACTATAACCAAATTACTTAATCCTGAATACTGCCTAAGATTGCAGCCCAGGTAGTAGAGAAGAGACTTGACATGCTTGCAGCAATCCATGCTTCTGAGGCAATAGTCTGCCCTAGCTGGACTTTCCTAAGGGATGCTGTGATTCTGATACAGGGAAGGGACCTCTGTAATTCAATCAGGTCACTGGCTGCCAAACAGGATAAAGTCTGAAGCCAACAGAGGATGAGCAAAACTACTGTCCATAAATGCTCCTTTCTAATACATCATGTCACTTCTCTCTTGAAGTAAGGATGGAATGACCCACTTGGTGCTTCCATCAAAGGACTGTGAGTACAGACCTTTCAAAGTACTTGCCTACATGCAGTAGTACCACCTGGTTTACAGAAGTTTTCATCAGGGAGTTCATATTGGGCTTTCTTGTGGTAACAGCGTGATGATGTGTTTAGAAGTACAAGCAAACACGAGGTATTACTAGGTAAATATTCAGTGTGTTTATTGAATTAACTCCACAGAGATGCAGATAGAAAACTGTACTTCTACTGGAAGACTCCAGAACACATTGTGAACAGGGTGGGGAAATAAATTACAGGATGGCAAAGCTAATTTACTGTTTCTTGTGGAAAACGTAATTGACGTTGCCTGGTGATACAGGCTTGCCAACATTTCAGTCCTCAAAGTTAAGACAAAAGGATCCTAATCCCCCTGAGCAGCTGCTATCCAGGAATTAACCACAGGAATTCACCCCCTCATGTCATTTCTGGAATGAATCTTGGTCATATAATAGCTAATCGGAAGATTAAGGAATGAGAGTCAATCAATTATCTGAAAATCAAGTACAATGTTACTTAACTTTTAGAAAGCTCAAGCAAAATAGGGTGGTAACATTTGCTCTGTGTGAGGTCTGATGGGTAACTGTACTGGCTTGGAGATAGGACAAGTCTCTATTCTGAATTTCAGTAAATCGATAATGTATTTATCCTGGAGAATACTAAACCAGTTCTAAGCAGATTCTGAAATACTTATTCAAATGAAGCTTTTTCTGTTGAATGTCTACTTCGAAAATGACCTTAAAGTTGACAATGGCTTCGGTCTTTCGAAGAAATGTAAACTAATTTTCTGCTTCAATTTTTAAAGTCGTATGTGAAACCATCAAACTGCAGTGGTTTAAACTAACTGTGCTCTGGAAAATATGTAAAACTTCCAAACATTTATTGCAACATGCCTAATAATGATTATGCCTGCTGCTGACTAATTTACAACATCTGTAAGATCATCCTTTAATCTCTAGCCACATGAAAGTAAAATGGGTAGACTAAAGGTAAGGTAAATCCTGGAATGCACAGGAAAGCACAGCATACTAAATTGGTTTATCAACAGAAGGAAGAGGGCAAAGAAGACGAAACAGAAGATGACACAATAGACAGGAATTCTTTACAACTGGTATTGTCATCTGTTTGTACTCTGTCATATCTAGTTAGAGAAGGGCAGTTGATTTGATGCTAACAGAAGGAAAAAAACAGTGAAATAAGTCATTGCACTAAGCCATATTTGATATACAAGCATTTATGTCTGAAAATCGTGTGCTGACGAGATTGTTCAGCTGTTGAGTTGAACATATGCCTCTTCTGTATTATAGTGCTGGATTATGTCATTAAAGAGTTCAGTTTCAATTTTAGGGTAATATTTAAATAGATCATTGTACTAAGGCAGCTGTTAAAGGGACCCCAAGATGAGTTATTTGTTTAGTTGGATGTGTTCAACAATAGCCTTTGTTCATGAAAGAGCCAGAGCAAACAAATGATTGTAAAAGGGCACACTTGAAAACAATTACTTTTCACCCATTCCTTGACAGCCTTGGCTGTGAAACCATCCAAGGTAGAGAGGACTTCTTTGCCTGTCAGGCTGCAAGCAAACTTCTAGAAAAACTGATATTACAATGTTTGGCTGGGATGTAGTAGCCCTTCATAAACAAGGGGATATTGTCAGAAAAATAAAAGAGTTAAATGTCAACAACTGGATGCAAATTTGTTGTCATTTATAAGCACAGATCAATAATTTGATCAAAAATTCTCACAGACTCAGCATCTTTACCAAGAAGCTTTTATTAGAATGTCTACTGAGCATGGCCAATTAATTTTATTTTCCTTTAAAGATAGCAGTGCTCAGATTTCTGTTAATGGCATGGCCATGCCATCATGTAGGTAGATCATGGAGTTTTAAAAAACTGGTTTGAGAGTTGTAGTAGAACACAATTTAAAAATATGGGCTTTTAGAAAAGTTACATTCAAATGTATACCATAATACTTTGCCATGTCTTTTGCAGAATGGCCACTCCATTCTGTCCAGTATAAATGACATATATTTTGACATTTTTTTTTAACATATATGTTTATCCGATATGATAAAGCAGATTTGTGAGTTTCATAAAAATTAATCATTAGTGAAAAAAGTTTGATTTTACAAACCTGTAAAACAACATTGCTTAAAAATGTAATCTATACTTTAAAGAAAATACAAAACTGGTTCAACAGCTCAGAAATAGGTACTGAGGCATATATGGTCACTTCCTCACATTTACATCAGATTTTTAGTACTGTCAGTAAGAAAAAAACACATTGAAAAGGAATTAAAAGATCTTTTGAAGTAATAGTAAGAAGGGAATAAACACTTCAACTGCCTGGGGATGGAAAACTAACCAAAACTGAACTTCCAGTTTATTGCATTCAACCAATTACCAC
This sequence comes from Sialia sialis, assembly GCA_009812075.1. Taxonomy (NCBI): domain Eukaryota; kingdom Metazoa; phylum Chordata; class Aves; order Passeriformes; family Turdidae; genus Sialia; species Sialia sialis. Next base: position 3,210,159 of record VRYO01001865.1, read on the forward strand.
AAGGGTCTCCAAGCACTGAATAATCTCAGTAGCATATATGCCACCGAGACATTGCAAACAGGGTGAATTAAGGACATATTTTCCAGTCCTTATTATTATTTTTTTTCCAGCTAGATCTTTCAGGTTATCTGCGTGTGATTATAATTTAATTCAATCATCACACAGGAGCCTAATGACACTGTCTCTAGACAACATGAAGAAATATATCTGCCTTGAATCTCAAACTGCTGCTGCATATGGTATGAATAAAGAGAGATCTGCAGCTGAAAACCTGCAGTAAGACAGTTCTCAATCATCTGGGAATAGAGGGGGTAGGACAAATGCTCCCTCAAAAGGCATGAACATTTGGACAGAGCCGGGGACTGAAGGAGAATGATGTTCTCCAGTTTCACCCATTAGTGAACCAACTAACAAACACAATGGTGTTGTTGTTATTCTTTTGCCATAAGCAACAGGACTCTGTGTGTGGGCAGCAGTTTAGTGGGGAGGAGGATAAGTCGACCCCTTTTTGTCCTATTGATTTTTTCCTATTTGCATGACTTGAGCAAATTAAATGATGCAATATGGCTTTTTGTTACAAAACAAAGTGAGAGATACCACCCAGACACATATGTTGATTCGTAGAAGCTGTTTACATGAGAATGGAGTGAAATCTACCGTGAACTGAGCATAAAAATTCGATTCAGGCTGGGTATTTTTTTTTTTATTATGCTTGGGCCAGCAAGACTGAAACACAAGTTTTCCAAGAGTCTCTCAGACCTTGACAACTAGAGAGTTGTAACTGAGGAATTCTTAATTAAATCTAAAGGAGGATGAAATATTAAAAAAAAAAAAAAAAAAAGGAAAAGTAATAATAATTAAAAAGAAAAAAAAAAAAAGACACCTGATTGTTTATTTCATGTGCAGTGATTCTTAATGGCATTATTCAGCAACTTCCCTCCCTGTGCGTACCCCCGGATGCAGCACTGGCCAGCACAGCACAGCTTATCAAACACACTCCTGCCTGGTTAGATATCCACGCGTTTGAAAATCTAAGCAACAGGCTGATAAGCAGAATTTAACTTGCTAAAGGATGCAGACAACTTGACAATTTTAAGAAATCGGTGAGCAGAGGAGGTGCTTCCCTTCACATGACCGCAGGTTGAAATTGGGCAGAGAGGCTGCCAGGTAATGTGGAAAGGCAGAGTATCTCACAGCACCTGGTGAGACATCGGCCCCGGGCGGGAGCCGGGAGACCGGGGCTGTACAGCGGACACTTCGAGGGGCTTTCGGCGCTGGTACACAGAACCGTGAGTATCACACGGGCCTCGAGGCGGCCGGAGATCACGGAAAAATGTCGGTACACTGGCATCAAGCCGCTACTCAAACCCCCCTGCCGAAGTAAGCACGCGGAGCGAACTGGACACGATTTTTCACGCCAGGAAAAACCCAACCCGGATGGCACCGCCGGGCGAGAGCACAGCCCCTCCGCTGCCGGCAGCCCGCCCGGCTCCCCCGCCCTTCCCCGCAGCCGGTAGGGCAGCGGCGGTACCTGCGGGCGGCCCGGCCTCGCTGCACCGCGATGGGACCGGCGCCGGGGCCGCCGCCACAAACTCGGCATCTGCGGACAAAAAGTAACTGGGAGGCAGAGCGGGCGGCGGAGCCGGCACAGCGCTCCCCTCGCGGGGCGCGGACCTGCGCCGGCTCCCCGCGCCTCCCGAGGCAGCGCCAGACCCACTCCCGGATCCCGCTCCCGCCGCGCCCTCGCCCCCCGGGCAGGAGCGGCCGCCCCCCGCCGCGGCATCGCCCCCACCCGCGTGGGAACGCGGCAGGTTCGCGGCCGGTGCGTGGCTCGGCGCAAAAACAAAACAAAACAAAAACCACTAAAAAAACCACACCACCAAAAAACCTTCCCCAAAGCCCGGCGCGGCCCCAGGTGGTGCCTACCTTGGGCTCGGCGTGCGGCAGCCCCTGAGCCTCGGAGCGGGAGCAGCAGGACAGGCGGGGGTAGAGGCCGCGGCACATCGCCTCCCCGCCGCCCGGGGCCTCCGGGGACAGCACCCGCCGGTCCCGCTTCTTCAGCCGCCGCGGCGGGGTCCCGTTGAGGCACCTTCTCCTGCGGGCGCCGCTCTCCCCAAACTTGGCATCCCCCTCGAAGAAGCACAGAACCACGGCCACCAGCAGCAGCTTAAACGGCAGCATCTTGAGCATCATGCCTGAGGGAGCGTGTGAATGCACCCAAACCGGGGGTGGGGGGGTGGGTGGGGGGAGAAGGAAGGAGGGGAATCCCACTGACTTTTCTTTGCACTTCAGATCAGGAAACCACCTCCCTCCCCCAGAAGGGGAAAGTCTGGAGGAGAATAATAACAGCAGCGGTTAAAGAGCCGACGGAGGAACAGCACCTCGGCCACCCCCGCTTCTTCCAGAAAGGCGGACGCGAAGAGGCAGGAACGGAGGGGACCGAGCCCCCGAGCCTCGGCGGGAGGATGCTCGAAGCCGGCGAAGTTGTGCGAGCGGCACAGGTTTTAGCAGCTGCCGCTGCCGCGCCGAAGCGCCGAGGCTCGGGGCGGGCCGGGCAGCGGGCGGCGGCAGCAGCCCTTCACTTGTCGTCCCATAGGAAGGGTGTCCCCGCGGCGGGACTGCGGCGGCGGCCGGGCCGGGCGATGCCCCCTCCGCTGCTGCTGCTGCTGCCGGCGGCGGCGGCTGCGGCTCGTCCGGGCTCTCATGTTTCGCTCCCTCTTTTCTTCTTCTTTTTAAGCGGCGCGCGGGGAGGTGCTGCCACCGCGCGCCCTGCACGTCACCCGGCGGCATCCACCGGCCGCGCGTGCCGCCCGTGGGGGCCCGCCGGGAAGCGGGAGCGGCGCGGGGGCCGCGCCCGGCGGGAGGGAGCGGCGGCGGGCCCCGCCCCGAGGAGATCCCCCCGCCAGGGGGTCCGGCTGTTCCCTTCTCCCCGGGGGAGCGGGAGCCGGGCCTCCCGGAGGGCCGGCGGAGAGAAGGGAGGGAGGGAGAGAGGGAGGGGGCGGGCGGCTTTCCGCTCCCCTCTCTCGGCGAGAGCCGGTGGGATCGCGGAAGGCGAGCGCCGTAGGTGGGTCCCGCGTCCCCGACGGCCGAGGCGCCCGAGGCTGGACTCCCTCGGCGCTCGGCTCGGGGTCTGCCCGCCCATTGCTCCACAGCTCATCCCCAACGGAAGGTTCCAGAGGTGTGGGGCCGAGCCCGGGGCGGGCGTCGACGGCGGGAGCTGCCCTCAGCTCCCGGTGCCTTTTTCCATCGGGACTTCAGCACCTTGGCTGCCCTGAAGGTGCTGCGAGCAGGCAGAGCCTCGGTGTGTGGCGCAATGACCAAGGTACATCCTGCTGGCGATGGCGGCACGGCGGCCATGACTCTGGTGTGAGGGAGCGGCCTGTGGAGGGGTGAGCTTTTCCCGTGTGCCCAGAACGGGAGACCTGTGTGTGGGAAGAGCAGGAAGATCCAAGTACCTGGTACCTGGTGCAAGTACCTGTAAGGCCAGGGGACATTCAAAATGGGGAGGCCAACAAGCGTGAAATGGATGGACGCCCAGAGAACCGCAGCCCAGGGTAAGCCCTCAGAGGTGGCTGAGGTGCAGGTGCAGCTACAGCCACTGACCTGAAAGCAAAGGGCAGCTGCATAACCAAAGCCAGAGGTGTGTTCACCAGGGACTGGCTGCTCATCCCAGAAATTGAGGAAAAATTGGCTTGTACTCAAAGAATCCTCTTAGGAGGGAGAAAGGGAAAGATGTATTGCACTAGGTTCCTCACATGCGCTGGTGTCTCTAAACTGACTAGGCCCTGCTCCTGTTCTTCACCAAACAAAGCGAGTCTCTTCATACTGAGTTCTTAAACAGCCACCCTGAACTAAATAGGAGTTTGGCATGGATAAATAGCACATCAGATAAATTACTGAGTAGACACAAAGTCCCTCCTCTCCCTTCCAGTGCATTTTTGAAGGCAACTCATGACTACACCTTGTCTTCCCACTGACTCTCATTTGACCAGAGGTTTTCCCAACCAAGACTTGAGCCATATTCACATGAGTAGGGAAGGCCTGTGGGGCAGCTTGGGCTTCATCACTCATGTTGGTGAGTGAAATAAGGGTGTATTCCTGAGATACCAGATCCTTGCTTTGTAGCTTTGCTATAACTTGTTCCATGTTCTGACATGGCAGAACTCTAGCAGTGCAGTTCCATGACAACAGCTGTACCCTTTCCATTACTCTGGGTACCGTGTAGATTATTCTGAAATGAAGGTGATTATGGTATACAGCAGAATAACAGTATCATCACAAAGTCCTTTTTATTTCCTAGCAGATCCCTCATAGGGGTTGCACTGGCAGAACTGTAGTGGCCTAAAGACAGAGCAGGAGGTCTCTGTGTCTCTTTCCCTGTGTAGGCATAAATATCTGTACCAGTTCTCAGTAGAGGTGAGTTTGAGGTGTATTAATTAGATAGAGAAAGATTTTCCAAAATGGACTTTAGATCAAGCTGCCAAACCAAGAAAGAACTGACAGTTTGTGAGGAGCTGTTTCTACACAGAATGGATCTATGATGGAGACATTTCCCAGAGATTCTGGGGAATGTACTGTTGACTTGGTACAATATAAAGTGCTCAAAACGTCAAGCTCTATAGTGATGAGGTGATGCAAAGATGTATAAGCAAGACTTGAAGAAAGTTGAATGTACTTTAAAACCTCTGAATAGAAATTGCTGATTCTCTTCTGTGTAAGATGACCTGATTAAATCTAATGTTCCTTTCCACTCTTTAAAAGAAGTTGGCTTCTTTTCTAATGAAATATTTTTCTTAGTTGATACAAAATTTTATTTTGATAATGCAAAGTTAAGATCAGTGTTAGTATGTGCCAGTTCAGAGTGTTAACTTCAGATGGCTTCCAGCCTCTGAAAGACAGAGAAAAGGGAATATTTTTGAAGTAAAAACATACACATAGGAAATGTGGATAATAAACATGTCAGTCATGGATTCTGTCACATGAAGCTCATTACTAGAAATAATTAAACATGGTAATGCCATAAGTGAGCTGAATAAATTCTGTTATTTCTTCAGATATAGATGAGAATCTTTGTAGGATATGAGTAAGAATCTTTGGTTTAAGTGCAATTATATGTGAAAGGGTTAGAAAGTTTTAAAAAGGGAAGCTGTTTCTGCCGCACTGTTTGAATGTATCTAGAATTTCTTCTAGTTTTGCCTGGGAAATAAATAGACTGTGGTTAGTTACACCATTACTTTAACTCATCAGTATTATTATTTATCTAATGATACTCCTTGGGAACCTGTATCGTGTGGATTGAACGTATCGCAGTGTAGGGCTGATTGTGGCAACTTACTGGTTCTCAAATTATTTTATGTTATACTTGTCTTGCAAGGGAATTCAGCTGCACCAAGAAACTTGCTTTCAGGTTTGAAGACCTGCTGGACATCAGAAAGAATTTTTTCAGTGATAGGATGGTTAAAGCATTGGAGCAGACTGTCCAGGGAGGGATGAAATCACTGGCTGTGGAGTGTTTAAGAAACAACTGGACATGGCCTTTAGTGCTGTGGTCTAGTGGTGCTCAGTCAAAGGTTGGACTTGGTGATGTTGGAGGCCTTTTCCCACCTAAATGATTCTATGATTCTAGGTCCATGAACTCCCCAGCAGTTTGAATGAAAGAGGAAATGTGTAGTTACATGTAGCAGCTAGAGTTAGTCAGTTTTGGGAAAAACAGTTATCACAGGAGTTTGCAGATACTAGCAGAAGCTGGGCAGAGTGATTTGACAGAAGCAAACAGTGGCATCAAATTATCCCTAAACTGCCAACAGATGTTGTTTGATGGCACAGATTTACATATTCTTGGGATTCACAGGGAAACTTTCCATGTGGTCACTTCACTTGTGAAAAGCTAAGTCCATGTAGTGTGAGATATGTATTCCTCAGGGCTAAATTCCTACCTTCCACATGGGTGGCAAATACCTGGCATGCCATGAGGATGAATATTGCAGTGTTAGAGCAGGCTTGGAAATTATGATATTATGAAATTACAATATTGTGAGAAATTATGGTATTTCAGGTACAGTAATTTCACACTGATAAGCCACACCTATTTTACTGAAGAATTGAGCCGATCCTGGGAGGGCAGCTAATCACCAGGTGCAGCTTATTTATGGACAAATTCCGGTGAAATGCCAACCCGGAAATGTGAGCCGGATGGGCACGGAGCAGCCGCGGAGCCACTGCCAGGTGGGTGGCGAGCCGGAGCCAGTGGCGAGTGGGCAGGGAGCCTCCGCCGCTTTCCCGTGGCGAGGCGGTGAGCCGCCGCTTTTGAGCGGCACGGGGAGCCGCCACCGCTGCCGAGCAGGTGGGGAGCCACGGCGGCCAGCGCTGGGGGCAGGAGTGCTGGGGCCCACAGCACAGGGAGGGCGCCTGGGGCTGCATTTAAAGGCTTCGCCAGTCTGTGAAAACTGTTTGCAAATTGAGCACCTGACACCAAACTCTGCGATCGAGCGATTCTGTTACTAACTTGTTGCTTTGTTGCACATGGATCCTCGCTTGAAAAAAAAAAAAGTGAGTGTGAAATTACTGTACTAGTAGGGGAACATCACCCCTGTGTATCAAGAGCACAGTTAGATAAAACAGGTGAACTTCAGTCCTTGGGAGACTGACTCTGCTCTTGTTTTAGCTGGGAGTTGAGTTGAACTTCTGAAACATGTTTATTTTGTAAAGAGAAAAAAAGATTTTTTGGGTTTTTTTTCAAAACCACTGACTTGAGGGTAAAATCTCTCCATATCTCATTACCATTACCCTTTTCATTGAGTCCTTGTATAAACTGTAGGAAGTGTTGTGAAGCCAGTGATTCCTTTTCAGTGTAGGTAGTTCTATGAAGAGGAGGGAGTTGGGCTTGATGATCCTTATGATCCCTTCCAGCTTAAAATATTCTAAAATTCTGTGGTCGTACTGGGATTACTCTGTATCATAGACCATGTCATGGATTCTGTGCTGTAGATGCTTAAAACTAGAGTTCCATTTCCAGATTCAGTTCTTAAAAAAAAAAAAAAAAAGCCTTTAAAATTTTATATGTTTCATTTAGAGACAAAAACAGAAAAATCTTTCTAAAGGTCACACAGTTTGTTTAAAATACTTTGAAACAACACCAATCTTGAGAGCCCAAGCTTTGAGACTTCTGCCTCAAATACAGCTCCTGAAACTTCAAGTTCCCATCTCCCTGTTTTCTGTCAGCTAGATGGACAGAGACATAGCAATCTGGAAATTTGGAATGAGGACCTGGGCAGGAGTTTCAAGGTTTGGCAGTCTGGGCTCCTGTGCTTCTGACTTTTTTTGGGTGAAAGCCCAACTGTCCTGAGAGTCCCATTAGAAGTGAAGTTGAGAGTTTTTTCTGGCTCTGGACTGTGTCACTGAGGCTGGGGTTCCTGTGGCTTCAGGGCAGAGAACTGAAACATCAGGAAACTCTGACTCTGGGACAGTCTTAATGGCAGGAGTTCCCCACAGCTGTGAACTCCACAAGTCCACTCGCTGTAGCAGCTCCTCTGGTAATGAAGAAGAAAAACTGCTGGAATGGTTTCATTAAAATGTCTTGTGGTTAGTCAGAAGTTTATAAAGCCATTATATATTTGCTTATATTTTTGTTTGTGATGTAACAGAATTTTTTCAGTTGGTCAAAACATTTCTGGTTGGTTCTCCCCACCCTATACTATAGCCCACATAATTTCATGGGGTTGAGAATAACATGTTGCTTGTCTTTGCATACCACAAAACAAGGTGTGAAAGATGGTATGGCATGAATGAACAGGACTTGTTGGGATATTTTTTAATGGGAAAATAGGTGCCCAGACAGTCGCAGAAAGTTTTTAGGGTATGCCTTTACCACGGATTTCCCCATGGCTCTTAGAAATCTTCTCACCCAGCTGAAGCCACCTGGACCATTTGAGTCTGTAAACTAATGCGTCTCCTCTCTGCACAAGACTTCAAAAAGCCCTGATTCCCATCTGTGTACAAAAGCAGTATTGGACTGATGCTAACTCCACTTGATTGGCTCATCAGGGATTAAGACCTGCAGATTGTTTTAGCACATCACGTCAGCTGCTAACACAAACCTTCAATTACGTGTGTTCAGTTTTGCAATGAGGGCTGGTCTAACTAGGAGGCAGATAAAGCAAAGCATTTTGTGAGGGAATGAAGACTCAAGAGGCCCTCTTGCCTATAGCCTGCATACTTTCACTACCTGCTGTAATTCACCTCAACAGCGGGTCTCTATTTATGTGTGTTACAAAGAGACAAAGGAAGCTGCTGTGGGAAAAATCTTTCTTTCCTGCCAGGGGCTGTGGTAATCCTACTCTGTACTGCAGTTTACAAGCCACGTGTATGCTGTGCCTTGCTCCAGTGTTTGAAGTATCCATAACTTGCTGTAGGAACAATTTGCATAAGATGTCAACAGGAGAACTCCAAAATGCTTGTAATACTTACCAAAGTAATAAAGGTCTTTCTGAGTAAGTCATATTGTGCATGCCAAAACTAAATAATGGACTTAAATATTTGTGCCTGCTGAGTTTGGGGATGGAAATTTTACCCTGGCAGTGTTAAAAGTAAGTGGTCATGAGGATCTGCTGTGAGCTGCCCAACGACTGGGATGTCAAACAGGATTCCACAGGTTTTCCCTGTGTTAATGCAGTGCATATGCATTTCCCTCTGTTCCATAGATCAGTGTGAGTCAATTCCTATTTGATATGGAAGCTTGGGGAAGTTCTTTGTAGTAGGTTTTGTATAATACGTGCTAAGGCACCGTGTACATCATTGCTGCATATCAGACATATATGCTACTTGGGGCTACTTTACAAACAATAAAAAAAACTTTTCCCACACAGATGGAAAATAACAGTGGGGCCAGCAACCATTGCCACATATTTTTCTGGAACAGCATGTGTCCAATTCATATGTGTGATGCAGCTTTCAGAAAGATGTCTCTAGTTCAGTACCATAATTTATCTCTTGGAAAGTCAGGAGTTCAGCTCTGTTACAATTGCTTTTCAGTGCATTGTTCTCACAGCTACCCAGTGTCCTGCACACGGGGGAAATGCTGTATCTGACACATCCTCAGCCCCGTGCCAGACCCCTGCCCCAAATCAGTCATTCTGCCATGTTAAGTGATTCTGAGCAGTGCCGAATGCTGCCTCACGTTTCTGGCATCACACATGAGCTCTGCAGGCTAGTGTGCATTTCTGTGCAATGCATGCATACATCAGGCCATCGTTTCCAAGTGCCTGTCCAGCCTCCACTCACCTGTGGGTACAGATTTTACCCTCTCTTTTCTGTATTTTTACCATTTTGTTTCCCTGTTGCGAACACTGTGTTACTAATCTGAATCCTGGCTGGATGAGATGAGTCTGGAGAGGATTAAAGCTGTAGCCTGTGTCTCAGTCTTGTAAAACAAAAGATGTTAGAAGCAGGTGATCTTGCAAAAAGGTGATTCTTACAGATGATGTTCTTTGGGAATCCCTCTCTGAAGTCACTCTGTTTGGCCTGCTTGGCCCACACCACACTCCTCTGATGCACAGCAAATTTCAAGCATATGCATCTTAGATTATGTACAATAATGCATCTTTAAACAAAAAACCATGCTCCGATTCCCAGTGATTAAAATGGAATGCCAGCACTCTTTTGGCCAGTAGCTTAGGATGTGGCCAAAAGCTGCTTTATCTGCACATAGTACTGAGAAACCATCAGGTTTTGGGGCTCCCTGGTTTTGCAGCTTGATACTGTTCTGCCAGGAATGTGATCTTCAAAGACAGATCACACTGTCTAAATTCTTCAAACCTTGAGGTAAAGAGTCCATTAACTTTGGTGAGAGATAAATCTAAGTAGGTGGTGGGTTCACACACAGGTGGCAATGTGTGAGTAATTTCTTTCATTTGACTGTAAGATGCACGAACCAAGAAGATCCTTGGATAAAGATGTAAACTGATGTGGATGCCAGATGAACTTTGACTGAACTTAAGGCCGAACCACATTTTAAAAAATAAATAAATTACCCAGGATAAGGAGACACAATAGCAGATGCTGGAACCATCTGTTCCTGGACAGCTCTAATAGAAAACTCCTAGTCTATTGCATGTTTCTTTCTCTATTAGATAGTAGTGTTCTCCCTGTGAATGTGGTCTGCCTGTGCTAGGATATGAACAATAACAGCCTTGATTTCCAGGTGAGTTGTCCTCAATCCCAGAACTTCCATATGCAGCCTGCCTTCTGCAGCATTTGAAATTCTGCATATAATCAAGTGATTGAATTAAGCACTCCATCCTAACCTTAAGGCATGTATTACAATCACTATCAAATGAACTTTAAGGATGAGCTGTACCGCTCCATGTAATTTGTTACAGATGTGAGGGAATCCCTAATTTCCCAAGGAATGGTCACTGCAGACTAGATGTTGTCTGAATGAGGTAAACAGGCTGCACTTAACCCTTAAGGCAGAGATTTGATTTTAATTTGGGCAAATACATGATTTAAAGTTGTCACTATTCCAGTTTTTTAACTTTTCCTACTCCCCATATAATTTTTTATAATAGGGCTTAAATTATGAAACAGAATAATAACATTGGATGACAGATACAAAGTTACAGACTACTTTCTGTGTTTGGGACAAGATCAGTAGGTATAGGTCAGACATGGTATTGACTTTCATGAGGGATCAACCTTTTGAGACACATCCAGTGGAATAATGATACTTAATGGTTTTTAATATGGAAATACATTGTTTGCAGGACCATGTCTATGTCATGGACGAGTTGTTGAATCTTGCTAGCAAATCAGCCAAATATCAGTGGGAGCAGATGAGTTTTTATTGCCACTCAACATTTTTTGGAAACTCAGGGGTCAGCTGGATGTTCTCAAGGGAATTCTTTGTTCCAGTATTAATTTTTTTTCTAATACAGAGTCTGAGATATACTTCAGTGGAACTGTTTATGATAAATTTATCTGAATGTATGTAAGGAAGGAAGGCTCTGAGGACATTCAGATCCTGTGCCTCTGGCAGCTTGAAGGAGCAGAGGGACCATGTGGGTTGTTCTCTCTGGACCTGTGTTTTTTTTAGTAGAACCTCACACCAAACATACATTTCTTCTGGGAGGCTTGTGTATCGCTCCACCAAGCGTGGCTTTCCAAAGGGTTTGAACTTTAACATCAGGGGCACTTGCATGTCTCAGGAGGAGGTAATCTGTATAGACAAAACTTTGGGAAACACTTCTAAGTGACAGCTGCATGTTCCCTGAGAGTGCTGTTGTACCAAGAAATCAGTGAACTAGTCTGGAAGTCTGCACAATCAAATTGTTTTGACAGAGCTGAGAGGGTAGGTAATAATTCTAAATTTTCAGTATTTTTGGATATGAGTCAGAGTTTTAAAGTTTCAATACTGGTTTGAACAAGATGTTAGAAATGTAATTTCATGCAGATAACATAGAACATAGTAGTTATGAGTTATTTATCTTTCTGCTTTCCTACAGGGAGACAGTTATGTAGGACATAAATAGGACACCTCTAGAAAAATAACTTGATGGGGATACAGTCCTGTGCTTCCTTCTTACTGATCCTTAACTTAGAGGTTTCTGGAATAGGATTCCACACCAATGGGTAGAACTAGGTAAATATCTTTCATTCGAAGAAAGTTAAGACTCATGAATAATGATAAAATAAGACTATAACTGAAAAAATACTGAAGAAAAATAGGAAAAGAGCAACAAGTAGTGATAAAATAGAGAAGGAAAAGGGAGTAATGAAATCAAAGTTCCTTCACATATGCATTATCCTCTTCATTGTGGCTTGATCCAGAGCCCATTCAACAGGTTCCTCCAAATTTCATATCATAGAATTATGGAATGGTTTGAGTTGGAAGGGTCCTTGAAGATCATCCAGTTCTAACCCCCTGCCATGGGCAGGCACACCTCCCACCAGACCAGATTGCTCAGAGGCCCATCCAGCCTGGCTTTGAACACTGCCAGGGATGGGGCAGCCACAGCTTCTCTGGGCAAGCTGCTCCAGTGCCTCACCACCCCCACAGTGTAGAATTTCTTCCTAATAGCTAACCTAAACCTGTCCTCTGTCAGTTTAAAGTCATTACCCCTTGTTCTCTCTTAATCCTCCCCTCACTGTGGAGATCCTTCTCGTCTGGACCTGAACTTCAGCCGATACTTTATTTCTTGCTCACAATCCTTGCATACTTGTTTGAGGAGTCTTATGGAAATGCAAAGCACCTCTTTAGTGCTAAGTACTGTTTATAACAGAAAATTTTTCTTCCATTCCCAAACCTAAGCTCTTCTCAGAAAATTATGTAGCCAGGCTGTGCTGTAACTGTCTGTAGTGTTTAAATGAGAATAATGTTCATTGCTTCATTTGGCATGTAAGATACAGTCTTTGTGTATGGCAACCCACAAAATAGACAGGAACACTATAGTTTGTGTTATTAAATTACTCACTACATGTAATAAATATGCACTTTTTCATTGGTATCAAGGGCTCTGAGAAGCTGTTTTGATATAAAGCAATGAAAATGGAGAGATTTTGTGCTTTGTCATGCAGGTTTGATGCTTTGTGAGTCACGATTTATAAACATTGTGGAATACTTATTACTCTCCTGATAGAAAAGAACTGAAGATCTGTTGTATCAATATATGTCAGAAGCATGTGAATACTCAAATATCCCTGTTCCAATGAATGATAAAGATTCTTTCTTTTTCATAGTTGCAGTTTTACATTTTCAAAATAAAATGTAAAATACTGTGGAGATGCAATTTCTTGAATTTGCTTTGTTTGTGGAAACACAGCTTTCCAAAGAGCCATAATGATTTGTTTACATCTATGTAGAAAGGAGACAATTGGAAATGATGAAATCACTGCTTTACAGGTAGCCAACACCCTTGGCTGTGTGGATCTTGGCTGAGATGGTGAGGAGTGATTCCAGCGCCAACTCCATCAATGCTTCATACTGAGAATGGGTAATTAGTTTTCATTAAACACTTTAGCTGACAATAAAAAATATGAGTGTTGCTACAGAACACTATTTGCAGGACCTGTATTGACATTTTGGTACAATGTACATAAAAATTAATTTTGTTTTCACATGGTGTCATGAGTAAAACTGTCTGAATCACCTGCTTTTGGAAATTTACTTACTACAGTCATAGTACTGGAATAAGACATGGTGGAAGGGAAAGCTGAATACAATTATTTTAAAAATCTTCATTATGTAAGTTAGTTCAATATAACACTAGTCTTTTGTTTTAAGCCTGTTAGAAATTAGTTTTCCATTTGTATTTTAAATGCATTTTTATGTTGCCTCGCACAGTGGCAATCTGCCTTTGATTTTGTCATTTAATTCATATCACAGTAGTCTACAGAGTAACATTAGAGTAAATTTGAAGTAAACTAGGGAAATATGAAGACTGTGGAAGAAACATTTATTAGGGTAATGTTGTATATGGAGAAAATGCATGCTTCCTTCTATTATTAAATTAAACATCTCTGGGTAGTAATTGAGACTTGTTGAACTCTGGTGTGAACTCTGAGCTATAGATAATACTCTAAATGGTGATTTCCTGGTTTTGTCTTTTGGACAGTTCTAAGTAAATTAGTAAAGATTTAATTTTATTTTTAAAGAAAATGTTAAATTAATAGTTTGATTCATTTACTTATTAGTTGTTTGGGTCTTAATGTAAAGTTTAATTTTGTGAGAGGAAAACATAAGCCATTACTCTCTATGAGATTGAAAATTCCTAAATTACTGAAAATTTGCAAAATTTTTAGCTTTTGAAGTGTCTGTGCTCTAAGAATTAAAGAAGAAAAAGCTTCATTAAAACCTGTTGCAGAGTCAGACTTTTGTCCTTGATGTCAGAGGAACAGAAATTCTATGCTGGGACTTCCTATGATCCTTTTATGGCCACATTCAAGTCTCAGTTGTAAAAGAGAAGAGGAGGCCCATCAGCTGTTTGAAACTGTCATGTCTGTGTTGATTTCAGTCTGAATAATTTCTAACTATAGATTTGTTCCAGGGTCTTTCTGTAAAGATCCTTCTGTGTTTTGGGTTTTTTTTTGAGGGGTAAAAAGACATACCCCAAAAACAGCAACAAAATGCTTTGTGCTCCATCTTGTGCATTATTGCTTTAGGATATTGAAGTGTAGTGGCACTTTGGTAGCAAAAGAAAGGAAGGTGGCCTGCCAGCTAAAGCAGAATGCAATTTCCTTCCACCCTCTTAAATGGTCTTATGATGTCCACTTTGTTAGTCACCCTCTGTTGTACTGAATTTGTCTTCTACATGTTATTTTAAATTCCAAATATAGAAATCCTGTTGGTGCTCATGAGGCAGAATGAACCAGAAAAAGATTACATTTGTAGCCATGGGACTTAAAAATTTTAAAAAAACAAACAAAACCCAAAGAAAACTTGTGCTGTTTCACCTGTTAAGACATTTGGTATATAAGCATTACCATTGAGAGGTCCTTCCTTTGGTGACATTTCAGAGACAATTGACTTGAAAAATGGTGACAGAGATGGTGTGGAAAAAACTGAGATTCTAACTCTGTTTCTGGCCTTAACTGTAGGGAGAGTTCACCAAATCCAAAGACCTCTGAAGGGATTCTTCAGTTTGCTGTCCTGGATGCTTCACATTCCCTATGTCCTGCAGGAAAGGAGTGTCTCTTTTATTGTTCTGCTGTTGTTTTTTCTCTCCCCAGCTCCCCACCTACCCCACAGAACCAAGCGTTACTCAATGGAATTCACCTTGCCGAAGAGCAAGACTTTTCAAGGTTCCTGGACTGCTGCACAAACACAGGCTGCTTGTGTTGTTTTGGCAGTTCAAGTATTCCAGCAAGTCCTACTTAATAAGATATCTGATAAGGCTTGATTGTGCTTCACTGTGTTTGAATTTCTTGGGGAACTGTTTAGATGATGAAAGTGCTCCAGTGCCTGCATTTGTGTAAAACTCCAAAACTCTAAAACACAGCCTTTAGTGTCTCTCAAGGTCTCAGATGATTGGAATACCGAAAAGGATTTGCATATTGAAGTATCTTACTCAGTATCTCAATATTGGCATAGATGATACATTGTGTAAATAATACCTGTTTATGCTTTGCTTTCTGTGTTACGTTTTGCTGGTGTGACTGTTTAATAGAATAGTCAGAAAGCAATTTCACAGCTCCTTGCAGTATCAGAACCTACTGAAGGAAAAGGTCATGTGTAGATCATCTAGTGTTTGTCTCAGGAACAGAGGATTGTGCCTTGTATTTTTTGAGAGAACAGTATTATCAAATTATAGGGGATGCTATTTCTCTTTGGCATTATATTTCCATTAAATAATGTCTTTTGAAAATGCTGTGTCGTCACAGACTCACAGTGTCTTCACATTCATCTGGAACAAAATTCTGCATTAAATCTTAACTGATCCTGGGTAAGTAGTGAAGTATTCTTGTTGTCATTATGCAATGACTTTCTCCTATCTAATTGCCCATCCTTACAAATTATAGAATACAAACTTCCATTATGTACTTGGCCGGAGCCTTAAATTTTCAGAGCTATTACATAAAGGAAAAAAAATTTCAAGCAACAGACTATGCTGTGACAAATAAGGAATTCCAAAGGAAGTTACAGGAAACTTGCTGCAGTTAACATATTTCGGACCTTCAAAATGCATACTTTTGCACACATTCCTTTACCTCACACTGAAGATGTCCAGGTGTGGTTCTGATTGCATTGTTGTAGCTGTGTTTGTTTAGCTTTTTTGTTTAAATATAGCTCTTCCTTTCCCTTCTACGCTGGCATTATTTTCACTATTCACAGTGTTTTTACTTAAATTCATAATTTTTATAATTCCAACTGGACAATTCTGTTTCATTTACTTATGGCACTTCATGCAAAACAGTTCTGCTTTCATTTCCTGTTTATTTTTAGTTGCTGATTTTCAGACTTTTTCCATTCCCTTGGGTTTTTAAAAATCCTGTTTGGTACAAACCAGGGTGGTCCAACTGGCAGCCCAAGGAACAGTTCCATCTGGCCTGCTGCATTTGCCAAGGAGGAGCTAGGAAATGCCTGTAAGGGCATGCACTGCCCTCACAAGCACATGTTATCTATTGCTCAGATACAGAAGCCCAACGGTTGTGCCATGTCCACCCAGAAAAGGAGATTGGCACTAGATATTCCTTTCCCCCAGCATAGCCACTTGTCTAGGGGGCTAGTTGTCCTTTCAACAATCTTCAGAGAGGATGCTACAAGTGGGAGTTGCCACCTGTGCCTAAAAGGACTAGGCCACTGTCATTTTTCCTTGTTTGATTGATAAATTAAGAGACAAACTGACAGGAAAATTGTGCTTAAGCTCCAGGACAGCAGGAGCTAGTTAGAATTTTAATATCAGCTTCAACAAAGCTGATGTTACCAATTCATGGGTTTATTTCAGGCTTTGCATCTGCCAAGTGCCCCCTGTCAAGTCACCCAGTCTTTTTTCCTTAGGCAAGATGAGCATGATGTGCATTGAAAGCACCCTAAGAACCAAGTATATTTTGTCAAATTGACAATATCATTTCAGAGGATTTCATTTGGTTACTTTGCAGGTTTCTTTTGTTGGAGAATCCTGTGCCTTCAGATGCAGATGGGTGCCTCACTTGAAATCAGTGCATCTGCCAACATGCAATTTCTCATGAGAAATTATCTCAAAAGCTGAACTGATCCCATGTACTCCATTATATTGTACAATAATTGCCTTTTTGTAGCAAAATGAGCCCAACTAAGCATGAGGTCTAACTAGTGCCTCATAAAACAATTATATCATATCTTTTGATGTGTATTCCATTTCCATAAAAATATTTATAATATTGAGCAAGAATAGGGCAGACTACAGCTTGGCAAAAGGCTGAAATAAGAAATCAGAAGCAATATACCCCAGTGTAAAATGTACATTTACTGTTGCAATGTATTATTTTGTGATGACAGCAGAGCTCTGTGGTTTTATTATCCTTATTCAATATACTATAGCATATAGTGGTATCAAGAACACATAGCAAAAAACTCCTTCCTAATATTCAACCTATTTTATACTTATTCCTTTTATCATCCTGCTTTCCTTTTCAGTTGTAGAGAAACACCAAATTAATGTTCATAACTTACCTCTTTCTGGTTTCTGCTCTAGTCACTCTGTGCTCATTTATTTAAAAATATTTGTTCTGTTTTTTGTCCTACTGTAGTCTGTAGTGTTCCCCATTATACCAGGCATCTCCAATTTTGGTTAAAAACACTCCTTATTTCTGATACAGAACATCTCCCCAGAGTGTATTTTTTTGGTCTTGATTAATCTTCTTTGTTTTCTGTCTCCTCTTTGCCTGTTCTTTCTTATTGTCTAATCTTTATGCTATCTATGGCTACAGTGATTTCCCCAAGTCCTTCTTTTCTTTGCCTGCTTTTCTCCTTTCATGCTCAGCTCTCTTTTGCACAGTGGTTTGTCCTGTCTTCCTTTGGCGTTCACCCCCTCCTCAGTTTTCTTCCCGTATTCTTCAGTCTGATAGTTCCCTTCTGGATTTGCTCTGTTCACTTTACTGCACTGTCCTACACCCCCTTGCTTTTCCTTTGCCTTCCTTAATGTTGTCTTGTATTTGGGAGATGACTGATGATAACAGAAAAATGAAAGGGAAGTACAGTAATTTCATGATTATAAGCCGCACCTTTTTCATTGAAGAATCCAGCCTACCCCAGTAGTGCGGCTAATCATCAGGTGCGGCTTATCTGTGGACAAATCCCAGTGAAATGCCGAGCCAGCCGGGGAGGGCTCCTGGGGCTGCCTTTAAAGGCTTCGCTGGTCTATAAAAACTGTTGTAACTTGAGCACCTGACACCAAACCCCGCGTTGGCACGATTCTCTTGCTGGATCCTCGCTTAAAAAAAAAAAAGAAATAGTGCGGCTTATATTTGGGTGCGGCTTATATATGGACAGATCCCATGGTCTACCCAGCTACCTGGATGTGCGGCTTATAATCGGGTGCAGCTTATAATTGTGAAATTACTGTAATTTAAACATATGCAACTTACAGAGAAAAGTTCTGTTCAGGAATAAATAAGTGAATTTAAGCAACTAACAGGAACTGCAATGAACCCACTGATTTCTTATGGGTAACTATTCATTAGTGAAAATTTTACTTGATGATTACAGTGAGCCATATTGTAGAAGGACTATGTGATGATATTTTAAAAGAGATAAAGTTTAAGTGAGGCAAAACATAATTATAACTGTTAAGTATACCTAGTGAATAGTTGCAGGGTTCATGTCTTTAGAAGTGTTCATGGAGAGTAAAATGGAGAATAAGCCATAGGATAAAAGAGGCTGGTGAAAGAAAAAAATGCATAAATCAGATGAGGAAACTACACATGATGTATGAAAATATTGTGAATCAGAGGCAATAAAGATTTGCAAAAAGTCTTTGGAGCTGGTTGAAAACCAGAAAAAGTAGCACAAAACTGAGAACAAGCTTCGATAATTCTGTTATCCATGATGGAAAAAACAGCAGCAGTGGAAATAGCAGCAGAACCAGTTTACTGGGTACCAGACACACACTATTAATTAAAGCAATTTCAAGAGGGTGCAAAACTTTATGGATAAGACAATGAAGTCCTAGGAAGCCAATGGGTTTGAAAAGGGGTATATTTCATACTAGTAAATTCTTCCTTGTTTGGCTTGCAGAAAGTATTCAACTAGAGGAATTTAGGTCATAGTTACCCATTGAACAGTGGTTTGTCAAAATTTTTGCATCTTACTGTGATACAAAGGTTGGGTCTAGATTTTTCTATTTGTATTCATGTTTTCTGACAAAAATTTATTCTCAGAGTTGTTACCCGGATTTAATGAAATCACAGCC
The DNA here is from genome assembly GCA_009812075.1 of Sialia sialis. Classification (NCBI taxonomy): domain Eukaryota; kingdom Metazoa; phylum Chordata; class Aves; order Passeriformes; family Turdidae; genus Sialia; species Sialia sialis. The sequence continues at coordinate 3,229,040 of VRYO01001865.1, forward strand.
GCAGGCAGAATATAGTTAGTCACCGGCATTGCTGGAATAACAGTCCTATAAAAGAATCAGAAGCTTTTCAATTGCAATATGTGCAAGGACTCAATTTCCAAAATAAAAGATCATTTTAGTAGCTTTGTCAGCAATTCCAAAATCCTGGTCACCTCTCATTGGCTCCCAAAGGTTATGATTGTGTGGTGTGCTTTGTAACAGTCTGCTGCTTGCTGAAAACCAATGAGTCCTCTGTAGTATCTCACATTATTTGCAGTGAACAATCAGCATAACCTTTGTTGCTGGAACATTTTTCTGCTTGAAAGCCACATTTCCTGGAAGTCTTACATTAAAAAATGGTATCACACATCTGAGTACCATGAGTTTTGTTAAACTAAAATGACAGAGGCATATCCTTAACTAAAACACCAACAAGGTGTGCAACATTTTACAGGTTAGATTAGGAGTGGCCAGCATGGCTTCATCAAGAGCAAATATTCACCAAGGGCCAATTGTGCACAATTGATCCTACTCCCTTCAAGGGTGGATTAACTGCATCAGTGAACAAAGGAGGAGCTACTGATGTCATCTCCCTGGACTTCTGCAACATCCTTGCCTCTAAATTGTGAAAGACATTAATTTGACAGAAGGACTATTAGGCAGATAAGAGTCAGTCAAGGGCTGAGAGTCCAAATGGAAACCAGCAAAGAGTGGTGTCCCTCAAGGGTCTCTACTGGCACCAATACTGTTTATTATCTTCACTGTGTCCATGGTGTTTGCATATAAAGAACGAAGAGCAAAAAATGTTTTATCTGCTAATTGTTTTCAACTGTTGTCTGAAGGAAGAGAAAAATAAAATAGATGAAAATGTTTTCTTTATTGAAAACCAAAGGAACATTTTATCTGGGACTAGATTGCATGTTACAGGTTCATTAACAGGAGTGTTATTCTGACATGTGAATTATTAATTTTTCTAACAATTTAGAGACAATAAGGGAGAAAGAACAGGGAACACTGTACTCTGAATAGCTGTGGGCACTCAGTCTCCATTCTTACCAATTGTGGTAGGCATCAGTTGCCTCAGAATCAGCATGAGCCATGTATGTATATCCCTTATTGCTATAATGTATATACCTGAACAATTTGCATGACAGTGTAATCTGTTCTACCCAATAGCCACTTCAATAGGAAAGAAAAAGCTTTTGTTAGCTTCTGGTCTGTGAAGTGTTTGGGGCAGGTAGGATTGAGAGTAGTTGTAACAGCCCTTTGATTTCCGTGTTGTTCTGTCCCCTTACTTGCTGTGAATTTTTTCCTTGAGGGCATATAGGGAGTGAAATTTACTTCTGCATAGTGTTGTAATCTTCTTTTGCAGATAATGAAGTCGGAGAAAATGAGTGCAATGTAGACTCATCCTTTTTGTTTAAAGTATTGATTCTATTACATAGTCATAGCTGTAGGAAAGAAATGAAGGGGATTCTCTCCCCCAAGTGAAGCAGATGTTTTACTGAGCCAAGTCTGAGATTTTATTCTTTGTAAGGAAGAAGAGAGAATGCCTATTTATGGTATTTTTCAGCTACACCGAAGGAAGTGTTCTCTTCAGATTATGTTGAGTGGCTCCATAGTATACAACGTTTGTGGTCCTTCTGTTGAGCCAAGAGCCATATAAGCAACATTTATGCAGACTGGACCTTAAGAATCTGATCGTCAGACAAGAAGACAGTCCTTCATGAGTTTAACATTTAGGGAATTCAGGACTCTCTGCAATAGTTTTTCCTGTTGAAGTCACATAGGTTACTAAATCAGTTGCTGGTTGTGCTTTTCAAATTAAGTTCTGTGAGGAAATGACATGTAATTGCAGCTGTCCAAAAGAGACAGAGTTGTAATCCATTCTGTATCTCCAAAGTTATTCAAGGTGTAAGTAAAACAAGTTTTAGTTTTATGTTCTGGTGCAACAGATTTTAATGGAGGGCAAAGACTAAAGGATTCATCTGCTTCCCAACTGAACATGCAGAAAAGCAGAGACTTCTCCTGGCTACTTCTGAACTGACTTGAAAGCTTGAGGGTATTTCAGTCCTTTTGGGTTCCTGTAGCCATACATCCTAGTTCTTAGCATGCACCTGTTGTTTACAGGCATATCAGTAAATTCTGGGCAGTACTTTATTTTAATTAATTCAGGAATCCTTTATCTTCCTAGCCCTGTTGGGCAGAAGGGTGTTTTGTCCCAGAGGTCACAGTGTCTGTCTTTCAGGCAAGCCTGTCTATCCGTATATGGAGCTGTGTAGCTCCAGTTAAATATACCTCAGATGAGCTGACAACACAGCATAGCTTTGTGGTTGCATAATCAATGTTTTCCCCTTTTGCTTTGTTTGTGACCTCTAGCCAAACCCTGCTTTGAGTAACTGATTTCCATGTGGGCTTTTCTATGCAATTGCTGCTATATGAAATGAGTTTTCTGCAAGCAAGAAATAATTTATTTTGTGAAATGAGCTCCTTTCTGTGCCCCTGCAGAAATAGCTGTGTACTTGAAGGACTGAGAGCAAATCCTGTTCTGTCATGAATGCCTATTCCTCAGAAGGCATGAGACTTTAGGCCTGATTGCTCATATGGTTTAGAGGTGCTTATAGAGATTGAAGTGTGAAAAGCAGAGATCTTCTTGACTTATGTCACTGTTGTAAGAATTCAGGTCTTCTGGCAGACTTCAGAGGCAGAACAGTTCCAACAGAGCAGTCTTCCATTGCATAAGTGAGATCTTGCTTCCCCTTCCCTCACCTTTCCTCTGGCACATGCTGCTCCCTCAAGGGCTAGAGTGCTTTTCCTTCCCTCTGGATCTCCTCTTATTCAGCTCAATGGGGACTTTTAAATTCACATTGAGAAGAGAAGACCAATCTTTGATTTTGCTTCATTTCAGGTTACTGTCTGCCTTTTGGAGGAAATGAGGCAGAAGTCTAATGACAGTGTCCTTATTCAAAGCCTAGGCCTTAATTGTTCCCTAAACACTGACTATTGAATGAAGCAAGGATCCCAAATACATTCATGTATATGAATAAAAAATAAAGTAGATTCTTTCTGCACACAGGAAGTAATTAATGATTGTACAGATTAAGCTAATGCTGACCTGTTTTAGACTTTAAGACTTTCCAACATATGTCATATTTTCTCTAGATTTTAATGTACCATTCTATCTGACAAGGTAGAATGTAGTAAAGGAAATAAGACTTTCCTGAAAAACAGAATTTTTCTTAGGTGGAGGTACACAGGCTGCTATCTTGGTATTAAATAGAGATTTTACTGACCTGTGGCAGAGGCTTTTTTTGTGTCTTCAAATGAAGTATTTGGCAACAGCCGTAAGCTGTCATCTCCTTTGTGGGTTGACCACACTGTGGAGAAGACTCATGCAGTTCAGCAATGACTTTCCCAACAGGATACCTACAGCAGAGGAATCTTAAATTTGAGAACTGTGACTCCTATTCCCGATTCTTGTGGGAAGTAGTTGTACTTAGTACTACTAAGTTGGAATTAGTAGTACTAATTAATATTTTTCACACTTTTCCCAGCAGTTTTCCCCCTCTGCTTTTCTCCTGTCAAGTTTCCCCATATACTTTTCACTCACTTTTTTCATGAGCACAGCATCTTCCAACCCAAGTGATTCTTTTTCTGAGCTGTGTGTATAACAAGAAGAACATTGAGAACACAAGAAGACTGTTTGCCTCTTTTCTGTTCCAGTGCCCAGTGCCATAATTGTTTCTGGCAGCCATGAGGAGCTGTTGCAAGGAAAAGCTCTGTTCAGTCTGGAAGACAAAATGTGAAAACAGGCTCTGTAAAGAATGTTGCTTGATACCCTCTATCAAGCTTTCATCGAGCACGTGCAAACTCCTGATTTTTCTCAGAAGTTTAGAGCGTGTCTGCACAGGGTGAGACTGCATGGTGACAGTGAAAAGGATCCTGCCAAATTTAAAGTCCTTTCTTCAAAGAAGGAAGATTGAAGACCCTCTCAGTGAAACAGCTGTAAGAATTTTTTAACACAGACAGAAGCGTATAATGAAGCTACTTGGTGGTTCTTTTAAAGAAATGGGGTTAAGTCCATTAAATTGAAGTGTGTAAGCACACACAGATTTAGAGGACTCCTAGACACAGCATTATTTGGCTGACATCACAGAAAGTTCCAGATTCATCTGTAGAACAGGACTTCCTAGAAAAAAACACCTTTTTGTGGGAATCAGAATTGTCACTGGGAGTTTTTAATATATGTATCTGACAGTCTGCATGAAATAAAGGTTGTCAGACAAGCTAAAGCCTAGCTGACACTTGGTCTCATTTCAGGAGAGAAGTCAAAAAGGAATTACTTACCCTGCTGTTCAATAAATACCACTGTAAATGAATTCTTGCATAGCAATGGGACCACTTTGCATTCCTTGAAACCTCTTTGGCAATTCATAGTGTCGTCAGCTTCAGTATCTGCAGAGAATGTGTTAGATCTTGAGTATAAAGCACCTCTTTCCTCAAGTAGTCAGGTAGCACTTAAATGATTTGTTAAGTCCTTCTATGGCTGGTGAAAGCTACCTTTGATAGCCAGGTTTACTGAGGAATGGTACAGGAGAATTTCAGAGGGAACAGAAGAGCAAGCCCCTGCCTATCTGATTAATGGCTGGGGAAAATGAAAGGACAAATTAACAACCTAACATCCTCTGCTGGCCATACTGAAACCACACTGTCATTTAAGAAGAGACAACAAACAAGGGCCCTCCCTAAGGCAGGCTGAATTGTCAAGACCACTACCTCATCCTCTGTTCCTTCTGGGAACAGTGCTGCACTACAGTAGCCCTAAAATGTATGAAGGGTGGGAAACAAAAATACTGGACTCTTGCCACATTATGACCCAGGTTTTTTCCTCACACCCATGCAAATTGCATCCAAATGTTTATTGGAACCTCCTTTGGCTCGGACTGTCCCTTTTCCCTATAGTGTTATATTCTTTGCTCTCTGGACTCCAGGTTCTGTCAGCTCAGTGAGCAAATGTTTCAGGAAGTAATTAGAAAGCTATGCGCTCTTTGCCATGTAAATTGATCACAGCTCACTCTCCAGATAATTCACATAATCAGGCACCTCCCTTTCTCAGGTCCTAAAGGAAAGGTATCATTTTTAATTGTCCATCATTAGAAAGTTGATTTAGTTTCTGTTAGATTTTGATATGTTTTTAGTGAATTAAACACTCTTAATTTGAAGAGAGATTTTAACTGTGTGGAATTAAAGCCAGATTCTGACTAGCAGCAGCAGCAATCTGTGAATTACTCACGTATATGTTTAATATTTCCCTTGAGAGCAGGAAAGTTCTTCAAATGTTGAAACTGGCTTAAATAATTTAAATTCATATGAGTGGTGAAAATTCTTTGGCTAATAATGTTAGCCTGATCTCTTCACTTCCAATTTAATCTGGAATATTTGGAATAGTTGTTAATAGTATGTTGATTTATTTTAATATCTTATTCAACAGAATGGTTTGTGTCCTTACACTTACACCTTAGAACTGACTAGATTAATAATTTCAGCTTGATATAAACAAGTATATTTTCATCAAGCAAATGATTATATTCCTTCACATACCTGGTTTTGCTTGTTGCACTAAGAACTAGCAAAATGCCTGGCTATTTTTATTCTCTGTTTCTGCAAAAGCTGTTAAGAAGGGATAATATTTTTTCCCCTGAAAATTCTACTTCGTGATCACTTTTACTAGGCATGAAGAAGAAAGAAAAAATGAATGAAAAATATAAAAAATAAAGGGAGCACTGGGATTGGGTTGCAGAAAGCTGAGTTTCAAGTTCCTGCTCTGACATTAAAATAAGGACACTGACAACTGATGCCTTTTGGCTGTTCTGGACTCTGTCTTCACTGCTTTTATGTGGGGAAACTTTGAAACTTCTGGGGTTAACTCTAATGTGGGGAAGAAATATTTTTGAGATTTCAAAATTTCAGACGAAAGGAACTGTTTACCACCCAGATACAATGTCAAGAAATAGCATGAAGCAAAACAATTGTCAGCAGCAATCATTCAAAGTAATTTCTTGTTCAGGTTTGAAACTGCAAGTTCTTACCCACAAAATAGGTTATTGATAGGATGGTCTTTCTCATTCCTTTAAAGAAATTGAGCTGTTTAGTTTAATGGTAATGGAGTCCTTAGGAATAAGAAATGGAATTTAACATGAAAACTATTGGGTAGTGCAGCCCGTAAATTGGTCTTTCATCTCTTGTTTTTCCTTGGACCCCTCTATTTTCTTTCTGTGTAATTTGAAGACCTGATATCTCTGTACCTGAAGATGTGTTGAACACATCTGTCTGTCTCTTTGCAGAGAGAAATAAGCAGCACTGCTCTCACAGTCATTTGATTCTGGTGGTTTATATTAATATCAAGGCCTGCAGTAACTCCTACAGGGTTTCTTATTCCCTTGCTGTATTCTTACACAGCCAAACCCAACTTTTCCTTTCTTTATGAAGTAATTGTTCACCTTTCTTACAGACACAATCCCATTTAAAATTTAGCCTCATAAAATATTTGAATTGTATTTTATTCCTTGAAATTTTGTATTTCCTTGTATTTCACTGTCCAAAGAAAAAGTATTGTGATACCTGCACCAATTTTAATGAAATAACCCAACAATGCACTGGTATTAGGTACAGTAAGGGAAAAGTAATTCTTAAAGTCTTTATAAACCTTAATTGTATATGTGACCAGGATTACGTGCTAGGGTGATACCTGGATTTCATATGAGCTGTCTCCAAGGGAAAAAGAAATACACTTTTCAAGTTTATAGTAGCAGCAACGTGGTAAGTGCTGCCAAGTCAAGAAGTCTTGTTAAATTCAGGCAGGACTAGAGATGTGTAAATGAAACCTGCACATCTAGCACAATGTAAAAGTACCGAAATACCTGTATAAATAAGCAAGTTTAACCATTGGCAGAAATCTTGCTGGGGAAACATGCATGTTTTCCAGACTAAATAAGCTGATATGTTTGTCCATGGCCATGCAGCAGGATGTCTTCTTGTAGGTGGCTTAAAGCGAGTTTGGACATCTCAGCACTTCTATCTTTTGTACAATCCTTTCTGTAATAGCAGTGGCAAATCACCCTATTGTTGTGTAAAAAAATGTTGTTATGCTGTTGTTTTGTAAAAAATTATGCATTAGAAGATTACTTTCAGAAAAGATACCGTAAATAAGTGCTGCTAAAACAAAGTGTAATTTATTGTGTATTTTGATCAGTAAGCATGAACACTTTAAAAAACAGAGTTATTGAGATGCAGAAATTGTTGGGTGAAACTATTCTCATGAGCCCCTGGAAAGGCATAGCTATCAGAAAGCTTCTAGCTTGCAGGATTCTATACCTTTTCAGTTACCAGAGAGAGGCAAAATCAAATTCAACTGCTGAGAGTGATGGCTTTTGACATTCGAAAGTTTTCAAGCTTCTGCCCTGTAAAACAATGTTTTTCTGGTCATTTTCTGTTGCTAAAAATATTATATAGTGGGGTCACTCATTGCTAACTACTTTGAGAACCATTTTTTTGGTGTCTTATAGTGCCATACATGATTTATATCACAGTCTTTAGTTAGTTACTTAAGACTGCTTAGTTCCAAAATGCCTTTTAATAAATATGACAGACTGTCACCTTCTGACAGGCAGCATGTGTCATTGAAATAGAGGCAGTTACACAATAGCTTTAAAGGAGGAGTGTCACAGCTGAACAAGCAGCTTTTATGTTCTTTTTATGTTGGACCCCCTCTGGGAGTAAGGGGTAAGTTTAGTTTATTGCCTTAGTTTAGCTTTCAGTTTAGTGCTAAACTAAATTTTTCTGGCAGCAAGCTTGAATAGGATCTTAGTAGGATAATCTTCCTGAAAGCACAGTAGAACAAATGCAGTCAGACAGGGCCATACACAAAATGTAATAGACATAAAATGCTTTGTACACTCTCTTTGTTTTAATGTTTGAATGTGCAGGTACCTGTATCTAAATGACTTGCATGTATAAAACTTGATTTATGTGGGGAGGAGTACCCTTGTATGAAAAGAGCCAATAATTTATTGGTGGATTAAATTGCATCAGAAATAACTACACTGAAATCAAGATAGTTTAAAGCAGTGGGGGAAGTGAATCACACCTTCTCTAGATCAAGAGCATTGATCAAATTTGGGTTTTTTGTGAAATACATTGTATAAAAATCCCAGCATATATACCCTCAACCTGTATTAAAAGAATAGTGTTAAGAGTTCTCAAATCCAGAAGTCAAATTATAGGACTTAATGTATTAGCATGATCTATGCATCTGAATTTGAGCTTTTGTGTATGCACCATGTTTAATTACATGACCTTCAGCTTTTTGTTCAACAGTGCATAGAGCAGACAAACAGCCTAAGGTATGACTTTGCTGCTGTGGGCAGGCTCATAGGATTGCATATTACTGGAGTTCCAGAGTTCCACCTGGCACAAAATCAAGTTTTCAGCTGTGTTCTTCTTTATATATAATAACATTGAACTGAACTCCTGCTTTGTACACATGTATTCCTGCAGTTGGAAACTGGATTGGGTCTAGGTTCAGTCATTGGAACAAATAAATCAGGCTCTTCTTTTTGCTGTTTTGAACTCCCATGGAAACAGAGAGGAGGAGTTGCCTTGGTGGAATGTAGGCTGGGAAAAGGCAAACATATATAAATAAATGGAAGGAATTGGGACAAGAAGAAGAGAGGTGTGGACAGTGGGCATAACAGACCTTCAATAAGGGATAAGGAATGAGAAAAAGCCTGGGAGGTTTTGATGGAGTAAGCTTGGTTCCTCATGTGTTTACATTTAATTATGAGATTACACTATTTTTCCACAGAATTCCTACCTCATGCAGGATGCACTTTATAAGCAGCTATTAAACACTTTGCTTAGTATCATGCATGGCTCCAAGCCCTACTTGTTACAGAGATTCCAAATACTTGTTCAACGGTAGAATTATTATTTTTTTTCTGAGATTTTTGTAAGCTTTTTAAGTGGCATTGTACCAACAACACTAATCCCAGTGTTTTCTAAATTTTCAGTGCTTCAATACATAAATTTTTGCTGTGCATAATTACACATATGCATTTGTATATACATACATACATATATATATATATATATATATATGATATAGTGTGAGCAAGCAGACTGACATATAAGTGTTACTGAAGGACAGAAAGCTGCTTTAATTTTCATTTTAGAAGGACAGAAAGTTACATGAGGGCATGAAGAACTCCGGAAATGACTGGCAATGTAAGAAAGCAAAGCTATTCCTTACTATTTTTATCCATTGTGTTACATCACGTAGTTCTGCAGCAGATTAGTCATCACACAGAAAGGTTGATGGAAATAATAGTGAAAAGCACTTGGCGGACTTTGTAGATCTATGAGGTAATCCAATAGAAGTGACAAATGACTTCTGGCATTTAAAGGTGAAATGGAAAAACTACAGCCAGAAACCTGACATTTCTGGCTCTTTTATGGTTGTTTTTGGGGCTTTTTCTTGCTTGGAATTTAAAAAAAATCATAATTTCAATATGTTGATAACAGTGCAAGTTCTAGGGGGTCTGTTCAGAAATTAGGCAGAGTACAAGGATATCAGTTATAGTAGTTTTGTGATGTATTTATTTTTAGGTAGCATAGTCTAGAGAGTCCATGGGAGAAATAAGCAAGATTAAGTTCTTGCTGGAATGGTTAGGAATGTGATATTTGAGGGAAGGAAGCTGTCGATTTCTACATCTCATCAGTATACTGGGACAAGCTTCTCCCTAGAAGCAGATAATATCTGGCAATATTTTTTATGAAACTTTGAAAAAAACTGACACTGATTTTTCAGCAGAACTCTGCAATAGCATTTTGCAAAGCTTACATAAAATTATTGACTGGCTCAAATTGGTGGAATCCATGTTAAGAAGAAAGAAGTAAAGAAGAGAGTTTGTATTTACTTTTTAAATTTTAGAAATGAAATAAAATAATTTCAATGGATAGGAATAGTACATTTCTACAAAATTACTACTATGTGTCCTATTACCTTTGATATGTCTTTATTGTTTCACATATGCAACACCCATTTAGGTTTACCTGTTAGGACCTTCAATGGGGCTAAAAATTACAGGAATAAATAAAACAAAGCATATGAATAGTGAGGGAGTAGATGAAGCTTCTATGTGAATATATTAATTATGCTGGACTGATCAAAATAATGTATTTTTTTTATTGTTTTCAAAAATGTATGACTAGTATGGGTATACTAACAATAACAAACATTTTTAAGGGATCTGACATAAAATGAGGATAAAATTAATTAAACATTTTCACTGTATGATGAAATGGCAGTACAGATATTTTTGTCAGGTTAGGTTTAACAGCAAATTATAAATGTTAATATTTATGAAGTAGAAAAAAATAGATGAGGCACAAAAATTCATTTAAAAGCTCTCTTTTTCCATAAGATCCTAAGGCAAATGTACAATGGTATACATTTTAATAAGCAGGAGATTCAGTGCTTCCTAATGTGATATATTAATTTCTTGTTGTTTGTACATATTAACTATGTCACATCAAAAACCCATTTACTTGACCATTTAGTATGCAAAATGCTGTGCTGCTAAAGATGGTGATCAGTGTGTTCAGCAAAGTACCATGTGATTTTAGGGCTGCAGTTTCACAGTTGGTGTAAACCAGTTTAAGTCTATTCTGCTACTGTCCCATCACTTTTCCACTCCAGGCAATGGGTCATAATGCCTTTCTTCTGCTGGCACCAACATTCAGGCAGCTGTGTAATTGGTTAGATCAAAAAGCTGATCTGCCTGAAAACTAATTAATTAATTTTTATAGTTTTCAGCTGCATAGAGTCAATCCATCTGATCCAGTGCTGGCACAAAAGAGGGGCCAAGGGCTTAATGAAATAGGGAGAACTTTCCCTTTTGGTGGCAACGTGGCCATGGATTGTGAAAGAAACTAGCTGTGAAACTGTGCTGAATTGTGATCAACAACATGGTCTACAGAGGATGGAGAAATAAAAAATGAACTAACAAGTTGTAAATGGGTACAGCATAATCAGTGGAAGTGTTGTCGGAAACTGAAAACTCTGTTTTGAAGTTATTGCACTGTATCATGAAGTAAGGAGGGAATATTTCTTCTCTGTGGGCCTACTCCAGTTCTCTTGAGTCCATAGAAAAATGATCATGTGTTTAATAAAGATGGGTCAATTTTTTGTTTGAACATGAGTCAAGTTGAGTGGCTGAAAGAAAAATAGCAGTGACAAGTTTACCAAGGGAAAAAACTTTGCTGAACATCCATAAACTAGTGAAATGATTAAATATATTTATTTGAAACTTAATGTATTAACAAAATATTTCATGAATTTGGAATGTAGTATGGCTTGGTGTTTGAAAAAAATATTTTAAAGTTTGTTATATTTGGTTGCTAATGATCACAAAAATTATACAGTATTACTACTGCGTCCTGGTTAAATACATACTATAATTCTCTTAAATTCCAATTTCTGATGCAAATGCTTAATTTTATTTTTCATTGATACTTGTTTAAAATTAGTTCCCTAGGCATAATAGAAGTACTTGTTCAGACAAATGCAATATAGATGGTATCACAGATAGTTAATTTCTTCATTGAATATAGCTTCATGGATGTAAGGAGATTATGGTATTTATTTATCCCAGAAAATTGCAGCCTGCTTCTAACCATCATATTTCAAGGAACCTTGGAGAGGGCAATGAAAAGCTAAGGTTCCATGGTGTTCTGAAATACAAGGTATAATTTTTTTTCAATATTGTATTTTCAGTACAGCTTTCAGTATATTTTCAGTATAGCTGAATGAGTAATTTGTTTCCCTGGAAAAGATTCTTGAAATTAATATTAGGATTCTCTCTTTAGCTAGTTAGGTGAAGCTTAGTAGTTAAGTTAGTTGCTGTTCAAATTATCTGCCTTTTTTCCTCCTCTTGACCTTAATCCCACTTCCCAAGGATGCAGTATTCATCTAGCTCAGATAGCCTTTCAGAATTAGAGTTACAAAGTCCTCTGGCCTTCTAAGTTGCTTTTCTCACATTCATTCAATTCTCCCCTGCCAACTTAGCCTTCTGTCCTCCACCCATCCCTGTTTTGATTCATTTCCCTCATGCCGTGTGCCTAAATATTGCCCAACCCATGTGGAAAGTCCTTAATTCTTGTCAAGACAGGGTCATGACTAGCCCACCCAGGAAGATCAGAACCATGGCTCTGAAACTGGGAACAAGGCTTGCCCACTTTATAGTATAAAAGCCATTATTCCCTCATGCTCTTCCAGGCCTTTGGGTTAGCAGACAGTTGGAGCAGAGGCACAGAAGGCATGTATTGGGAGAGATGGGATGCACTGGGAAACAGCAACAGATCTATCAGGGACACACAGGGGACGATGCAAGGGGCGAGTGGGTGACTGAGGCTGACTGTGAGACTGTACTCAAGAGCAGCAAACTGATGTTAGAGGGATGGGACAGGAAGGGTCATTGGGTAAACTGTGCAGGAGAAAGAGTTCTTGGTAAGTTGGCCCGTATGTTTTCCCTTAGTTAAGTCTGGTCATTTGTAGGAGCTGGGGAAACAAGCTTGGCAGAGGACCAGCAGGCCACCTACTCCAGCTTTCTTACCCCATGGGGGAGGCATGAATTAAAAAGAATTACTGAGCAGACTGAGGCTATGCAGGGCTTAGTTGTGGAACAGGCCCACCCTCAGTTCTGTGATGCCTTTGGCCACCTCCATCCAAGTCTTTGATGAGTGTTGCCCTTGGTCCACTGGATTCTTTAACTGCACAGCCTAATAGTCCATTGACCAATCCATGGCCTGTAGGATACTTGGAGAATTTAAAAGGCTAGAAAATAATAAGAGGAACAAATCAAGTGCCCTGGGGATTTGAAAAACTGAAAACTGACCACACAAGGATTTTGAGGAAAGGCAACTTTTTGAGGATGGTATCGACAAGCAGCAGGACTTGAAGAAATACTAGAAAACTCCATTAATCCAGCTGTGCCTTCACCAGATGACAGTGGACATATGGTATGAATATAATTACCGTCTGTATTGCCAACCTCTATTTTGCATACCTGAGTAAAGTTTCTGGGGTTTGTGTAGAATCTGTTCCAGCCCAGCCTCGAGATGTGCTTGAGACAAGCACAGTTCTCTAATAGCTGACATCTTTTTTAGTGCTCTCCAGGCAACAGCCATTTCTGACTATTTTGCTACTCTATTTATCTGCTCTCATAGCAAAAGTATGTTATGCATAGGAGGATTATTTCTTAGGCACATTTTATTAGACAGCAACTTCTGTGGCTTATCCTCATCAAAGCCTGAAAATATCCACCAAGTACTATTGTTCATAGCACTTGATGTTCTCAGTGATCTTTTCTGACCTGATTGATTCTGTGATTACATCCCTTCCAAACCAAACCATTGGCTGCTAAACATCTATTTTCTGGGGAAGAATGAGAAGAGCCAATGGTCATGCTGAAGAAGCTGTTGTGATTTAACTTACATATCTTTGGATTACATCACACAGGCCAAACTTTGTGGCTACCTACATGTATGTTGTTTTACAGATATTTCAGTTATTACCTGAGAGAAGGCACATAAAGTATGGGAAGCACTCAGACCTATGTCCTCAGTTGCTTTCTTAGGTGATCTTCAGTTCTGTGGGATGAAGATTTCTGAAGTATGGTCATCACAGTGGTCAAAGTTCTGGTTCAAAGGCGGTTACCTCATTCCAGTCAGGCTCTGCTATTTATTCCTTTCCAGAGTGTTGTGCCCTGTGGCATCTGTCCAAGTAGCGCAAGTTCCTGTGACACCCTTTGAAGTCCTCAGCCTTTCTAATGATTGCCATAAAGTGTAGAATTAACTGGACCATCTGACCCTAAATTTTTGGCTCTCCTACATGATATTTGTGACCTGGAATAATCAGAGAAGTGGCTTATTTGGCTAGGAGTGGCTAACCTCAGTTTGCTGTCATTGTTATTCAACAGACTCTTTTATGAACCTTAATTCTGGTCATCTTATCTGTGCTTTGTGTGGAGGATGTTCACAGGAGTTTATTAGAAATCTATTTCAAGAAACCTCTTAGGAGGATGACGCCATGTACACCAGAGATCTGGTGGTTTCCTCTCAGAGCTCACTATCTAATCCACACAGTTCATACAGAATTACTACAGGGAATGAACAGCAGGAACCAAAGAGTGACAGGGATGTATGCATGAACTGTACATTAAACAGATGTAATGAAAGCCTAGGGAGAAGACAAAGTGTTCACAGTTCTGCTCACAAGTGGAATACATGAAAGAAGAACATATCAAGGAAAAAATAAAATGCTTTCAAGGAGCCTATAGAATACATTTCCTTACTAATTAGGAGAAATCCTATTGCTTTGATCTACTCATGATAGCAGGTAAGTGAAAGGCACAAACACTTCTGAATGGAGAAGGGCTGCATGAGGTGATCTTATAACTCTGCCAGCTGTAATGTCTCAGCATACACACTGCAGCAATACTGGTAGGAACTGAAGTAAGAAGAAAGCTCACTACAGCTATTCATTGCTGGCTTATCCCTTCTAAAAGTTGGAACAGAAGCACTTGTAGAGTGAAGGTACTGTGCTTGTGGCCAATTGACCAACATTTGTGGCATGCTCACTGAAAGTACCAAAAGAATGTTGCTGTCCTCCATTGCAGCTACTTGCACTACATTTGGGTTTTTTACTGCCTGATGTATCGAACTTCCCATTTGATTTATTTGGATGTAAGGTGTGAAAAATATTTTAAGTTGTATTTTAGGCATGATAGTTCTCCCAGTCCAACTAAGAAAATTGATTTCAGTCCCTTTAAGCTATGCTCCAAGATGGGAGCTAAGAACTGTAAAGGGCTTACTTTTTTCAGAATTAATTTTGAGACATGAATTTAATGTCTTCCATTCTTTGCCTGGAGCTTCTCTGTTTATATCATAAGATACACTGGTAATGTTTTAATTTTTGTCTGGAAAAGTAATTCTAGTTTCTTTTGACTGAAATTGAACTGATGGAAATGATTGCTTATAAACTCATGCAATTACTAATTACTGATGTAGATGATGGGACTGTGTCTGCAATTTTCAAGAGCTTGAGGTATAGTAATATCAAGCAGTAATAACACAGTTTCAATAAGTACAGTAATTTCACGATTATAAGCCGCACCTGATTATAAGCGCACATCTGGGTAGCTGGGTAGACCACGGGATTTGTCCATATATAAGCCACACCTGAATATAAGCCACTTTTTTTTTTTTTTTTTTTAAAGCGAGGATCCATGTGGGACAAAGTAACGAATTAGTAACAGAATCTCACCAGCGTGGGCTTTAGTGTCAGGTGCTCAAGTTGCAAACAGTTTTCATAGACCAGCAAAGCCTTTAAAGGCAGCCCCAGGCGCCCTCCACGGCCGGCTCTCACTTCCGGGTTGGCATTTCACTGGGATTTGTCCATAGATAAACAGCACCTGATGATTAGCCGCACTACTGGGGTAGGCTGGATTCTTCAGTGAAAAAGGTGCGGCTTATAATCATGAAATTACTGTAATACTTCTTGAAGCCTATTTCTCTGTTCATCACTAGACTTGATTGTTGTCAGTAAGACACTTACTAAGGCAATAGGACTGCAAAATCCAGGATTTTTTAGTAATTTATTCTCAATCTTCATGTTGTGTATTTTGAGTAAACTGCAGTAAAAGAAAGAAAAGAAAAATTCTGTTTCCTTCATTTCACTAGGAATTCTGTTTTAGTGTGAATGCTAAAACTTTTAATACTTGCTTTCATAAAGAATATTATGTGACAAACTTTATTTAATATAGTTTGAGACACTATTTCTGTGGACAAAAATTAAGGTAAGTGTTTATTTGTCTCAGTTATGAACAAATAGGCTTACTGCTCTACAAACTGTGGCAAGACAGAAACTGACTGTACCATGGTTTTGATATCAGTAAATGCGGTAATTCTGTTTTAGTCACGTACCTGAAAACTTGGGTTTCTGAAACATTGGCATTCAAATACAAATTAAATGATTTATTTGAAATACAGCATATAATTTTGTGGATGACAGGTTGAAATCAAAATCTGTTGTTTCTGTGAATGAGACCATTCAGCACCATAATTATCCAACTGTGATTATACAGTTTTAGTCTTTATTCTAAATAGGAGCATTTGTACCCAGGTGTTTCCAGTGTGCAACATGGTGCTAACTTCAATAGGTTTAATCTAAAAGCACTGAAAAAAGGAAAAAATTAAAAAGTGAGAGATTTTAATCACCTTAACTTTGGTTATGTTGTCGAGCCTTCTACAGTGCAGTTGTCCAAATACAATACAATTGTCCAAACAAAGCAGAATATTAAAGACAAAGGTTTCAATATAAATTAATAGCCAGAGACACTACTGCCAAAAAGCAAGTGCAATTTATGTCCAAAATAACTATGTACATAAACAATATATGCCTGTGTATGTCTTTGAACATAATTTTGTACCTTTGCCGAGTCTTTTCTATGATATTCTATTAACCAGTGATACATATAGTCACAGGGATGTCTCTTTGTGTGAATTATAACTTTGTATGGCATTGTCTGATCCTCTTCATAACTACTGGTATTTTGGAGCTGTCTTTGAGGGAGGTAGGAATGGTTTTCTGGAGGTGCTCAACAATTTTAATTGAAATTAGACAAGTTGGCCCAAAAGCATATGCAACCTTGGAGCTCAAATAGAAGTTTACACACTTCATATATTGAAATAAAATATGCATGGAGACCTACCCAAGTAGATGAAGGGTAGACTTCAGCAACACATGCTGTATGTACCAAAACATGGAAGAAATCCAGTACCCAGTTTCTGTTCTTTACATTTTGGAAAAGCTACTTGACTAGTCCCTAAGAAAGGGCAAATTTATATTTTAAGATGGATTTACTGCACCAAATATTTTCAGGTAACAAGTGACACTCATTTGCAAATGTAGTAGCTGAGATTGTTAAATATATTTACTTGACATAAGAAGTGTTAGTAGAGAAGTATTAGTGTGTCTCGACTGGTACCAATATATTTGTAATGCTGTTATAAAAAGAGAGGCCAATCAAATGTAATTTTTATCATACTGATGTTTTCTGGTGACAGAAAAACATTCAACAAATGTGTAAATATTGTAGTGGAAGGAAATGGGGAGATGGTCACTTTTGATATTTGCCTGTGTGACAAATATGAAGTAAATAAGGTGTTTAGAAACATGGCAGCTCATGTGAAATCCATCATGTTTGCTCAAAAACATTTTAATGAAATGTAATACTTCATTGTAAGACAAGCAGGAAAAATCTTGTGATTTTCATTTGCATGTAAAGACTAAACCATATTTTCTGTATTCTTCAATTTTCTAGTTTGATTCCTTATTCTTTGTCTGGTGATACTTAACTGAAAAAGGTGTTGGTTTATTGTCATTGTATATAATGCATTAATGGTTTCTATGTTTTATAGTATTCTGTAAGAACTGAGGTTTTAAAAAACATAGTATTTGCTTATAAGAAGTACCAGTGAAAGAATCTATTTCAGAAAAACCATAAAAGGATATATCAACTGTACCATTTCTTACAGCCCGATTTAAAGATTTTTTTATAGGCTGTTGGAAATACAGAACTAAAATACATACACAATTAATAAAATATGGAACATACCATGAAAGCACATCAGTGAAACTCTGTAAAATGTTAGAATGAATTATTTTTTTGCAACTTGGTGTGGCTTTGCTTTGGAAATCATGCATCAATTTTCTAGTTTTGACTGAAATCAGGACCACCCTGAAGCCAAGCTTAACTGAAATAAATCCCTTAGGAGGCTCTATTTATCACTTTGTTGTAAATTTGGCAGCTAGAAAGACAGAATGAAATATGCAAATTAGAAATGAAATACATTTTACATTAAAACAAACATTTAATTTGGAGTATTGAATTAATTCATCATTGACAACTGATTCTTTGAGGAGACAGAAAATTAAAAGTAGTTCTGAAAAATCGCCAGGGAACATGGTACTAGAAGGTGCAAGGTTTCTCCACACCAAATTTTAGAAGTTTTTTTCATAATTAAACACTTCTGGAGAGACAAATACTGTTAGTTTCTTTAACACATTAATATTTACCAACAAGCATGACTCTCTTAATCTGTTTCCTTGTGTTGATAAAGGAGAGGCTTTATGAATAATTATCTTCTAGGGAAAAAAATTATCTCAGCATGTTTACTGTCCTCTATTCAGAAGAGTTTTGAAATCTGAGCCAGTCACTTTCACTGCCAATCGCTGCAGTCTTTAGATTATCACTTGATAGAGAGTGTGATGTTAATCTCTGTTGAATGCCTTTATAACCAATAATTGGAGTTGGAAAAGTATTATTAAAAGTATATCTGTCTCACTAAACATCATGGAGATGTTGGTTATAAACTGTTCCAACTTTTTCATCAGTTTATCACTGTGAAAAAAGGCTTCTTTGATTGCTGCTACATACTGTTGTTCCATAAAAAAGAAGCAAATTGTGAAAGCGTTAAATGTTACTAAAAATTTGGTAAATCTAAATATCTTTTACTTATCATACATATATTTTGTATTTTTTGTCATGCTAAGGATATTGAACAAGGTTTCCCCCCATCTTTACTGCTTACAAAGCAGTAATGTAGCAGGAAAGTTGAAAGAATGAATGAAAATGAGGAAAAACACTTAGTTCAGATGATTGTATCTTGTTTTGATCCTCAGCAATGTCCAGAAGATGCAGAAATTCTTGCCCACTGACCCCTTTCCAAGAACATACGAGAAATATTTAACTGGATGTTCCAGGTAGAAGTACTTAAGGTAGGTATTCCAGGGTACTTTCAGTGTTTTTTGACTCTGGCTGGATGCTGTGTTTTTCTGCTATGTGCATTGTCATATTTCGCATGATGCTATTTTTAATGGCAATGTGCACCTGCACATTTGCTTGCTTGCAAAGTGTTAAGTTTTGCCTACATTTTCAATCTGTCTCTCACATCGTCACTAAGGAGTAAACAGATTCTGTACATGATTATTCCTATTAACTAAAAAGATTTGGTAGTTCAAGAAGTAAGAAGAAATACAATTGGAAGAAACAAAGACAGTTGTATTTACATGTTGTCACTTACACATCTAAAATAACTGCATTATAAATATTTTTTGGATGAAATGCCTCTTGAAGTGCCAGACACAGTAAGAATGGTCCTAGGAATAGGTTTCTGGAACAGATACAGTCTGGATTAGTGTGGTAATGGTCATGGGTGTGAAGAGTGATAGCTGTGAAGGTTCTAGGCCTACAAAGTGGCAAGTTCCTACCTACTTGTCAGAGACAGATACACAGTGGTGGCCAGCTTTACAGCGCTGCTAAGAGACAGACATGGCACAGTTTAGGAATTTGAATTATAAAATGCCTTTGAATTCTCTGATTAATACTTTCAGCACAGGAACATTTTGAAGCAATCCCTCCTGCTTACCCTAGTGGCTTCCCATTCAAATACAGGACTATCTAATTCCAAATCACAACGGCATTTGATCAGACATTGCTCTGGAGGAAGGTGTCCTGTAAGGAGGTTGTACTGCTAGGGAGAGGTGATTGTGAGAATAATGCATCTCCTGAGATGTGTGGTAAAGAGTATGCTGAGATAACAGGCATTTAACGACCTACGGTTACAACAGCTTGCAGTCGTAACTTTTGTGATATTTCATGGCCTTAATAAAATGGCAGGATTAAGCTCTTAACCATGCTTTTGATTTCTTTCTGTACTATAAAAGCAAAGTGATACACATAGTGATATGCTCAAATTACTTATAAGAACATCAACTGCATCAGTTAAAATGAAATAACAACCATAACTCCTGTCTATTCTTAATGTGTGAGAGTATGAGAACTGGTAATTATTTATTCTTATGTATAAACTTATGTTTGGGAAAAAAGGAATTATACTGGAGTGATTTAAAAATTATTACAATGTTCACTGAAATTACAGGAGCATTTTCAGGCAAGTCATTAGTTTTTATAATTTTCTGTCAGTTCATCCCTGGAGTACCCTTCATATGTCACTTTTTATTATGGTAAAAAAACATTATTTGGTAGTTTATGTCAGCAATAAGTTAAGTTTCTGTCTATTTGCACTTCACTGACTGATAGCTCTTGTCCAGATAAACCCAGCAAAGGTATGATGATGAGCTCTGCTCCTTAGACAACTTAAAACTGGAAGTCAGTTTACTTGCCATTCCTACAGTTCCACTAGAACTTTAATGTATTAAAATGTAAAATTAGAAATGAAACTTAATTTAATGGATTTAACATTTGGACTCAAGGATCTCAAATGAGTTTTCCAGCCTAAATGATTCCGTGATTCTATGAATCCTTTTGTTACCGCCTTCTTAAGGATGATCTTATTTCATTGCCAAATGCAAGTCATTGAGATTAGTCAGATCAAGCAAATATTAAAATATCATCTTGCTACAGTTCAGATGAGTAAAAACTGCCGTTGAGGTAGACACAGATTCTCAGGGGAAGAGTGCAACTCCAGAAGCATTTCTGTGCATTGCACCATGCAGCATATAGTCTGCTTCAGCTTCAACTCCAGGCTCCCAATTCAGCTGGGCTCCCTGAGTTTGGACTTGTATGATCAGACCAGGAAGAATGCAGCTGTACTTTACCGAAGTAGAATATGGAAGCAGAGGGTTTACACTAATATGTAAAGAGAATTAAATGAATAACGTTGTGTACCTCCACAGCAACCTGCACTTGTGACTCTGAGCACTGGAAGCTTCACAGCTTCTGTTCATTTCCTTCTATTTTAAAACTTCACCTGGATAGACTACTTTCACATTTCACTGTTTTTTTGATAAAGTGAATGAAATCACAGACTAAGAAAAATTGATTTAGAAAAATCATTAAATGTTAGATCCATGTCAGGTGGGTCCACAATAGCAGACTTGTATTTATTGGGAAGCAATTACATGAACAATCCCATTATTTATTATTTATGCATCTTTAAAATGCCGACTAGCCTTCAGTCTGCCTCCTTGGAAATCCTAATTTTACAGTAATTTAGTCTGTTTATAACATGTTTTCAATTTTCACTACATATTCTACTGTCAGAAAAATATGACATTTGGTTTTATGGAAATATTTAAATCACAACATCAAGCTACTGCACTGGAACTCTGGCTTTTGGAGACAAGGATGGGCTGGTGAAATTGTTCTCTCACAAATGGGACATTCAGAAGAATTCCCAATTGATTTCCATAACAGATGAGTTAAGTCAGTGTGGAGAGCATCTGAAATTCCATTGTATTTTAGCAACACTTGTAAAATGGAAGCAGCATCTAAAATGCTGATGAACAACGTTCAAATACTGATTTAAATCAACATTTTGATTTATTCATCATGAATGAAATATATCTGTGTGACTCAGAATTTATCAAACTGTTTATGGCATTTTAACATATGTGCTTTTCAAGTATGTGTTATCAGATAAATTTTGGGAGTACTTTTTATAAGGCTAATTTTTGCTCACACTAATTTTCAATGGAAATACCTAAAGAATTGGTATTGATTTGTATTGCAAAATAGTCTGTTTTTTATAAGGGTGTATGGTTTCTTACAAACCTTGTGATAGCTAATAAATTTCCAAGGACAGCAACAGCATGTTTCAATATTGGAAGTGTCATTAAAAAAAGGCTTTAAAAATAGGTACCTGCAAACAAGGCCAGGCTTGACTACTCTCCTCAAATCCCATCAGTTACTGTCACTACTGAAGACAGAACACTGGGCTTTCCCTCACCCAGTGAGGCATTTATTTCCTTATGGCCTTACAGTGTTATCTGCTCACTTTCGTTGCTACAAATACACTGTGCAGTGTATTTTACTTCATATATAGACAAATATAATTGTAGTTTGAGATGCTGCTTGAGTGGACTTGCAATATCAGAGAATTTGTATATGAAATGTCAGAAAGTGACTAATAAGCTTTACATGACAAATAAGATTATCTTCTTGAATCTTCAGCTTTTTGTGTGAATTTTTCCACTTAATTAAATTTATTCACACTCTTCATATGCTCTTCTTGTTCACAGTGATACTGACTCTATAACTCTTCAGAAACTTCCTGTGAGTTTGCAGTTTTAAACCTACTATGGAAGCTAGACAACAAAGCTCCTTTCTGAACTTAGGACATACTTTCCATCCCATGTTTATTGTACAGCAATGCAAAATGCTGCATTGCTGCCATGTGGATTACTACTTTTTTTGCTATTACCTAGCCAGGAAAATATGTGGTAGATTGCTGTTGTACAACATTGGGCAACTTCAGTCAAAATTCTCAGAGTCCTTACTTTGTGGATCTGACAGTAGTAATTTTCCTTAGGACATTCAGTCATTTGCTCATTAGTCCATGTAAAGAGCTCTTCATTTCAACTGGTAGTTAGTTCTGTGTGGTGTGTAGTGCTGCCTCAGAGGTAAGATTTACAGTAATTTCATGATTATAAGCCGCACCTGATCATAAGCCGCACATCCCGGTAGCCAGGTAGACCACGGGATTTGTCCATATATAAGCCGCACCTGAATATAAGCTGCACCTTTTTTTTTTTTTTTTAAAGCGAGGATCCATGTGTAACAAAGCAACAAATTAGTAACAGAATCTCACCAGCAAGAGGTTTGATGTCAGGTGCTCAAGTTGCAACACTTTTCATAGAGCAGCAAAGCCTTTTAAAGGCAGCCCCAGGTGCCCTCCTGGCCAGCTCTCACTTCCGGGTTGGCATTTCACTGGGATTTGTCCATAGATAAACAGCACCTGATGATTAGCCGCACTACTGGGGTAGGCTGGATTCTTCAGTGAAAAAGGTGCGGCTTATAATCATGAAATTACTGTAATACTTCTTGAAGCCTATTTCTCTGTTCATCACTAGACTTGATTGTTGTCAGTAAGACACTTACTAAGGCAATAGGACTGCAAAATCCAGGATTTTTTAGTAATTTATTCTCAATCTTCATGTTGTGT